>CAMXCT020006556.1:40000-320000 GCA_947184155.2 Cladocopium goreaui | reverse complement strand
GCCCTGGGCCGCAAATATCCAAGCCTTGGGGGTCACTGGGTCGAACCAGCCAATGCCAATGTCTACAATCCACAAGGCAAAGCTGGGAGCCAGAACGCCAAGGCGGTGTTCTTGAACACCTTGCGCACCGCAGCCCCTGTTGGGGCTGCGGCGCCAATGCGCGCCAGCTCACCTAAGAGCAGCTCCATCGGTACCGGCTGAAATGAACAGCAATGGCAGCAGCAACAACGCACAGATCTGGGAAACTTTCACATGCGCAAATGGGTCCATGCCAAAAAAACAACTAGACGACGGTTGGCCCGAGGGCGTAGAGGAGCAGAGCCTTCTGGTGTTAGTATGGAAAAATTATATTAGAAGACAATATATTAAAGATGTATAATAGGCAGACGAGAAGAGTAGTATCGAGACAATATATCACAAACACAAGACAATAGTTTGCATCGTATCTTTCGTATAGTTTCTTCACATACAGAACTTTTACACACAGACGCTTTTACAGACAGACGCTTTTACACACAGAAGCTTGTACACACAGGCGCTTTTACACACAGGCGCTTTTACACACAGAAGCTTTTAAACAAAGAAGCTTTTACGCACACCAATGCGTAGCTTCCCAGCATCCAAATAGTGAGTGCCTCAGGCAAAATCACAATGAACAACAACTTCGATCATGGCACATGAAAAACACATAGTAAATGCAGCCGGATGTAGTGACAGTCTGAGCGATGCACTTTCTGGCCTCTTAATTATGGTCATGGCTTCCCAGCCTGATTACAATGGTTTGCCAATTCAATCTTGTTGCACTTGAACTTCAACGCTCCCTGAGCACTTGGGCCCCCAACATATGAATCAGATGTCCACAATCCCTGGCGGAAGGATCTTGACTTAGGAATCAAATCATGATGCAAATCTTGGTTCTAATCATGATACAAATCATGGTGCAGATCTTTTGAATTGAAGGTCTTTGAATTTGAAACAACCTTGTTTTTGAATTGAAGGTCTTTGAATTGAATGCCACGTGGTGATGACAAGCCTGTCTGAGGCGCCATCGACTGGCTTGGAGGTGTTGCCAACCTCGGCCCAGGCCGAAACAAACTGGGAAGTTTGTACTTGACTGGGAAGTCATGTGAAGATTGGCTGGGTTTGCTTGTCTCGTTTCCCAAAAACGAAAATCATCAGAAAGGATCGCCACTGAGAGGTTGGCAGTTTCCAGCATACAACGTCGCACCTCAGAATTGACATGGCTCGACAAAACAAAAAGCAGTAACAGAAAATCATCAGAAGAGGAATGAAAGGATCACCACTGAGAGGTTGGCAGCTTCCAGCATACAACATCGCACCTCAGAACGGGCATGGCTCAACAAAACAAAAAGAAGTATCACCAAGTCAATGACATCAACTCATGATCTAAGAAAACGATATCTGGCACAGAGATGTGGCTTAGCGAGAAATCATTTTTCTATCCTGTCGATTTGCTCAGTTGGTGGTTTGTGCGCACTGTGGCACTGCACCTTAAAATCTGTCTTCCCAGACCATTGGGGAAATCCACGGCGGTAAAAATTGTCTTCCCAGACGGATTGGGAAATTGGAAGTTTGTCTTCCCAGACAATTTGGGAATGTGGTCTTCCCAGACCCAATGTCATCAGCCTGCTACCACCCATCCAAAGGACTTGAAAATTGGAAGCCACAGTCATTTCAGATTGGAAAACTGAGGGGATTTCAAAGAATTTCTCCCATCAAGGTCTTCACTTAGATCCCTTGTCCTCAGGATAGATATCAAAGCTGCAACACACTTTGCGGCGTTTGGGCGCTTGGATGGTCACAGTCGTCTTGTCCTCGTTGGGATCCGCCACAGCCGTGTTGTCGCTCGGCAAACTCGAAGTCTCAGTCTCCTCAGTGGGATCCGGCACAGCTCCCATGGGATCTTCACCTCCAAGGTGGCACGTCTCCAGGGGAAGGCTCAATGGCTGCCAGCCTGACAAGTATTTGATTGGGAAAAAAAAATCTAGACCACCAAAAAAACATCAAAAACCTGCATTTGATTGGAAGGATTTACAATTCCACCCTCCATCCAAAAAGCCATGCCAAGCATCCATTGTCACCCCAGTATTCATCTCCAGACACTGTCAGGTGGTCATCAGGAATGGGATTTTCTTGCAAACATGTTTCCTATCGTTCCCTCATGTCTAAAAAAATTGAACAAAAGACACATTGGGCCAACCCTGTCTTTTGTCTGCCAATGGGGCGGTTGCCACTGTGCCACTGTCCAAACCCCAGACTGCTGCATCGCGGTCACAAGTCACGGCCATTGCAACCACTCACTTCGAATCGCTGGTCGGCAGGCTGGCGGGAAAATTGAAAATGTTCTTGAGCAAAAATGATATCGAGTTCAAAAACTGGTTCAGTCAAAATTTTGCCCTTCACTGACATGAATTGAGACCTGAATGATTTTTTTCTCTGAGGTTTGCACGCTCATGGGAGGACAGGCGCAGCCCAAGGACGGCAGTGAGCAAATCTAAAAATGTCAAGGAGTTATGTCATGTTTGCCAAGGTTGTGGTGGCTGCTGCAGCTTGGAAACCCAGATTTTCAGGGCTTGGAAAAAAGATGATGGTATCTCCTTTTTTTGTTCCCCAAGCCCCAAAAAGGATAGAACTAAAGGTTGGAAACCTGGAAAACCTGAATTTGCTGAAGCGATGGTGTTTGATCTTCCCTATGGAAAATTGATCATCCCAAGGCAAAATCCACCCAAACTTCGGGAATCAATCAAGGCCGATGGACATGTTGAGTCCTGAGGCTTCCCTGCCTGATAAAAAGGCTTCCCAGCCTCACAAACGGCTTCCCAGCCTGACAAACGGCTTCCCAGCCTGGATGGCTTCCCAGCCTTACAAGTGGCTTCCCAGCCTTACAAATGGCTTCCCAGCCAGATAAATGGCTTCCCAGCCTGATAAATGGCTTCCCAGCCTGAAAGAATGGCCTCCCATTAACCCCCCCGGACGGCCAACCCGGGAACCAACAGAGTGCAAAAGAGGGTCGACGGTCCAGTGTGCTGGACGACCTGAGTCTCTGAGGTTGGTCAAGGTATGTCTGGAGCATGATGCCTCACAAATCCAGGATGCGCGGAAGAGCTAAAGGCACCATGTATGCATACCAGGTTCAATGTTTGCCAGGCGCCATTTGGAACAATCAGGATTGCGATTGTCCAGTTTATGGCTGACACTGGCAGCAGCGATGACTGACAAACAGGACAATGACAAGCGATTGCCAAAGCACAACAACAGATAAATTTCCAAGGTTTTGGGCCATGATGTCTCCTTTGTTTACAGTATATCTTCTGAAAATCATCTAGACCGTAATAAATCTGCATCCTGAAAGAAAAGAAACCATGATTGTAAGACTCTCCTTTTTTAATTTGTGTAATTTGGGGGAATCGTTTCGTATTAAACTTCACCACTAGCTAGATGTAGCCCCACATTGAATAGTGACAAACCATCATGTATGGTGATATCTTTTAGGGTTCTGTAGCTAAACTCAATTTATGCATGTTGTGGGTCGTGAGTGCGTGTCCTTCACACTGCAGAGCATCAGGATACAATGCTCTGTAGGGTCCACTGTGTGACCTGTGGTTTACCCACACTGGATGAGGACATCAAGAATATTATTGTGGGGATGGAGGCAGCGTATACACAGGACTCATTGAGTGGTCCTAGCAGCCGGCCCCTAAATCACATGTGTCAAGTCAAGATCCATGGAATGGAATTGTTTGATCCATGTGAGTGTAGGAACCATGTTGGCTCTATGTTTTCAAGCCCAGCTACATCTAAATTAGGCCCACTTAGAACTAAATTAACTTAATTTTACCTCAGTTTTTGGCGATCGAACCTCATTTCGTGCGAAAGGGTTGCGCCGGACGACTTGCAAATCGCAATTTTACCTCAGTTTTTGGCGATCGAACATCATTTCGTGCGAAATGGTTGCGCGGGACGACTTGAAATCGCAATTTTACCTCAATTTTTGGCGATCGAACCTCATTTCGTGCGAAAGGGTTGCGTTTCGTGCCGTCTTGTTGGCACTGCCCTGCAGAAGAGAAATAGAAAAGAAGTAAAGCGCAAGAGGGCAAGAGGACAAGAGGAGAAGATGTGAAGATGTGAGGGCAAGAGGGCAAGAGGGCAAGAGGAGATGATGTGAAGATGTGAGGATGTGAAGATGTGAAGATGTGAGGATGAGAAGATATGAAGATGAGCAGATGTGAAGATGTGAAGATGAGCAGATGTGATGATGAGAAGATGTGAAGATGAGAAGATGTGAAGATGAGAAGGTGTGAAGATGAGAAGATGTGAAGATGAGAAGATGTGAAGATGAGAAGATGAGATGAAGATGTGAAGATGAGAAGAAGATGTGAAGATGAGAAGATGTGAAGATGAGAAGATGTGAGGATGAGAAGATGTGAAGATGAGAAGATGTGAAGATGTGAAGATGAGATGAAGATGTGAAGATGAGAAGATGTGAAGATGAGAAGATGAGAGACAGACCCCCACTATTGGAAGAACCCTGCGGTCAGACGCTCTCGGGAAAAACAACATAGTTCCAACAGTTAGCTTAATATAGTTTAGTCATATTATGTCATATTTAGGTATGTTTAGTATAGTTTACCATCTGGTTATGACTAACATAGCCATGGAAAGATCCACCATGCTATTAAGAACGGTAAGCCATCTATTTCGATTAGGGCCATGGCTTCAATGGCTTCCATGGCAAACTGTTAGTCATAACCAGAGGGTAAATCCATATTGATATCTCACGATTATCCATCACTATCCAACTATTTTCCAATTGTTGGCCCACTATTATCCAAAATAAAAAATCGTTTGGGCAGCCCGCAGCCCGTTACTACCCCTCCGGGCAAAAAAAACGCGTCCGCTTCCGCCTGAATCTCTTGCTGCGTGAGCGAACGACCCGAAATCTCAAAGTTGAAACTGCCTGAGAACCAGAGATGTTCCGATAAAAAGCAGTGGCTAACCCCATAAATCCCAGGCATATGTGATGGGAATGATATGGATAGAATGGGGAATACCCCATGGAATACCACTAAGAATATTATAGACAATTCGTATATCTATCGGTTTAATCAACCTGTCATCTCTGTATGTTGTTTGGGTTGAACATGGGAAATAGTGGATTGTGACAATCCCCAACATAAAAGGGCAATATAGCGCCATACAGTGCTCAATCAACCAGGAATTTCGTCATTGCTGACATTGGGAAGGTCCCTGGGCGGCTGTCAATAATGCATAAGATGGTGGCATAATGGTTGTAAATGCTGTCCGGCCCCGCAAATGAGGTGAATACCACATGCACAACCCAAATATCATACACGAAGAAGTTCTTTTCCGGAAAAAGGAATGCACACCCGGTTGGGACACATAGACCACGCAAATCAAGCCTTCATTGTTCAAAAAAAAATGCAATCAATTACTTTACTTCGTGTGATCCCCACCATGACATTTATACATTTTGTTACTGGCAAATCTTCTGGCATTCTATCTGACATATCTTCTGGCATTCTATCTGGCATATCTTCTGGCATTCTATCTGGCATATCTTCTGGCATATTATCTACTCAAATCTTCTGGCATTCTATCTGGCAAAGATTCTGGCACTTTATCTGGCATATCTTTTGGCATTCTATCTGACATTTTATCTGGCATTCTATCTGGCATACCTTCTGGCATTCTATCTGGCATATCTTCTAACATTCTATCTGGCATATCTCCTGGCACTTTATCTGGCATATTTTATGGCATTTTATCTGGCATATCTTCTCGCATTCTATCTGACATTCTATCTGGCAGCCTGGCATATCTTCTGGCATTCTATCTCGCTTTTGAGGTCCAGCGGTGTGCACTGAGCTCGGAAGGCCCCAGGTTGAGGTCCAGCGATGCGCACTGAGCTCGGCAGGTCCCAGGTTGAGGTCCAGCGGTGCGCATTGAGCTGGGAAGGTCCCAGGTTGAGGTCCAGCAGTGCGCACTGAGCTCCGAAGTTGGCGAAGAGCTTGGCCAAGAGTTGGCAAGGCAACAGTGGACGTGGAAGTGGAGGCAGAGGTGGTAGAAGAGGAGGAGGAGGACGCGGAGGAGGAGAAGGAGGAGGAAGGAGGAGGAGGAAGGAGGAGGAGAAGAACAACCCTGATAAAATCTAACAACCCTCACCTGGCAGGTGGGGAAAAACATGGTTTGATGATATATCCAACCCTGAGAGTGGAGACACAGCAGTTGATCTTCTCGGCCGAATTTACACAAGATCCTTAAAGTTACCCTCCCTCCCCCCGATATGGCTATTTGGTGGAATGACGGCATTGTGACTTGGTCGAATTATTGTACATGTGTGCGTTTCCTCGTTTTATTTGTGTGTTTGTGTTCTGCATTTGTTCCTGTTAAGTAACTTATCATTCACACAACACATAATTGAAATGTTTAAAGACATCTACAGTACTTGTCTTGTTCCAATGGTTCGAACTGTTTCGAAAAACCATGTGACAATGTCTCTGTATCCTCTGAAATCCACGGTTTCTGCTTTTTTTCGGTTGTTAGGTCCCCCGTGTTCTACACTTAATCCACTCATCATGGATTTCCTGTTCCCTGTTCATCAACACTCAGAAACATCAGAAACACTGGTGGAATGTGAAATTTCTCAATCCCAACAAAGATGGACAAGGAATGCCCCACTATAGTAGGATGTTACTTTCCTATCTTTTTCCAGCTTTCTATAGATCTCCAAATTTCAATCAGTGGCTTCAGGATGTTCAACAAGATACGTTCTTTCCACACCCCGAAATCGCCGCTTGTGACGGAATCAGAACTCACGGAGGCTCCGTTTTTGGTTCGGTTCCCTACGACATCGGATCTGACAAAAATGAGGTCCAAATTGACAAAAAAATAGGGGGAATTCCAACAGCTTTCCAATGGATTGAAATCTTACTGAGACCACAAAATGCAAATATTTGCACTTTAGGCACTTAATGAATTTATAAGTATACTATAAGTTACTATTATCCTTCTAATATCTTGTTCAAATTGTTTTTTTCAAAAATATTTTGTTATAAGTTCCACTAAATTTTTAGGTGAACTTATAACATAATAAGGAAAATATAAGCAAATATAGTAGAATATTAGTCAAAAATAAGCCAAAATAAGCGAAAAGAAGTGATAAGAAGTGAAATTTGATTTTTATGTGTGTTTGATAGATTCGCAGGAATGTTGATTTTCGACGAAACAATATTGTCTCAGAGCACTACTTTTCTGACGAAACCTTCCTGAACAGGAATATGCTGCTAAAGAACAATTCTCTGAAGGCGCCTATTTGGAAAAAAAAATGGTAGGAAAAAAAAATGTAGGGACAATTTCTCTGCAGGATACTTCCTGAAAAGGAAAAATTGTGTGGGGAATAGTTCTCTGCAGGATACTTCCTGGAAAGGAAAAAAATTGTAGGGAATAGTTCTCTGCAGGATACTTCCTGGAAAGGAAAAAAAATGTAGGGAATAGTTCTCTGCAGGATACTTCCTGGAAAGGAAAAAAATTGTAGGGAATAGTTCTCTGCAGGATACTTCCTGGAAAGGAAAAAATTTGTAGGGAATAGTTCTCTGCAGGATACTTCCTGGAAAGGAAAAATTGTGTAGGGAATAGTTCTCTGCAGGATACTTCCTGGAAAGGCAAACATTTGTAGGGAATAGTTCTCTGCAGGATACTTCCTGGAAAGGAAAAACATTTGTAGGGAATAGTTCTCTGCAGGATACTTCCTGGAAAGGAAAAAAATTGTAGGGAATAGTTCTCTGCAGGATACTTCCTGGAAAGGAAAAAAAATGTAGGGAATAGTTCTCTGCAGGATACTTCCTGGAAAGGAAAAAATTTGTAGGGAATAGTTCTCTGCAGGATACTTCCTGGAAAGGAAAAAAAATGTAGGGAATAGTTCTCTGCAGGATACTTCCTGGAAAGGAAAAAATTTGTAGGGAATAGTTCTCTGCAGGATACTTCCTGGAAAGGAAAAAATTTGTAGGGAATAGTTCTCTGCAGGATACTTCCTGGAAAGGAAAAAATTTGTAGGGAATAGTTCTCTGCAGGATACTTCCTGGAAAGGAAAATTTAGAAAATTCAGAAAATTCAGAAAAAATCAGAAAATTCAGAAAACTCAGAAATTTCAGACATTTCCGAAAATTCAGAAAATTCAGAAAATTCAGAAAATTCAGAAATTTCAGAAAATTCAGAAAATTCAGAAAATTTCAGAAAACTCAGAAAATTCACCAAATTAAGAAACCCAGAAAATTCAGAAAATTCAGAAAATTCAGAAACCCAGAAAATTCAGAAAATTCAGAATTTACAATTTAAATTAAAAGGAAAACAATTCAGAAAATTCAGAAAATTCAGAAACCCAGAAAATTCAGAAAATTCAGAAAATTCAGGAAATTCAGAAAATTCAGAAAATTCAGAAAATTCAGAAAATTCAGAAAATTCAGAAACCCAGAAAATTCAGAAAATTCAGAAAATTCAAAAAATTCAGGAAATTCAGAAATTTCAGAAATTTCAGAAATTTCAGAAAATTCAGAAAATTCAGAAAATTCAGAAAATTCAGAAAATTCAGAAAATCCAGAAATTTCAGAAAATTCAGAAATTTCAGAAAATTCAGGAAATATTTATAGAGAAAAAAAAGGATAAGTAAGTATTTATAATAATGTCAAGTTAGGATTAATAATTCCCTGCGATTAATCAACCACCAAAATCTCAGCAAAAAAACCGTATGAACAAAGTATGCGAAATCAAAAGAAAGTAAATTGTAGAACAATATGAACAATAAAACATAAATAGCAATTATAGAAAATACATTTTCAAAACAAAAAGCAAGCCAGCTAGCTTTAAATCTTTTACCAACAAAAAAATATAATAGAATATTTTCCAAATTAGGTATCCATCTTCATCCCTGAATTATGTAGTTTGGAAGTAGTAACCGAAGCCTCATGTTGTGAAAGATCTCATTCTGGGCAGTCGTGTACAATTGAAGAAGACACATCAAAAGAGCAATTGTTCTTTCCAAGAAGCATCCTTTATATGTTTTTTTCCTTTTGCCTCTGAATGATTTCTCCACAGATGTACTTCAAGATTCTTTGTGTCACTCGCAGCCGCGCATATTCCTGTAGAAGAACCATTTCCTGTAGAAGATAACTCCTGAAAAGCATTGTTCCTGAAAATGAAATCAATCTGAATAGAAAGATTCCTGTTAAGGATAGTTCCTGAAAAGGATTCATTCTGAATAAAAAAAATCCTGAAAGGATAAGTCCTGAAAAGGATAATTCCTGAAAAGGATAAATCCTGAAAAGGGTGATTTCTAAAAGGATGATGCCTGAAAAGAATGAAAAAAAACAATGAAAAAAGGCAAGAAAAAAATATTCCAAAGGAAACAAAAAGGTCGACAACTATTTTCAAAAAATATATAACAGAAAAATGCATCGTCTATAATCAATTCTGATCATCAAAAAAACATTGAAAAATAAGTGAAAATAAGTAAAAATAAAGAAAAAACACTTCTATGATAAGTTCATATAACTACTAATATCTTCATTAAGTGCCTAAAGTGAAAATATCTTCATTTTGTGGTCTTAGTAGATACCCTGCAAAAAATCACAAATTCCTTGCTGGTGAACGTAGATATTCCCATTAATACCAAAAGACTAAAGGAGTAAAGTACCCATATTGAGATTGACCTAGGATTTTTCAATCAGAAAACACCAGAAATTCTCGCCATCAATGATGGGTATTATAG
The DNA here is from genome assembly GCA_947184155.2 of Cladocopium goreaui. Classification (NCBI taxonomy): domain Eukaryota; class Dinophyceae; order Suessiales; family Symbiodiniaceae; genus Cladocopium; species Cladocopium goreaui. The sequence continues at coordinate 310,195 of CAMXCT020006556.1, read as the reverse complement.
ATAGATGGTAAAGCATCACTCATTTTCAGAGCCCATGAATGAATTGAGTCCCCAAAGACATCGAAAAGAGAACTTCCCAGTTCCATGGAGCAAACCCAGCAGAAATCCAAGTGACTGAGGATGTGTAGCATCAGGAACTGACCATCAAAAAAATTGTGACCTTGACCTTTGGCCACCTGCAATTTGAACGGGGGGTACCTGGCGCGGTTTTATGCCACGAAATGCCACGAAATGCCAAAAAAAAGGGCCTTTTGGAGTCCAAGCTCGGGATTTGAAATGGACATTGGTAAAGATGTTCTTGGACAACACGGAGCCATTGATCAACCATATGTTGATTTTGTTGGTGACCATTGAACCATGCAGCTTCTAAGCCGGCTAGGCTAAGTCCTCCCTTTCTGGTAACAGAAGACCACTTTGATGGCCTGGACATCTCGGATGTGGCTAGTTAGCTGAAAATCCGTTGGCCCAAAAAGAAAAGTTAAATGGCTATGGATCAATACCTATACATACCATTTTTAGGGGGATGAACATCCATTTTAACCCAGCTATTTTGATGTTCACAAAAGGGGGATAGGGTTTTAACCCATCCCCAAATGTCAAGAATGACCAGAATCGCTTTATGTTGCTTTCGGGGGCTCTCAAATGTTGATTCCCATGTCCATTTGGAGTTGCTGACGTCACCTCGCTGCAGTGGTGTTGGTGTCCTTTGAGATCCTTTGAGTCTTTCTGCGCTGCAGTACACCTATGGTTGATGTGTTACTTCACTTTTCCACACATGTTCATCCCTTTCTTGCTCATGTTTCGTGACTTATCCCGTTAATGACTGCTGTAGCCCCAGTTACCAAGCAGGTAGGATTCATGGGGTGATCTTCCAAATAGTGTAACTTGCCCAGCCAATACACAAGAAGTTCCATATTCGTGTATCCCACGTTGCTTTCAATCCCTATGTTGAAGTATATATCTACTAAGTCAATGAAACAAAATGTGTTCATCCCCATTTTCTCTGACTAAATCTAATCTTTGGCGTACCTGTACTATATCTTGGAATGCCCAAAAAGATGTTCGGAGGATCATCGTAAATGTCGTAAATTTCGTGAATCATCGCGGTTCGTCCACCCACTAAAATAGATCCCATATGCGAACCATGGTGCTGGTATATAACTACCATTTTACCTACAAAACTGGGTGATTTTGGACAAAGGCATGGAGCATTTGGCATAGGGGATAACCTACGAGATCCGCCAAAATCCTCCAAATCGCGAGCTGTCTGAGAAGGTAGCCTCCATCCCCCTGAGAAGGTAAGTCATTGTTTTAGGATGTTTTAGGTACAATGCGGGGCCCCTTAGTTATAGAGTTATTCTTATTGGGTTTATAAACCCCATTAATTAACTATAGATGTTAGTTGTAAGTATCATAAACCATAACCATAAACCATTACAGTTAGATTTTTTCTTAGAAAAACATCACCCTGCTTGAATTGCATAATGTTGATATATCACCTATAAACCATGGAGGTATGTGCACCAACTTAGGCATCGTAAACGGTGCACGGGGGCCCACATTTCCAGCTACCCTCTGGGAATATCTGAGACTCATCCTATGGAGGCGGAACATCACTGGCGGAAACCAGCCACGATGTAAACAACGGAGAGTATAGCCTCTGGCTATGTCAAAATAGCTATTGAAAATGGCCTTTTATAGTGGATTTACCCATTAAAAATGGTGATTTTTCATAGTTATTCTGGTTATGTCAACAGTTTGCTATTGAAGCCATGGCCCAGTCGAGTCATAGTGGATTTACCCTTACCCATTCTGAAAATAGCATGGTGGATCTTTCCAGTTTGCAAAATGGTATCCATGGATATCCGATTTCTGGTCCTATATCCCTATGATTATCCCTATAAAAGCATATATGAGGACCTACAGTGGATGCATGAAATGCTCGACTCCTGGTGTCGATTTTCTTGGTGGATGTTCAAGTCACCATGGGGCCATTATGTTTCAATACTGGTTGGTGGTTTGAACCCCTCTGAAAAATGATGGAGTTAAAGTCAGTTGGGATGATGACACTCCCAGTATGATGGGAAAGTCAGAAAATTCCATGGTTCCAGTCACCACCAACCAGATAATACGTTTAGCCATGTCTAATGGCTCTATGATTTGGGGCTACCTCTACGACTTGCCCAAGCCGACCCAGAAACCCAACCCGGCGCACGGAAGATGGGCAATGGGAAAGCCGGACAGTGGGCAGAGATCACCTGGGAATCGCGGGCCCGGGACCCAGGGGCCCGGGACGTGTTTTGCATCAAATTTTGCAACAAAACTCCGTGGGTTTCACCCTGGTTTAACCATGGTTAAATAAACCATCAAACACGGTAATTGAGTAAAAGTAAGTGGTATTAAGTAGTTGTTTAAGCATAATTCGAATGGTGACAAGTTGTGATTTCACCGACACAAATGATGAAAAAATGAAGGTTGGCCAAAGAAAACACACATTTTATGGCATTTCACAAGGGTTTCGTTTGGGTTGATTCAATATTGGGTGGGAGGGATTAGTTGACATTGGTACCATAAATTTTGGCCAATTGATTTCCGGACGATCCTCTCCCTGATCATATGAACCACCTCCCATAAGGGCCCCAATCTGAACAGGTCTAATGGTACCTGGCTGGTGGTTTCAACCTCTCTAAAAAATATGAAAGTCAGTTGGGATGATTATTCCCAATATATTGAAAAATAAAAAATGTTCCAAACCACCAACCAGGTATCAATATTAAACTGGGATCTTTTTAAATGAATTTAACATTAGGGGAAAGGCAATTGCAAGGATGTCAAGGGAAAAACATTCTCCCAATAACATGCCCCCAAAAAAAAACAACATCCCACAACACATTAGCTCCCATAATATCCACTACAACATTCCATCTATTATGGTTTTATTATCATTCAACTCGCCATCTTCATTGAAGGATTTTTAAACAGTTCTTCTCCAGTTGGGAAAAATGAATTGCTAGGCTGGAAATTCGAAGAAACACATCTTTGCATGAACTACTGGAACTATAACGTTTCATGATGACCGAACTTACGTTCCCTAGATCAACATGATTTCCTTGCAGTCGATATGGGTGGGTTGAGATACCAGCTGTGTCAAATGGCATCCCTTCCAATGGGACCACCCATAAAAATGGCACCTTCGTTGCTTGCTACATCTGGTTCTCTGAGGCCAATTTCCTCCGGTGATTCCAAAATCTAGGGCAACTGGAACAGTTTCCTTTTGAACATGACCCGGCCGAACTGGGAAAGTTTGACCGGTGCCCGTACAGAGGCAAATTTTGAGGTGAAACCAAACATGTTTTTTTGCTCCTTGAACCTCATGTTTTTGGCCAAAAACTCAAATGTTTGTTGATTAACTCCCCATAATACTGGTTTCACCCATCCTTTGTGGTGGTTCACTCCCCATGTTTAATGTTTACCTCCCGAGATCTTGTTGGTTGAATTATATAACATGTTTTAATTGGTAAATCGCATCTATTCATGTAAAATCATGTTTTTTTTTCCTCGGAGTAAAGCTGTTGTGTCCTGGTGAAACTCCTTTGTTCCATGGTAAAACCCAATTTTTTGTTTTACAACCCCACATATATGTATATGATACGATGATCATGATGATCATCATCATGACGGGGATTATTATTAAACCATGTTTTCTTTTGTTGGTTACAATCACTCAACCGATTTATATAGTATTTTGTAAATCATAGTATAGAAATTATGTTGTGGATATATATATATATATATTTATATCCCATATGCTCCATCTATGGAATATTTACCAACATTTGCCCGAACAAAAATCACCCAGTTTTGTAGGTAAATATACCATACATGGAGCATATGGAATATATATATATATATATGCATCATCAATTGGTAAAAAAAGGTTATCTAACATAGCCATGGAAACCATGGCCCATTTATAGATGGTTTACCTATGAAAAATGGTAGATCTTTCCATGGCAAACTGGCAATGTCATAACCAGAGGGTAACATCATCCATCAATATTCCCATCAGAATATTCCCATCAGAATATTCCAATCAGATCGTTGACATCAGATTTTTTTCCTCAGGTTGATTCCCATTAAATCTGTTTAGCATGGATAGTCCTACAGTTATGGCCATTTATTAGTTATAAGTACTAAGAAAACCCCATTTATAGAATGTATAATCCCAGAGAAATAACCAGTTATAACTGGTAAATGGCCATAGTCCTACAAGAATCGCGAAAAGATAGATTTAGAAAGCCATGGCCCATAGAAATAGATGGTTTACCTATTAAAAATGCTGATTTTTCCATGGCTATGTTGTTTTCTTCGCGAAAATCCCCATTTCTCACCGCATGTCGAGTCCAACAAGGCCAGGCCGTCACGTCGAGTCGAGTCGACGCCACGTCACTAAGGTCTGCCCACCAACGGTGCTTGCCAGCCTCCTGCCAGATTTCATCCTCTAAACATTGATCTATATATATATATCATATCATATACAGTATATAGTATACATATATATATATATATATACACGATATATTATATATACACGATTCATATTTTGTATATATATATAACCACGCACACATACATACATACATATATATATATATAAGCATAATTTTCTTGAAGTAGAAAATGGGATTCTCAAAGACAGCCACATTGTCGTGTTTGTTTTAGAATTCCATATTCTATCTACTCCAGGATGACTAAATATACGCCCTGAGGATCCAAGTGTGTGCCCGTGACGTGTCTGGTTCAAGATCTCCCATTTACGGTTTTTGGCAAAAATGTTCTGGTTTACACACTTACGATTCCAACACCCCGAAGGATGTGAATATGAAGTTTTTGTGGCTTCACAATGAACAATACTTTACTAAATCAATCTAATGTGAATCACATTATCTTGAACATACCACCACTATCACACCATAGCACCCAACTCTAGACATTTCAAGCTGGGTCCGACTAAATGTTAAACCATCAATATCCATATCCATCCCCAACCAACTTGGGATTTCCCCAATACACAATTGACGCCTTCTTCGTGCTGCACTTGTTCATAGTCCGGTAGGTGAATAACCCTCTGTAGTATTCAATCAGCCATCATTTTTTCCATTATACACATTAGTAGCAGTGTATATATATATATATATATCCCATCATAAGTTTGGTGGCTAAAACTACATGAATCATTGTTAAACCCCATGTTTAATCCCACTACATGGGTTTGTCTGAGAATAGGCTGCCCCAAGTCCAATGCTCAATCAAAATTTTCCCTAGTAAACTAACCATAACACTAGGGGATATACCCCATTTTGCAACATAGACAAGTCCCAATCAACATAGGTCAACCAGTAACATGCCGTTCCTCCTTGACTCCCTGGTTTTTTCTATAGGCCGGGCCTCAGAGTGTGCGATGGAGATTTCGGAGAGTTCGGATTTTTCCAGCACAAACAACGGATTTTCACCAAAAATTGCTGCATGAAAAACATATAAACATCAAAAACTTGGATTTAAGCATCATAGGATTGAACCATATGTTTTATATTTTTATTGTCTGAGCTGTGAGGATTTAAGCGTCAGGACTGGTGATACAACCATCAAAAAAAAGGTGATTTGATGATATTGAAGAAACCATTTCAGAGGGATGTAATGGGATAGAATGATGGAGATATAACCAACAATTTGGTATATGGCTGGATCTCACCATCAAAACTTGTGAGAAATGGTTTGGAAAATCATCAAAAGCGGGATGTAAGCAATTACTAATGAAAATGTGTATGGTGTTTTACCCCATTTTGATCCATTTTGAATGAGCTAAATCACATACAGCTTGAGTATTGTACAAGAATTCATTGTATAAGAATTTGAGGGGCTCGAATCCAAGGCGGGCTACATATTTTCAGGTATACCAAAACATAGTACTTTAAGAATTTGAGGGACCCTGGAGTAGGATTGCCAAATTCTTAAATTACCGCTTATACGCGAGGTTTGCAATTCCCTTTAGCGGTTCATTTTTTTTTGCCGTGGCCCCTTATATTGTCTTACGGGATGAAATTGGGCTTTGCAGAAAATCAATGTTTCAGGCTCCGAAAAATTGTTTTTTGCGCGCATGTTTGGACTGCTCCCATTCCACCCAAAAACCATATGTGGATAGGCTTGGGGACCTGAAACATTGTTTTCCTCAATAGCTTGAAGAAAACGAAGGCTTTGCAGAAAATCATTTTTTCAGGCTCTGAAAAATTGTTTTTTGCGCGCATGTTTGGACTGCTTCCATTCCACCCAGAAGCCATATGTGGATAGGCTTGGGGACCTGAAACATTGTTTTCCTCAATAGCTTGAAGAAAACGGAGGCTTTGCAGAAAATCAATTTTTCAAGCTCCGAAATATTGTTTTTTGCGCGCATGTTTGGACTGCTTCCATTCCACCCAAAATCCATATGTGGATAGGCTTGGGGACCTGAAACATTGTTTTCCTCAATAGCTTGAAGAAAACGCTTGAAACATTGTTTTCCTAAAAACAATTTTTCAAGGTCCGAAAAATGTTTTTTTTCGCACATGCTTGGACTGACTCCAATCCACGCAAAACCACTGTGTGGGTAGACTTGGGTAAAATCTACATAGCTACATTCAAGGAACCAACAACTTTCTAAGATTTTAGGGATGGAAATTTAATAAAATGATTGGGTTCATCATGGGGATATGCATAAACATCCCGGCGGACCGGAAACTGCGCTCACAAAACGCACGTTTTCAAAAAAAAATATTGTTTTCGCTACAGCGAAACACACAGTTTGATAGGCAAAATTTGGCCAAATTTGGGCGCGCAAATTTGGCCAAATTTGCGTTTCGTGTGGGTTTTTTGAAAATGTGCAAGACCCTTTTTCATCCTTTGTCAGACCAGGCGTTTCAGCGTCGAGATAGTTTTTTGCTGGAGGCGACTGTGTCCATTGACATATCGCCATTGCCAGCACTTGACATACTAGAGAAGATCTTTGCTTTTTGAACTCAATGAATTGGGGATGAAGTTCTTAACAGCAGACCATGCAGCATCAATGGTTCCAGTATGGCAATAGATCATGTACGAAGTACAAGGTACGTTAACATCCCCCACCCCCCCCACCCCACCCCATCAGCAGCGTAGCAACATGTAACGTAGTAAACGATCCCAGAGATCTCAGCAGCGTAGCAATGGATCATGTACGAAGTACAAGGTACGTTAACATCCCCCACCCCCCCCCCCCACCCCACCCCACCCCATCAGCAGCGTAGCAACATGTAACGTAGAAAACGATCCCAGAGATCTCAGCAGCGTAGCAATAGATCATTTACGAAGTACCAGGTACGTTAACATCCCCCACTCCCCCACCCCACCCCACCCCAAAATAGCGATATTCAAAAACGTGCGTTTTACGAGCGCGGTTTTCGGTCCGCAGGCATGCATAAACATATATGTATGTATTTATATTGTATTGACAAAACCAACAATACAGTGCTAGTGATGAAATTCCAAGTTGGGAACATCTCGCATGGTTTTGTAGAGGGTTTCGCCAGTCCAGATGCCGTGTGCCTCGGGATACTTTGCAATATGTTTTAGGTTGGCCTACGGGCCGAAGCAAGGATTATGACAATGCCGTCCTGGCACATTTCGCCGGGGTTAGAGCTCGCATGCTCGAACGGAGATATCGTCCTCAGAATGTGGCCTAGTGCCTACAACTTGGTGCCAGCGTCCCATGGGCCTGTCGCCTGTGCAATTTTCAATAACAATACAGTGCTAGGAAGAGATGGCAGAGTGGTTGGTAACATGTGCGTTTGCGCGACCAGTGGAATCTACGGGGTGGTGCCGGAGGTAGGTAAAGTTTACAGTATATCTATGTTTACTAAAAGCCTATGGTGACTCTAACATACTATAGCCAGGCTCCAACGGTTATTATTCAATTTATACCTGGGCACATCATTTAGCATTTTTTTCAATCCAACTTGGAATTGCACAATCAAAAATGATCTCACGGGATACAATATACAAGGAGATAGATGGCCAACAACGGAGTTGGGGAGCAGCCCGAAGGCGACTTTCTTCTCAGCCCACGGTCTCCAAGTTTTCGACACGGTGGCTTTCTTCGTGGTTTTCTTATCACCCGTCAACACGGTGGCCACACCACCCGAAACAGCCGTCACGATCCCGACTCCTGCTTTTGTCGCAAGATCAAAAAGGAATTGGTTGGCAGCTATGTCAATGTCTGGATGAAATTTGTGTTTTCTCGCTTTGGCAATTCATTTGGGAATCTGTTACTTGGTGGCTCATCCCACTTAGTAAATGGGTTATAACCCCAGTGATTTCAGTGTATTAACCCTACTTATCCCATGTAAATCACTGGGGTTATAACCCACTTACGATTCGTGGGTAGTTCGCCACCAAGTATATTCGTCTTCAATTAGGCAATGTGTCCAAAGCCACATAGGTCTGGACAATTTGCCAGTGACGCCAGGCCATTGTTTGGCCTAAACTTTATTTAGATGCTCTTAATGTTTGGGGGGTTATCAATAACACGTCAACGTTAAATGGAATTACCATATTGTACCATAATTAATAATAAACCATGTATTCTACCATGCTAACCGAATTGTTATAAACGATAAACCAGTGATATAACCCTAATTATCACCAGTGATATAGCCATAATTATACCATCAAATGGAATTACCTTATACCATAATGATAACCATGTTGTTAACCACATTCGTTAACTATACCAGTTACGACCTCCCATTATCTGGTTGGTGGTTTTAACCATCTTGAAAAATATGAGTTCGTCAATGGGAAGGATTATCCCATATATTATGAAAAATAAAATTCATGTTTGAAACCACCAACCAGTTATTATATATCTCAATCCTATCCACCTATCCCATAGATTATGCTAAATACTGGTAAACAACCAGCCATTACATCCCTAATATATCTCTAATATATCCCTAATATATCCCCAATATATCCCCATTACATCCCTATTACATCCCTATTTCATAGAATTGGATTATGGGAAAATTTTAACCGGAAACCCCCATATTATCCATATTTAATGGTAAAAACCATGGTTTCCGGTGTAGATTTTCCCATAACCCATAGTATCCATGGTGCTGGTATATATGCTAACATGACTGGGGTATATTCATACCATATATACCAGCACCATGGATCCTATGGGCAATGGTAAAAATCCCATGGAAACACCATATTTAATGGTAAAAACCATGGTTTCCGGTGTAGATTTTCCCATAACCCATAGTATCCATGGTGCTGGTATATATGCTAACATGACTGGGGTATATTCATACCATATATACCAGCACCTGGGATCCTATGGGTAATGGTAAAAAAAAACATGGAAACCCCATATTTAATGGTAAAAACCATGGTTTCCGGTGTAGATTTTCCCATAACCCATAGTATCCATGGTGCTGGTATATATGCTAACATGACTGGGGTATATTCATACCATATATACCAGCACCATGGATCCTATGGGTAATGGTTAAAAAAAAAAACATGGAAACCCATTTAATGGTAAAAACCATGGTTTCCGGTGTAGATTTTCCCATAAATTGGTTTATAACCCCCCATTAACTATAGTTATAAGTACCATAAACCATAGTGAAATTGGAGTTATAAACCAACTTAGCTATCTTGGGGGCCCCACTTTGTAGAATATTTCAGAGTGAACTATCATAATTTACCATAGATTTACCATAGTTTACCATAGATTTACCATAGATTATTGATGGATAATGATGATGGATATCTGGGTAATGGTAAATAATGGATTTTACTGGTAAAAACCATGGTTTCCGGTAGATTTTCCCATAATCAACTGCTAAATCACTGGTAAATTTCCCGGGCCTCACCAGCCAACCCGCGTTGCTGTTGAACTAAACCGAGCGACGACTGGAGCTGCTGGCGCCAGCAGTCGCGCCCGTGGTTGCCGACGGCTTCGCGGGCTCCGGCGGCTCGTCGGAGCTGGCCGCCTTGCCGTGTAAGTAGCAAGGGTTTCTAATGGTACATGTTCAATAGCTATGTTAAATTACCAGAGGGTAATAATGGTTGATAGTGGTTATATAATAATCTATGGTAAATCTATGGTAAACTATGGTAAATCTATGGTAAATTATGATAGTTCACTCTGAAATATTCTACAAAGTGGGGCCCCCAAGATAGCTAAGTTGGTTTATAACTCCAATTTCACTATGGTTTATGGTATCTATAACTATAGTTAATGGGGTTCATAGACCATCTTATAACTGGGGGGCTCCACATTGTAATGGTACATGTTCAATAGCTATGTTAAATTACCAGAGGGTAATAATGGTTGATAGTGGTTAATAATGATTGATAGTGAGTACTACAGTAATTTATCCAGATTAATGGTGATTAATAGTGGTTAATAATGGTTCATAGTGGTTAATAACCCATATGGTGGTTTGGAACATGAATTTTATTTTCGCCAATAGTTGGGATGATGATCCAATCTGACTATTGTTTTTCAGAGGGGTTGAAACCACCAATTAGATAATGGTTGATAGTGGTTACTATAGTGATATTCATGGTGGTTACTATGGTAATTATAACGACCGAACCCTGTTCTATATTTACCTACAAAACTGGCTGATTTTTAGGGCAAATGTTGGTAAATATTCCATACATGCATCTGGGTTGGTTTGACATGATTTCATATGGTTTAAACACGGGATCATAGTGGAATGTATACTTCGCTAACTATAGTTGGTTTGGGCATGAAACCATATTTTAGCCATGGTGATGTCAACTAAATATGGTTTGATATGGTTTAATAGGGATCATAGTTGGTTTAATCATGTTTAATCAGTGCCAGCTGTGTCAAAACGGCCGTGCCCGCGACTGGGTCAAGAGCCTGGAGATGGCCCGCTTCACATTGCTAGAGACTTTGTGGTGAGCTCAAATGGAGTGTTCGAGCTCCGTTGAACATGGACTCAAGCTTCCTGTGTCAAAAAAAATAGTCGACTGCTCTTGCACTCCTAGCAAGGTTTCAATCCTGACCAGGTATTGATTCACGCGTTGATACCGTTCGACATGGGCCCCTTGCGCGAAATGGGTCCCATCATAAGCTGCTTCAAGTTCCTGGTCCGTTGTCAAGGTTGGAGCCCGAAATTTTCCTGTAGAAAGGCCACAGAGCCACCCAGCTACCAACTCCATGAAATTTCTCCAAGAAGCTTCGACAGTTTAAAAACCTGGGCTTGTTTGGATCTACCCTCTGGTTATGACTAACAGTTCGCCATGGAAAGATCCACCATTTGTCATAGGTAAACCATCTATTTCTATGGGCCATGGCTTCCATGGCTATATTAAATAACCAGAGGTATCAGGGTTAACGTCCAAGTCAGAAATTGGCTTAAGCTCCTTCTGCTCTACCGCCTGTGGGTTTGCGACGGGGTGACATTTACTGATCTGGTGCAATTGACATCAATTGACCACAGGCCCGGTCAAATCGGATAAGAACAACACACGGGGAAGAAAAAATGGAATTTCCCCCCAAGCTTGCAAACCAGATGCTGCCCCAAAGCCCGCCAGTCGTGGATTCGACAAAAATGGAATGGATGATGTCATCAGGGAATTCGGCTCTAAGTGGTGGGGGTGTTTTTGAGCATCAAAACGTGAGGGTTTAGAGTTAGCTAACTATAGTATGGTTTAAATATGGTTCTATATGGTTCTATATTGCAGTATATGGCTTTATATTGTTTTCTGAGTATTAATTAGACCATATTGAACTATATTGTTTGAGCCATGGTGATGTCAACTAGAATCACTAGAATCTCGTTTAATATGGCTTTGTACAAAGTGGTGCGATTCATCGCGAAGTTGGTAAGTCCTTGACTCCAAGAACTCTTGGGTTTATGGTAGATATATCTATAATATTCCATTATAATTACCATCTGGTTATTTAACATAGCCATGGAACATGGCCCATTTATAGATGGTTTACCTATTAATAGCATGGTGGATCTTTCCATGGCTATGTTAGTCATAACCAGAGGGTACCTATACTGTAATTATACTATTGGGTTCATTGTAGATATATCTAACATTATCTAACATTATCTAACATGATCTATACTGTCTGTAATATTCCAGTATTAATTGTATTACAGTAATTTACAGTACCTAATCTATATAACTCTTAGTTCCTAAGAAACTAACAAATATTCGACCTCATAGGTTTTTTTTCTCCAGAATTTTTGTTGGGCTTGACATTGTTCGCATCAACGGAGGTGAATTTTCCATCCAAACTTGGCGGTTTTTATCATCAAGAAATGGGATGTCACCGATTGTCACCATAAAAATTGGGATTTAAACTGGTTGGTGGTAGAGCCCTACCCCTCTGAAAAATGATGGAGTTCGTCAGTTGGGATTATGAAATTCCCACTATGTGCAAAATAGAATCATGTTCCAAACCACCAACCAGATAAATCACTGTTAATCCCTAGTTCAAATCCCATCCAAATCACTGGCTATCACTAGCCATGGCAAGAAACAAGCACTAGATTTTTTTCAGCACTAGAAATGGGCATCTTTCCAGCAACGATCAGGATGGGATCAAAAATTGATCCGATTTCGGTAGAGAGCCCCATGAACATCACAGGGATCATGGCCTGAGACCCCCAAAAAAAAACCATCCTCCCGTGAAAAATCTGCCCGTTACCCTTTGGTTATTTATGGAACAAGGGGCCCCCTGAAATAGATGATTTTCCATGGCGTCACGTTAAATAACTAAAGGGTAATCATAATGTTTCACGATCCATATCTCAATTGATGGAAAAATTACAGGACACCCCCATAGAAAAAATGGGAAAATCGATGGTTCCGGTGAAGATTTCCCGACACAAAACCAATCCATTGAGATATCCATATTAAACCGTGAAACATAGATCTGGCCAGTGGTTTCAAGCCGCGACTGTGGAGACCATCATCCCATAGAACTATGGTTTTTGGGGTAATGATCCATAGCCATTTCTGATCTTTCATATACTGTTAGCTAAACCATAGACTAATTCATAAGGCAAAGTCCAGTCAGTCATGGGATATCATTGAACCCAACTTTTGGCAAGCATATAGACATATATAGACTATACAAAAAAATACCTCGTTGAAAAAAACATTTGTGGAAGGATCATAATTCAGCCGTTTCTGGGGATATGGTTTCTCCGGTTGCATCGAACCATTGAACCCATAAACATGGATTAGTCATGGTTACTTGGTGGCTAATCCCACGAATCGTAAGTGGGTTATAACCCCAGTGATTTCAGTGGATTAACCCTACTTATCCCATTTATAACTGGGGTTATTACCCACTTACTAAGTGGGACACCAAGTAGTCATGGTTGGTTCATAATGAGCAATAACCCAGGTAATACAACTCCTTGCAATGACCTAACAACTATAATTTATCGACTTATATCCCCATATTTTTTCATAGTTAAATGGCCATGACACTACTAAATCTGTCCCATTCAGATGTTAATGAATGTTAATGGGTTATTGATCATGGCTAAATTCATATCCTCTGGTTAACATAGCTATAAAATGCCCGGTTATAGATGATTTATGATGACTTACCTAAACAAATGGTGTGATGTTCCAGGCACATTTTTGAATCATTTTGGTTGGTGAAATCTCAATGAATTTTGGTTGGTCAAAATGCTGATGACCTGAAAATATGTGGAGGTATCCTATGGGGCCACATGAAACAACCAGGGAACAACTATGACTTCAGGTCCACCCCCATGGCACCATGGCACCGACCATGGCTACTCCCCGCCGAGTTATGTCGATCGCCTCATAGTCGGAGTTGTGGCTCCCGTTGCTCTCAGAAGGCAGCGCCATCTAGCGCGCGTGGGAGATCTCTCTTAGAGACTGGGGGATCTCTCTGGGAGAATCAGGAAAACTGTATCTGTAACATGTAATGAGATGTATAGTGATGGAATGTAATATGTAGTTAATATAGTGATATAGATGATTTAAGGATATATATATAATGATGTAGTAGTTTAATGTAATGAATCATTTCCAAATAATCATTATATCATTATATGATCGTTGTTCTATCATTATAACATGTCAAAAGATTTATTAACAATCAGTAATGTAACCAGAGACATACATATAAGCTGGATCTAATGGGTATTCAAAAAAAAACATGTGACTTTCAGGGAATGTAAATGTAATTGCGTGTTGATGGTAGCATATCATGTGATTCAAAGTGGATGCAACCGGGTTTGAGGGGGAAATGACTGGGTTTTGAAAGATACAGTTGGGTAAATCCAATAGTAGTGTGGACTAATTAATTAGTCTACAATATATTTTTGAGTTACCCTCTGGTAATTTAACATAGCAATGGAAAATCACCATTTTTAATGGGAAAATCCACTATTTCTATGGCCATTTTCAATTGCTATGTTAGTTCACCAGAGGGTAACAATTGTTGGTGAACTTGAACTTCAACATGTGTTCCCCTCGAATAAACACAGGACGGGCCCCCTACTTCGCTAAGTTGACTTCTACAGTAGGTTAACTAGGGGTTATGGTGGATATGTCTATGGTATTCCATACCAACTGATCACTGATAACTGGCTGGGATGCCAACTGCTGAATTCACGAAACCAATCCTTGCAGCCAGGCCCTCCTGATATCCCCATGATATCACCATCGTTTGTTGATTAAATCCCCATGGGCATCATGATTTAATGGATACCCTCTGGTAATTTAACATATCTATTGAAAATGGCCATTTATAGTGAGTTTTCCATTAAAAATGGTGATTTTCCATAGTTATGTTAGTTTACCAGAGGGTAAATGCCATCATGTTTGAATGTAAAACCATCATGTTCATCACTTTCGATGGTAAAACATGCTGAAAATAACAAAAAAACGTATTACTGCTTGGTGGTTTACCTACCCCTCTGAAAAATGATGGAGTGAGTTCGTCAGTTGGGATGATGAAATTCCCAATATGATGGGAAAAACAATACCATTCATGTTCCAAACCACCAACCATATATATATATAATCATATACTGAGGTGCTATAAACCGATAACCATATTATTCCCATGGATGTTCCAGTCACCACCAACCAGTTTAACTCATCACCATTTTTCACCATGTCGGTTTCAAATCACCGAAGCGAAAAAGAGTGGGCTTTCAACCAATGGGATGTCCTTTTGGTAAAAATAGATGGGCCGGTTTTTGAATCCCATCTATCATCATAGAAACCTGTTGTTTTTTCGGGGTAAACCTTCAAAGCCATCTATTTTCATCAACCAACCAATGGGAATTTGGGACATCTATGGACTAGTCCCCATTGACAGCTCAAATAATCATCTACGATCATTAACCATGGGGAATCATCATTAACAATCAATACCCTCTAGTAATAATCATCCCATTCCCCCATTCCCATCCATTCCCTACTAAGCACCAGTAAGAAGAGTGGGCTTTCATCGCCTGCGCACACCAAGACTTGGCACGACTTCGTCGCAGCGGCGACTCACCATGCTCGTCTCGGCGGAGCGATGGCATGGCATGGCATGGCGGCATGGTGACCATGGCGGCTATGGCGACATCCCAAATATATGGCGACCAAAATTAGGGAAAACATGGGAAAACATGGGAAATTTCTAAAAACCATGGAATATTCCATGCAACATGGTATATATAATCTGGGAATCATCTGGGAAAACCATGGAATAATCTGGGAAAAATCATGGTATATATATTAATGGGACATAATCTGGCTGAATTAGAATGGTTATACTTCAAGCAATGCTGAGACTCATGAAATGGTACATTCATGGTGTATGTATTGCCCAATGCCGGCAGATTACATTGGTATGGCCACTAAATCATGGGAAATAATGGGAAAACATTTTGTATACAGTAAATATTCATGAGAAATGTGGGAAAATAGTTAAGCCCTGCCGTGATGTAAGGAAAACAGATCCAATATATGGAAGCAATTATGCAATGTAAAACATTAGATAATATATAAATATATGTGTGTGTAAGGTTTGTGATATACCAGCGTGATAATCAGTTCCAATATTGTTTATTTGTTTTTATGGCTCGTAAATGGCTGTACATTCCCCCAAACATGCTATTTATACTGGTTGGTGGTTGACCTACCCCCCTGAAAAATATGACTTCGTCAGTTGGGGTTACTATTCCCAATATATTATGGAAAGTCATAAAATTCATGTTCCAAACCACCAACCAGTTATGGTTATCTGACTAGGGATGATGATTAAGCCACTGGAATGGCTATCCTATGGCTATAAAAAATGTTCCAAACCACCAACCAGTATAGGCTTTTATAGGTATGGATCCATAGCCATTTGGGAAAATACGCCTCTCTCAGATTTCAAGTTACCATCGCATCGGATTTGATCAGTGCAGTGATGATACTGGGAATGCATTCGTTAAAACTGGGGACTTTCTGTAACCACCAAACATTGTTACATCATCATCATAAAAATCGCTGGGACCATTGGTCAACCAAGAAGGTGATTAACAACCAATCTTCCTATAGCAATTGAATCACCAACTATGAACGTAGATAATCTTCCAGGAACTTATAGAAACAATGGCTTTCCCTAATATCTTATCGTATGTTTGCTGGAGGGTAGTATTCAGCAAAATATGCTAGTCCTCCCTGTTTCTGGCAGAAACTATCAGAAATCCACCCATGAAACCAAGGTTTTCCCAGCATTGACGTTTGTACATCACACGCAAACATGCAGAGATTGAAACACGTTGAACGTTTTCAGGATATGAGTATGGCTCGGATTTGCTTCAGGAGTCGACATGTGACATGAAAAAACTGGAATAATATATACAGTATGCCATTAAAAAGGGATAAACATCAAGCAACAGCAAGTGGAATAATGTGGAATATGTTCTGGTGGACAAATGCGTGAGTTCCAACCAAAAAAATGGATTTCATCAATCACAAGTAGAAAACGTTGTGGAAATGACCAGCATTTGGGTACGCATTTTGGAAACCATCGACCGGTACATGTTGTGAAAAAGCCTCTGGCAGCGATTTCTGATATCAATTTGAGGAAAATCGTCCTCTGCAACCAATGTGGCAGCCTCTAGTTCACATTCAAAAAATGAGCAGAATGCATGAACATGTTCTTCTGGTTGGTGGTTGACCTACCCCTCTGAAAAATGATGGAGTCAGTTGGGATGGATGGAAATTCCCAATATGATGGGAAAACAATACCATTCATGTTCCAAACCACCAACCAGATATATATACATATATATATATAATCATATACTGAGGTGCTATAAACCATATTATTCCATACATGGAGCATATGTTCCAGTCACCACCAACCAGATGAACATGTTCTTTCTTGGGATGTCACCCCAATTTGGGGGCTACTGGGAGGGGTGCAACTCACTTCTTCCCTCAAGCCCTTACCAATCACATCTCCCCAATGAAATTCCTTCATATGGATGAGCCCAAACTGAGTAGATCCAAGGTTAAACCATGATTCTGGGTTGCTATTTCTATGAAATGTTGATAGTTGGATAGGGAATACTGGCTGGAGGGGACACTGGTTCCTGAAAAAAACACAGTTGATGACCCTTGAGAATCTCCTTGGGTATCATAATACTAACTGGTTGGTGGTTGGTATACCTACCCCTCTGAAAAATGATGGAGTTCGTCAGTTGGGATGATGACATTCCCAACTGAATGGAAAGTCATAAAATTCATGTTCCAAACCACCAACCAGTACTCAGATGATACTCAAAGTGACCTGGAGAGTGGTTGCAATCGTGGACGAAATAAACTGGGCAGTTGCTAAGCAGTGACTTGACTTCGAAATGTCCCATCAAACTGGCTAGATCTGGTATGGTCTCTATCTGGGAGATTTCATGGGCACCCCACCAGAAATGTGGGTTTCTTAAAAATTGGGGAACCCCATTTTACCATGGTTGTTTTCAGACTAAGGACTTTGGAATATATAACTTTGGTGATTCAGGGTACCCCCATGACTTAGGAATACTTAGGACATCTCCATGTACCTTACAAACCATCATGGACCATCCGTCGTGCATTCTCCCGAGCTACTCACTTCGATAAAGGTGTTCTTGACACAGGTGGACCAATCATCTCCTGGCACGTTTCCCACAGCTCACAGGAATGGAGGGCGAAAAAAAAACACATCTAGCCTCCGGAAAACTAACAAGTAGCTATTGAACATGGCTCATTCAGTTCGATGATCTACATAGAACAAGTTTGTTTTCCACAGCTGTGGTATGAACCATCCCCAAAGTTCTACACTTCTGTTCCCGCACATGTTCTTGTTTCTTCACTAAATAGATCCAAATAGGATCGAACATTAGCAAAGGATGTCCAGAAGTTGTAACAATTCAGTAACTTGAAAGTTCAGCCATGTTGGGATAGGTCCCCTTACATTGACTCTCATTTCACGTGTGAGTTCGAGATGTGAGGTCTTTACACTCAATTTATTAGGCGCCCTGATGGTTTTCGTATACCCTCTGGTAATTTGTAACATAGCTATGGAAAATGGTCATTTCAGTCATTTGTTAATGGGTAAATCAACTTTTCTATGACCATTTTCAATAGCTATGTGAGTTTACCAGGGAGTATAATGACATATCATGAGATACTGTGGATGGAAGAAATCCTGCACCAGGCAGGGTAACTATTGGGAGTCCTATGAAACACTGTAAATACCTACAATGTGGCCCCCCCAGTTATAAGTTGGTTTATAAACCCCATTAACTATAGTTATAACTACCATAAACCCTAGTTATCGTAGTTATAAACCAACTTAGCCATCTAGGGGGCCCCACTTTGTATGAAACACTGTAAATACCTATGTGAAATTACCCGCAGCTACCCCATCTTCAATTTGGGGTCCGCTTCAACTCCAAACGCAGGCGGTAAGCTAAGCTGACAATGGAAAGACTCGAAACTATGTGTGTGTGTGTTCTTTACACACACATGTATATATATATATATGTATACATATGAATATACATCATAAGATGTCAAGATCTGATTTTGAATGCCAGCAATAGTGTTTATAAAGTAAACACCTGGTAGATAAGATAAGGTTGGGAAAGGTTGCCATGCAAAAAAAAAAACAAAATATTTTTCGCCGGCCATCTCTGATTTTGCCAGCTCTATGGAGCAAACAGGTACAAAAAAAAACAGTCCCTTTGTCGAAAACCAGTGTTCATCTGAATATTCTGAATAGTGTTAATCTGGTTGGTGGTTTTAACCATCTTGAAAAAAAAGATGACAGTCAATGGGAAGGATTATCCCATATATTATGGACAAAATAAAAAAACTGTTTGAAACCACCAACCAGTAGTTGATTCCATATGAAAGAGTCATGTTGCTGTAAATCCACCCTGGTTTTTGATCACCGAACAATGCTGGCACCAACGCTGGGCCTTCACCGGTGATGTGGACGCCCAAAAGTTGAAGGCCATTTTCCAATTCGCGGAGCCAAAAGGTAAACCTCAGCTGGTTGGTGGTTGGTACCGGTATACATCTTGAAAACTATGAAAATCAATGGGAAGGATTATCCGATTTAATCCATATTATATATATATATATATTAGGAAAATACGTTCGCCGTGTTTTTTTGAATTTGGAGCCCCGTTTTTTTTCGGATGTTTTTTGTCGTCCCTTCTAAAATTCTGGTAATGTTGGTATCCCTACAGACTAAGATAATTACCACATCAAAGCAGGTTAAACGGTTAAACCATGCAACATATGCCAATCACCAGGATTCCAATGTTCCCATCATGTTTGTTACCATTCTTATTATCAATTCTTATCCTTTATTATCCCTTATCATCCCTTATCATTACTACCCTCTGGTTATGACTAACATAGCTATTGAAAATTGCCATTTTGTTCGTGGATTTACCCATAGAAAATGGTGATTTTCCATGGTTATGTTAGTTTACCGGAGGGTATCCAATATTCTGGCTAATTTATAATATGTCACTAATCTGAATTGTTGGGCCATTTGGGGATGATTTCCCTTATTAACCAGGATTCCAGTGAGGGAGAACAGTGAGGTCGTTATAATTTACCCAGATTATTATTAATGATCTATTATTGTTGATTATCCATGTCCAATTGTTGTAGCATCCACGACGGCATCGCTTACCCTCTGGTAATTTATATAACAGTTTGCGACATTGAAAATGGCCCAGTCGAAATAGTTGATTTATCCATTAAAGATGGTGTTTTTCCATATAAATTACCATTTTCCCATGGTTTTCCCATGGTTTTCCCAATAAGAATGGTGATTTTCCATAGTTTTTTGTATGTTTACCTGAGGGTAACTTGCACCATGGCACTGTCTCAGCTGTAGCAGCGGTCTTTCAACGTGAAGCCGCGTGGCCAGCGACGGGTGACCCAACAGAGTGCCTAAAAAGCGACGGCAGCGGTGCATCCTGGGGAAGTGGATGTGTGGTTTTTATATGTTTCAATATGATTTGAGTTTAATACGTATGTTTAATACTGACATACCCTCTGGTAATTTAACGTAGCTATTGAAAATGACCATTAATAGTGGATTTTCCCATTAAAAATGGTGATTTTCAATAGCTATGTTAAATTACCAGAGGGTAATGATAACTGGTTGGTGGTATACCTACCCCTCTGAAACATGATGGAGTGAAAGTCAGTTGGGATGATGACATTCTCACATATTATGGACAAATAAAATTAATGTTCGAAACCACCAACCAGATATGGTTTGAGTTTAATATGTTGAATACTGGCATAATGATAATAATGGTGGCTTTTATATGGTTGGTAATAGGGATAAGAATGAATTTTTATATGGTTTTGTGTGGTTTTTATATGGTTTATATGGTTTTATATGGTTTGGTAATAGGGATAATAATGGCATAATGAGAAGAACGGCTTAATCATTCATAATAATGGAATAATAATGGAATAATTTATGGTTGTAGTAATCGATAATGGAATATTGATTGTTGTAATAATGGAGCACTACTTCCATGTATATAATGGATACTAATGGATAATAATTTCATATTGATGGATTGATTTACCCGGTAATCACACATATCCCCTGCAGAGGAAGGCGATGGTGGGTTTTCCAGCAAGCCATGTTTGATTGTATATCACATGTATATACGGAACATTCCCGCATGGTGTTGTTAGGCTGGTAAAAATTGTTGCTGTTATCCCGTCTTTACCTTAATTGGATCGATATATAATATATCTACCATATGGGGTTTCCATAAATGGATGGTTTATAATGGAAAATCCCAAACAAAACTGGATGATTTAGGGGTACCCCCATTTCAGGAAACCTCCATATACATCCATACATCCTAGGGATTGGAGATATAAACCAGCTTAGTTAAGGACCGGGGACACCACCTTGCTGTTGGATTAATGAGTTACTGTTGGTATCATTGGGTATCTATAGGAAGACTGAACAATTCCATAGAATTTCCAAACTTGAAATACCCCCCCTAGTAGATGATAAGGCTGGATGATCAAAACCAATAAGTGGAAACGAAAACAAACTGTTATATAAATATCACAAAAATATCACCCGGTTTGCATAGGATATCAGTGACATCTACATTTTGGTTACAGTACATCTTACATCACCGGAAATCCTCAACATTCCTCAACTATTCTACAGATAAAGCCCTGAAGCCAGTTCTAAATGGCTATTTTTTTATGGGGTCATCGTTTCCATTGGGGACATCTCAGTGACTCAACTGTCGATGTGGGCTTCCCCACTAAAGAGCTGCATCTGTCGCAAGCATTCGTTCGCAGGCTGAAGCAGGCGAACAGAGATGTCCTGCGCGAAAAGCCAATACGGTGCTTCTCCACTGAAAAGTTGGAAAAGTTCATTATCAAAAATCAGGATTGATATGAAGCAGGGATTTCTTGGCGTATGTATGGCAATTACTAAGGGATTTAACCATATTTCATTGTCACATATAGGGATGGATTGTAATGGGGATAATGGGGATTAATCATCAAAATTGGGATTGAGATAAATCATCATTAACATCCCCATTATCCCAATTATCCCAATTTTGGTGATTAATCATCCCAATTGGGATGGAATTGTTGGCTAAGTTCAATGGGAATTTCAGGATCCTGAAATGGAGGTACCTACCATATATAAGGCCTATATAAGGCCTATGTAAGTGAATATCACCACAAAATATGGCCAAACATATGGTACTAACGTACCTCCATTTTAGGATCCTGGAGATCTCCCATAGATAAGTTGGTAAACATCACTCCAGCAACTACAGTGAAATCTGGGGGCCCAGAGGCCCAGAGCAACGTGAAATCTTTGGACCACCCGACTCACGACTCACATGGCCAATCTTCGATATGCTCAAAGAATAAGATGTTTGTAGGTTGATTACTGTCAACCAACCAATGGGAAAAGGACATGACATGGAATTTCCAAACTTGAAATACGCCCCTAGTGGATGATAGGATGATCAAAACCAACCAATGTGGAAACGAAAACAAACTGTTATATAAATATATAAACTGGTTGGTGGTTTCAACCCCTCCGAAAAATATGAAAGTCAATGGGAAGGATTACATCCCATATATGAAATGGAAAATAAAGTTCATGTTTGAAACCACCAACCAGCTGTAGTAAAGCCATTATGGCAAACAAAATTAATGTTGAACTACCCTAGGCTGAAGAATGAACTGATAGAGTTTTCAAAAGAATGGGAAATTGTCAGCAACAAAGAATCGGAAATCGAAGTAAAACTTGACCTATTGGTGCGCACATTTCGTCAGATGGGGGAACCGAGAAACAGAACCATATTAGAAAATATTCCACTATGCATTGATGAACCCCCCACATTTCGCGAGGTAAACCACTATACATTTCATAGTGAAACCACCATTTTTCCATAGTTAGACCACCATTTTTCACCATTTTCCATAGTTAAACCACCATTTTTCCAATAAAAAAAACCACTCCTTTGAGGTGACGAGCTGTTGCGCAGGCGCGGGCATACCTCGAGTCTCGCGCTGGGGCTGGGGGATCTTCTGGATTTTCTTACAGGATGGGGCCCCCCGTTGTTTCGAAAACGCGTGAATCGTTGCCGAAAAAAAAGTGGCTGAATTCTATGGTTTATGGTAGATGTACATCCACCTATATCATCGATTATTATCCCCTAGAAATCCCATTATACCATTATTATCCATGAATGTTCCACTGGTTGGTGGTATACCTACCCCTCTGAAAAATGATGGAGTTCGTCAGTTGGGATGATTAATGATGATTATTCCCAATATATGGACAGTCATAAAAAATGATCCAAACCACCAACCAGTAACTATAGTTAATGGAGGTTATTTCATGCAGTTTATAAACCAACATTCACATAACTGGTTTTCTCCATCCTGTAGTGAAAATAAAGCATGGGATGTGACCTAATATGACCTAAAGGGGGCTATGACATCTTGTGACTTAGTATAATACAATCAAATGGTTAGTAATCACCTATTATTCCACTATAGTGATGACCTAAGTAAAGGATAGTAAAGGGAGTTATGACCCTGTTCTGTAAGATCAATTGGTTAATCAAATGGGTCTAACTAACCATTATTGGTTAAGTCATAATAGATTCAATAGATAATCACTAAGTAGAATACAATCTTAAATGGTGACTGAATCATTTTATAAAGATGTCATTAAATTTGCTGATTCCACTGATATCTATGGATGAAATCGTTCCACAGACCTTTTTTTAATCAACTGGTGATGCCGAATGAGATCATACCAGGTGAATTTTGTCCACGAATCCGATCACCAGGCTGGGTTTGTTATCGGCATGCGAACCATGGGGCTGGTATACAAAAACCTACACTGGTTGGTGGTTGAGCCACCATCTTGAAAAATATGAGTTCGTCAATGGGAAGGATGACATCCCAACATTATGGAAAAAAAAATCATCTTTGAAACCACCAACCAGTACAAAACTGGATGATTTTGTTCGTGCAAATGTTGGTATATGTATGTATAAATATTCCAGCACCATGGTGAGCTGTTATATGGGAGTTACGAGTACTAAGTTGGATCCTCCAACAGTTCAGCTGGGGAAGACTTACAGGAAACCCTGGATTTTGTGGAAATTGGTTTCCTTTCTCCAAATGTTCCCAAAAACACCCAACTCTTGGGTTTCTGGGATGTAAGTAACAACAATATACAACAAGAATATGACACGGATATGAACCACAACAAAAAGGGGATACCGAAAATACCGATTCATCAAGAACAATCTGTTTGCCAACAAAAATGACAGGCGCTTCGGGCTGCCAGCTCATTTTGTCAGACAGAATAAAAATAAAACATGTTCGAAACCTAGCCCACTGTGAATGTAACCCACACAAAAATCGACATATGATATGTCCATCCAAGCTACAACGAGGATGTTTTCTAAAATCTCAAAAATCATTGCACATAAAAACACGGTATACGCCTCATCAAATGATCTTCAGTATTTCTTAGGACCTTAGGAAATACCAAAAACACCATGCTACACCAGATGTGACGAGTCACAAAAGAGATGGAGAAATGATCTAAAGACACCATTTTTTTGCATCTACCCTCTGGGAAAGTGTCACATAACTATGGAAAAATCAGCATTTTGAAAAGGTGAATTGAAAAATCGCTGTGCTCGTTTACCAAAGGTTAATTCCTACTTCCATGATGATTTACTTGTCGACTCCACGATGTTACCAGTACCCAGCAAGTGGACCATGTACGGAAAAGTCGTGGTGTCCGACTCTCACAAGGCCCCGAAGTTGAGAAACTACAAAATGGTGTCCCAGTTGGCATCGCTAAGTTGGTAAATATCATACCCATATGCGAACCATGGTGCTGGAACATGTTCCTACATTTGCCCTAATAATCACCCAAATGTAGGTAAATATTCCAGCACCATGGAGCATATGGGATAAATATTCAGACTCAAACCATAACTCAAACTTAACTGTTGGCTTCGTAGTTTTGTTTTTTTGCACTAGTTAAAGAAGCTAACATAAAACCCACAAAAATGGGGGGTCACCACCTTATCCACCTCATAGCTTGTCCGATGGCAGGCAAGGCCAGGGCCCCTCGTGAAATTGTGAATCAATTTTCGGCACCGTTAAACCCCAAGTTACTATCCCGGCCTGTCATGAAAAATAATGTTCATCAATTTCCTAAGAAAATGACAAGAAAATAATAAAATCATAGAACATCGCAAGTTCACCAAGATCCGGAAAGACTGAAACAATATCAAACATCGCGTGCAGCACTGTCCGGGACTCGCCCGCCTATCTTCTCTTGAAATCGACAATGAAACCTCTTGTCGAACTTCTTGATGATCTTTCCTCAGCTCACTTTAAGGGCCCAAAAAAAAGGACCGGTCATTTCCGGTATACCACCATTCATAAAAGAGGCTTTCCAGCCGTCACATCTTTTGGTCCATCATCATTTTATATAAGGTATATATATATATAGAGAAATCAAACCACTTGTATAAAATAGGATCAAACCATATCCTGATCATTTGATCAAACCATATTTTATAGGCTTTTCAGCAAATCAAACACTTTGTGGTTTGCTGATCTCCTACTAAGTCCAATATTTCGTGGGAGGTGTATGGTGCTCACCACTCCAATCCCCCAAAAAAAACAACGAAAAACTCTCCGAGGATGGTTCCAGTCTGTGAAACCATCGAATACCAACAGACCAGTTTGAAGGGTAAATCAAATACCAGATGCATATCGATGGTAAATCCAAATACCAGATGGTTCCATTGATAGTACTCTGCAACCATCAAATCTCACGCTTTCTTCTTCTGTAAAGTTCAGTTGTGAACATTGATCCAACCCAAACGATCAGATGATGCTTGGAAAACAACAACGACAACAACAACAACAACAACCACAACAACAACAACCACAACAACAACCACCACAACCACAACAACAACAACAACCACAACAACAACCACCACAACCACAACAACAACCACAACCACAACCCAAATAAAACATTGGAAACAAAAAACGTCTGACCACAAACAAACCATCCGGAATCGAATCCGACGATTTGCAGTTGAAATACCTGTGACATTTCTGTCGAGCAGTGTTCCTGGTTTTTCGCCACAGTCCCGAAAAGTTGCATCTCAGTATGCTACAGAAGAGAGATTTTTCTTGTTTGTTGGGTGAGTTCTGGAGAGTTGTGATACTAAAAATACTTAGCATGAAACTGTTTGCCCTTTTTCTTCAACATTTCAATGGGAATTCCAGGATCCTAAAATGGAGGAATGATCCTGCCTTATATATGGTAGGTACCTCCAATTTAGGATCCTGAAATGGCCATTGAACATAGTTTTTCAACAATCATGTGGGTAGTCAAAACACAGTACTGTACCCCTTCTGTTCACATCATAGCTGGGATGTTTTTTTTATATTCATCCCCGAAGGAATTGTATAGCTATTGATCCACAGCCATACTGGCTGTGGGGCCCCAAACGTTATAAATTGGTTGAAATAAACCCCATTGACTGTAGTTATTTGATGTTATTTGCGTATTATACCCTCTGGTGAACGTACCAAAAGCTATGGAAAATGGCCATTGAAATAGTGAGTTGTCCCATTAATAGCATGGTGGATCTGTCCATAGTTTTTTGGTGAACGTTTACCAGAGGGTAATTTGAAAAGCCAAATTAGAATTTCACCCGATGAAAACTATAGCTATAAGTATCATAAACATTCATTCATAAATCATAATTATTGGAGGTATGTATTGAACCACAATAGTTATATATAAGTTGGTTTATAAACTCCATTAACTATAGATATATCATTACCATAAACCATAGTTATTGGAGCTATAAATCAACTTAGCTAACTATGGGGCACCACCTTGTAGCTAGAGGTATGTTCACCAACTTAGCCATCTAGCCATCGGCGGCCCAAGCTTCTCATCGCTTCAAAGGTCAGGTCCTAAAAACGCGACCAAGAAAGGCCAACGGTTTTTGTTGGTGCCACATCAAAATGGGGACGTTGCAACATCCAAGATGATTTAACCATCAAAAGTGGTGGTTTAACATGGTTTGAGGATAGATTTTTTTCGTGCATGGCCGTGGCCGCGTGGCCGCGTGGCCGCGTGGCCGCGTGGCCGCGTGGCCGTGGCTGTGTGGCCGGGTGGCCGGGTGGCCGGGTGGTCCCGCCGGGGTGGCCGGGTGGCCGGGTGGCCGGATGGCCGGAAGGCCGTGGCCGCGTGGCCGGGTGGCCGTATGGCCGGGTGGCCGGATGGCCGGGTGGCCGGGTGGCCGGATGGCTGGGTGGGCGGGTGGGTGGGTGGGTGTGGCCGGGCGGCCGTGGCCGGATGGCCGGATGGCCGGTTGGCCGGGATTTGTGGGTGGGGAGGAGAGCATTGGAAGTTGATTGTAATTTGCTTACCGCCAATTTCAAGTATGTCAGTATGCCCCAAGCAGAAACATCGATTTGTGTGCTAATTCCTACACACATGATGTATAAACTAATTCCCCTTCAAAACAACACGATCACTCCATGCAGTTCAGTTCTTGCCTCTTTTGTCAAAGCTTTGGTTCGGGTCAAGCATTGCCATTTGGATCCCGTGAGCGAAATCCGGAGATCCAAGTAGTCTGGCGACTTGAAATGTCCCATTTGGGTTTCACCGACTTATTACGCTTGAATATCTTGAAGCTGGTGACGGAAAACGATGATGCAGAAACATCAAAACCTTTCCCCTGTTGAAATCACAGCAGGTCATGTTCAGCGACCCTAGTTCCACTCAGTCAGGCAAATGGGACTAAACTATAGCACCTGCACAGCCCAAAGCAAGGTCAGCTGTCAGCCATGGCAATAATTCATCAGAGCCAGGCATGGCGCAATCTACTGTTTTAAAGGAACCAAAAGTGACACATAGAAAATTGCAATATAGATATATATATATATAGAGATATATATATATATATAAATAGGTACAGTTAGGTTCTCGGAATATAGATAGATCGATAGATAGATAGATATATATATATATATAAATGGCAAAAACGTTGCCGTTGGGTCTAACGCGGCAGGCTCAAGCGATCAAAACTCACGATTCGCTGCTACCAGTCTCAGTGCGGCAGGTGTGAACCTGAATATGATGCCCGGAATCACACTCGGTGAGGCTGTACAAAATTAGAAAAACAGGTGCGTGAGACCTCAAACTTTATATTTGGACATCTCATGGGAACTACAAAGAAGCTGTAGGGGACCCCAACATACACATGAGGATAAAACATGGGAATACAACTATAGGTTGGATAGGGAGATCGTCAGCCTTGGTAAATGGCCTTACAAGGCTTTAGAAGAGCTTATGAACACTGTATGTAGATATGAATTCATTTCTCACAAAAAAACATTGTCCGAATTGGAATTTAAATGGGTGAGTCTATGGACAGATATATAATGAATTAAATGGTGCCTAATTTCAGACAATCACATATGGAGAATCCAGCATAAATCAGGAGTGACGCGCGAGTCACATTTTCGGATGATTGTTGAAGTAATGGTAATGGTAACAAGGAGATGGAAATAATTTACTTATTTATCTATTTCCCAGCTATTTATTCATGCTTGTATGCTTACATTTAGCAACATATCATGGCGAATTTTTCGTGAATATCTCAGTGAAACGGTAGATAACACCCGTTTTGAAGCAATGTAAATATGGCTGACCACAAATGGGCTATTTGCTGAATATGTGCATGATATCTAGTGTTAATAAATTTCAAATAACACCCACTACCCCATTATATACTATTGCACATCCTGATATTGTATATCCTCACACAATCTCGGTGGAAATGCCTATTTCGGTACGTTTTAAAAACTAACCAAAAGGTATGCCCGAATACGGCGATGCCTTCTGATTAGGCTCCACATCTACTACTGCTGTCATATTCCTTGTTTTCTTTAAGGATATCTCTACCATCTCATCATTGTGGTTGACTTTATACATCCATGATATTCCTTTCTACAATACCCCATAAAAATCCTGTGTGCACACCACTCCCCAAGTAGACCCCAAAGGGCAACACTTCCATGGTGATGGGCATGAACTATGTTAACTATGTAATGAACAATGAAGGACCATGATAAACAAAAAACAACTATCATCCCTTCAATCTTTTGACATATACCCACTTGTTCTTGGATGAGAAATATGTCTTTTTCGGGGTCGGAGAAGGATTTGATACCACGTTCGTATTTATACAAATGTAATGTAAATGTATGTAAAAAAGGAGACAGCATGGCCTCTGCAGCAGTAGTGATGGCGCGTCATCCTGTCAAAGCTGGTCGCCCGTGTGTTTTATCGAGTGACAACAACGTAACTCAAAATTTGGAAGGAAATCGTCGACAAGCGCAAAGAACTCTTGCGGGAATGCGAATGTTTCCCTTTCTTTCATATGGTTGCCTGTACTGTTTACCTGAAACCGTGTGCATGGATGAGTTCATGAGAAGTTCGAAAACGAAAGGTCGGAGAGAAGGTTGGATTGTGCCTCGTCCACGTTTCTTAGCGTCTGCCCGCTGCTTGTCACGCAAGGCCAGGAGGCGACTCAGATTATGCACATCCGTGCATTCGCTGACGACAAGTTGCGCAAAAAACTTGCCCATGTGGTGAATGGTATGACCAAGTGGGGTCATTTCACTGTTTACGATCTCTGCGATTTCGGTCGGAAAAGTTCCAAGCAAGCGCTTGTTGTCTTCAATGGTTGGTAAGCAATGCTGCGCGCAATATTCCCCACAATGGCCAGGCGCATGAAAGCGATCTACAATGTAATCCATTGCTGCCAATCGCTCCGCTACGGCAGTACTGCGCCGATGCTGGAGCGCGAAGAGCTTGAGATGACATGCGTCATCGTGGCAAATAATGGCCAGCTGTGGCCAGCGAGTTGCCAATGTACTCAAAAAACAATAACGTTGGGATAAGCTTTCTGCACACACGAGCTCTTGAATATCGACAATCATTCCTGGCAGGGGTGAGTGCGAGGAGATTGTGATGATTTGACCAGAAACATGAGCCAAGGCCAAATCTACCTACGCACCACATGCTGAGCATGCCTATCAAAAAAGAGGTGGCTACATAAGTCCTCCAGAACTCACCGCCAGCAAGAAGCCAGCTGACTTGGATGCCGCAGCAACGTGCTGCTCGCCTTCCTTGTGCGTCTGACAGGAGCTCTCTGCCCGCGCTTGCTCTGAAGACCAAGGAGCCAGGTACTTGCGGCTCCGTGGCCTGAAGCCACGCCATTTCTGGGACCGGACCTCTTCGCGCCGCTGTCGCCTGACAGGTGGAACAATGACAGTATGTGTGTGTGTGCGCGCGCGTTTGCCTGCATCAGGTAAACAGAAAAGGTTGGCTGAAAACGTCTCCAGTATCCTTATAAATATCTAAATATTCAAACGTAAAAACAAATAGACTTTTTTCAAATCTACAGAAAGGAAAATATACCAATAAGTAATTATATATATATATATAGATATATAAGGACCGGATGTGTGGAAGACTAACTGGAGTCGCCTGCGGCGGATGGTGCCATCAGCGAGTTTTGCAAAGTAACGGTTCAGCACCGTCTGGTTGACTGTCTCCGCCGGCTGCCACCCAGCGAAGCCGTCCATCTTGACTTCAAGGTAACAGACATCAGATTCTGCGTACAAAGCCCGTTTCAAGCGGTGAGAAGCAACTTCGCCTTCGCCAGGATTCGCTTGCAACAATGAATCTCTTTGTGATGCATGGAAAGGACATAAGGTTTCTCTGCCATGAGGGCTGCGGGAGCAAGCTCGCAAGAGAAATTTCTCGATAGCGGGATAATAGACCACTTCCGCATGTGGCTGCCCACAAGTGCGCCTGTGCAACTGTGCGTTGCCATCGATTGCGCAAATGTCGAGACGGTCGCCGGAGGTCAGGAGTTGTGTCCACCGCCTCTCACGGTTGAAAACTAGAAAACCTTGATGTGTTCAAATTCAAGTGCGACATCGCTGCGATGCTGTTTGCGCGTGAAATCCGGCGCCCTGGTGTCTTGTGCTTGTTTTTCTGATACATCTTTAGCTCAACTACTCTTCGACGGATTTCCCCCGCCCTCCCTCCCCCCTCCTTCCCCGCCCTCCACCTGTCCTGTTCAGAAGCTAAAGTTTAGGCTAATATTCCCCTTCCACGGATTTTTGACTTGGCCATCTCACATCTTCTCCTCAACAAGACTGCAGCACCTTCGCAAACAAAGACCATCGGATGCCCATAGCATGGATCTAACCGAAACCCTTCCAGCAAGGTCGTTTCAATGAAAACCAGACATCCAGCAATGCCCCAAATTTGTTCAAACGATCAAAGCTTTCCTTCCTAAACCATTAGATTGCGTACTTACCGCCAAACTGCCAGAGGTGCCAGAGGTCCGGCGGCATGCCGAAGGCTGTGAAATTTGAAAGGCAAAAGAAGAATCCTTACCTTTGGCCCAACCTTTGAAACATCATCGGCTCATACCAGGACCAATTGACTTCCAGCAGCTTCTCCAAAGGTAAAGCCAGGAGTTGTGAAGCAAGGCGCTCGCGCACCACTGGCTCTGCATCAGCAGATCTGCGCCACAAGATTTCGCGGCCCCATGCACGGGCTAGCTGCAATCTCACCTGTGCTTGGACAGTTGGGTCCAAGAGACGCAGCAGCACACCTTCATGCAAAAATGAAGCACGATGTAGGTACATCCTGTAGCGCCACCTCCGCAGCCAGCTGCCAGCAACACCTAACTTCTTGCTGACAAAGAAATAGAGCGGATGAGGGTTATCAACCTGCTTGACCCATTTGCCGTTGATCAAGATCTCCTGAAAACCGCACCAAAATTTTCTTACCAATGGACATGTGGAGCAAATTTTGCTCACATGCCAAGCATGGAGGGTTTCGGGCTCAGCAATCAGCTGACATTGCACTGCGCCCCGCTGACGTGGCCGGCGCTGTTGCAATGGAGACTCACAGACGGGGCAGCACCACCTGGAGGAACAAAGCACTTCCATGGCCATTCACCTAAATTCCAAGGCGTGCGGATTTTTAAGCAAGATCTGCATTCTGTACTTTTGGAGAACTTCTTCTGTTGGTGCCTGTCTGACTATAGCCTGGGGAGTGCCAGAGATGTCAATGGAAGAGTGAGCTGGCACCGGAAGGAAACCATCTCTTACAACGCATGTCTGTCAAAGCGTGTTTGCCTTATGCGCCATGCTGATTTTTGAACAGCCACAAGCAGCAGCCAGAGTCAGTTGCATGTGCACCATTTCCATTGCTCTCATTGCAAATGCATGCAAGCGTGTGTGGCTAGAGCTTTTTGAAGTAACATCATTGTCTTCACTGGGCAACGCTTTGCTACCTATCTTTTCCCACTGAAGTGTTTGAAGCCATGCTGTCAAATGAAGGCATCAGTCAGTGCAGTCGGTGAGACGGCGGCGCCTAATGGAGGCCTTGGTATACCTTCATGTCATGACTTGTGAAGGAGACGGCGTGTTTTGGAGAAGTTTGCGGACGCTGAGATTTCCATGTAAATTTTGTCGGTTTCCATGTAAATTTTTGTCGGTTTCCATGTAAATTTTGTCGGTTTTGCAAGTAGCACCAAGTAGGTGCTCAAGATTGCCCAAGTACTAAAAAAGTACGTGGCAACAAATATGTGCGCAAGTGCAAAAGAAGGTCTTTCAACGTAGCATCAAGTAGGCGTGCAAGTACACAAGAAGTTTTTCATATGGCACTAAGGAACATCAAGTAGGTGCACAAATGCAAGAACAGTCTATTTCTTTGTCGACAAGAAGCGAGGCGTTATTGGCAGCTGGCTGCGGAGGTGGGGCTACAGGATGTACCTACATCGTGCTTCATTTTTGCATGAAGGTGTGCAACTGCATCTCGTAGGCCCAACTGTCCAAGCACAGGTGAGACTGCAGCTAGCCGGTGCATGGGGCCGCGAAATCTTGTGGTGCAGATCTGGTGACGCAGAGCCAGTAGTGCGTGATCACGTAGGCGTGCAAGTGCGAATGAAATTCGTAAGCTGCAGGTAGCGTCAAGTAAGTAGACGTGCAAGTACATGAACGTTCCTGCCCGCTCTGCTACGCTCTGAAAGAAAACAACGGTTTCATATCGCACGGGCCCTGGCGTGATCCTACGCCATTTACTAGAACTTGCGCCAGCCGCATGGCACACCACTTACGCCAGACATCAATAATCTTCCGCCAGGTGGAAATCCTATTGGCACACCGACGGTCAAAGTGGACTAATTCTGATGCAGGCAACTCAAATATATCTATTTATTATGCGTTTAATGTACGCTTGCTGACCAAAAGTTGACAACCATATGCCTGCTTGAACAGTCACAACTATCATCCTCCGCATGGCACACAAAATTTCATGGCATTTCCAACGTACAAACTTGGATGTGATCGACGTTACATTCCCATGGTTTTTACGATACATTCTACTTCATGCCAATCAACCGTTTCATCCACTTCCCCGTGGCACACTGCTGATCAATAGGCGCTGCCCATGTGGGCCTTTCCCCGCCCCATAGGCACACTACGATTTGGCACAAGATCTTGTCATCGGGACTTGTTACAACATCGACCCAGTAACGTCAATTGAGTGCGCAAGGGCAAGAAAGAAATTGCCTCAAACCACATCCACCCCCACCTTTTTTCTAGCACAACCCCATGGAGACACCAACTTCACGTGGATCCCAAAAATATGTTCAAATTCAAGGGTTCATGCGGACACCACATGCGGGCGCACTTTTTGCGGTTGTTTCAAACATGTGTCGATGCGCAAGGCACCATGGTACACCGTACCCAAAGATATTTTAGGACAGATACCCTTGTGAGCACATCCCATTAACCATGTTCATGGAGGTCCCAAAGTTATGATGTTCAAATTCAATCATGCCATGCTGACGCCATATCGTGAGACATGTTTTGCGGTTGAGTCAAATATATTCAACTGCAAAACACCACGGGACACCGCATCCGAAGATATTGGAAGTGCAAAACGCCATGGGCCACTGTATCCAACTGTATTCTGAACTATTTTTTCTGTTTTATCTGCGTGACAAGAGTTGGGAACAGAACTGATGGCGGCACATGCAATCAGAATCCACGCGCCCCTGGAAAAGATGCGACTATGCCACTATATTATACTATAACAACAAATGCTGCATGCCTGCGCACCAGAACCGCAAGGGGACACCGTTTACGCACGACGTGACACAAGCACCTGCACCCAGTATAACCTTGGAGATGTGAGCTCACCACTGACATGCTTTCGGCCCCGCCTGTGCCACAACACCTTCGCTTCAACATGCGCTGCTGCTGGCAAAGTCAAAAGCCAAAGCGGGTATGCTGAACACTTTTGCTGTAACATGCGCTGCTGCTGGCAAAGTCAAAAGCCAAAGCGGGTATGCTGAACACTTTTGCTTTAACACGCGCTGCTGCTGGCAAAGTCAAAACTGGTGCACGATGTATGTCCAAAGCAAGTTACGCCATCTCAAGCCCTTCCACCGGGCGGAGTAGGTGGCGCAGGGAGGCCACTTTGGGATGGAGATGGTGCTGGCGCAGCGGCGCTGTGGCCGCGCTCCCCTGGCTGAACACTGGTGGACCGCTGCTCTTCATTATACAAGCCACGTCTCTCTGACACTTGTCTGAGAGAGACCCGGCCACACTGCAAAATGTCGTTGTGAAACAAAATTTGGTTTCTTTTCGAGTTGCTCCACGACTTTAAGACCAACGTAGACTCCTTGCTTGAAACATTCAAAGAGCCAATGCGTGGATAGCGCTGCACCGCCTTCTGCAACACAGACTTGACCTGTCCAGTAAACAAATCTGTGTGTTCACACATGGCATCCTCAGTGCAATGAATCAACATCTTTGTCTTTTTGTCTTGCACCTTGTACCTCAAATCTGATTTCGGAATTAAATGCCTAGACTAAGTATCTCGCACTGTGGAAGTAAGGACTGCACCTCGATATTTGCAAATCATAATTGAAAATATGAAAACAACAATCTTGAATCTTAAATGTAAAAGCACGCATAAGGTCTTTGATGAGGTAGAATTATCTTCAAAAAAAGGCCCATGGCCATTGAAGCGCTTTGCTATAGCTCTTTCAGAATCCGAAACAAGTCCTGCTCAGGGAACCACCCTTGCCAAATGCGTTCAACCTTCCGTGCCGCAAAATCGATGAAACTGAAACACCATTGACTGCATATGGCATATGGCCCCACAAGTCGCCCACAACACGGGCAAGAACAGAATGGGTCTGAGCAAGGATTAGTTTGGGCCACAACTGATGTCGAAGACAAGACTTGCCTTGGCAATTGTTGGTCTGACTTTCTTGCGCTTCTTGTCCTTCCCCGTTCCGATAGTCTGCACCACATGATAAAGATCCACTAGCTTCGAAACCTTGAACTCGCTGCCCCCGTGAAGAAGAATTTTTCGAAGAAGCTGACGGTCTTGCAGAGGGGAGGGAAAAACCATCTCATCGTTGTCCGCCAGCCCTTTCTTGAAGAAAGGCTCTTCCGGAAGGATGTCCTTCCAGGACAAAATTGTGGGCAAAGGCTCCTCGCTAGCCTCATGGTGGTCTGCAGAGTCCTTGCGGGCGGACAGGAGATGGGAAGCCCAACCTAGACTCCGAACTGGACTATCGGACGATAGATATAAAAAGTTGCACAGCTTTCGCAAGGTGATTTCTGAAGAATTCGCGAATGCCCTGTTGCCTCAGCATTCTTTCCTTCTTATTCTACAGATGCAATGTGCATGCTTGTATGTGTGTGTGTATGCGCGTGCGTGCGCGTGCGTGCGCGTGTGCCACCTGAAGAGATGTAAAACTTTACCTGCTGTGCCGTTTCATGTTTTTTCTGCACATCAAATATTGAGAGCACGGGGCGACAAGGTCGCTGCATGGCTGTCGCCAACAAAGCCCGACTAAAGGATATGATGGCTGATCACCGCGACGTACCTGCCTTTGCATTGTCATTTTCCTTCAGAAGGCACTGAATTCCAAATGTCCTGCATGCCGACCGGCTAAGCGTAGAACCGGAGAATCTGAAGAATCCATCCAGGATGGAACTTGGCTAGAAGGAAGAGATGGGATATTTGATATACCTTCCATTCTCGTTTTAGGGTTTTTGTTCTGCTGTCGTTTTGTATGGATGATGCATTGCAGTGCCATTTTAATATTCAATAGAAGTGCCTGTTCAATAGAAGTCCCTGAGCAAAAGTGTGTGTGTGTGTGTGAAACGCCGGAAAACAAACGTAAAACTTCGATGGTGGCGCATTCCGCGGGGGTCGGTGATCAACGAAGACACCTCCCCGGGACCCGTGTGCGCGTACCTGTTGGGCTTTGGTGGTGCACCTGGGCGCAGTTAAGTCGCACCTGGTGGCCACCATAGCCTATCTATCTGTATATATATATATATATTCTGGTCATTTACTACTATATATCTTGTCGAATTGCACATTATGGGATTCAGTTCCCAACGGATCACTTCAATGATCCAGTTCTTGTCTAGGGTGTATGTGTGTGCGTGTGCATGTGCGTGGGCGTGGGCGTGTGCGTGCGCGTGCGTGCGTGCGTGTGTGTGCGCGCGTGCGTGCGTGTGTGCGTGTGCGTGCGTGGGTGTGTGTGTGTGGGCTTGGGTTTTGATTTGAGGCGCTATGGTTAGAAATATTGAAACATTCAAGGGGCCATGAGGAACTATAGGGGAATCAGCCAGCAAAAACGCTGCATTTCTGCGCAAAAGTATCTGGGGTAGTCCATGGGCGGCGGCACGCGGGAGCATCAGAAAATTTCATCGCTGTTGGTTTTTATCGCCAAAGATTCCGGTGATTATATGCAAGCATGCTTTGGCTCCACTATTGCTTCGCGTCGGCCTTCTTCCGGCAGGTAGGATTTGTCAAATCTTTGAACTCAAACCCTGCAGAACAAATTACGCACTATTCGACGGGGCCAAACTGGATTCAGCTTCACTTTTCAAAGCTGGTCCAAGCTGTGTATGCATTACATGCTTGCGTCTCTGCGCATGGGGACATGAATGAAGTCACAACAGTTGTTTTTTGTCACAAGAGCCATGACACTTGGATAGCACTGAGTTTTGACTATGTTCCCGCGCGTGCGCCTCGGGAGGGAGCAACTCTTCTTCCTCTGCCTCTGCCTCGGCAACTGCCTCTTCTTCCTCGGGTGGCAGCGCAGGCAATCCTTGGGTTGCCAGCGCCTCACCAAACTTGCGCTCATAGTTTCCGTGCACAGGTATCTCAGGGCGCTCCACATTCTCTTGATCGGAGAGGTCATCATCGAGGGGGAGGCGAAAAATATGTCGAATCTGCAAGGCAATCTCAACCAGCCGGCAGGCAACCTGCAGAGGGCTGCGATCGAATCAGGGTGGATCCGAAAGGTTTGGGTGCAGAAGGCTTCCACCATGGACCTCGTTATGAACCAAATAGGTGACACGGTTACACACGTCAGTTTTTCTTCAAAGTATTGAGAGCAGCAGACAGCAGAAGCACATAAGAGCATCTCACCTGCACATGCTCGGCTTTGATAATCAAGGCTCCGTTGGCATCGAAGTGTCCACCGCCCCCAGCCAGGTCGAGGACGGAAATGGCTGCAGCAAGTTGCCCCTGGAGTCCGGCGGCATTTGCATGCATCGCTTCATCTTCACCTGTCGCAGCTTGCTGGGCCCTCACAGATTGCGCCACTTGATTGCCTGGAGGCGGCGCGGCACAAGCATGTAGCCGACAAGACACAATGAAATTTCGCCGTGGCAGGCGCCAAAAAAAATTGGCGATGCAAAAGTAAAAACTTCTAGTGACCAGGTGCCCAAGAGCAGCCTGCGCCCCTCAGATTCCATTTCCAAGACGGAATGTGGACGGCTGCGAATGCTGACAAACACGCTTCGCGCCTTCCTTGATGTGATCAGTAGGATCTGCCAGAGTCCATCTGCTGGAGATACGAAATTCTGTGACCAGAGCCTGTCCTGCAAGATCGCTCCACTCGAAACTGAAAGCAAAGTTTCTAAGGGAGGGCATGGTTGCAGGTATCTGGTGTAATTGATAAAAGAATCTTCTGTGAAAGGTTTGACTTGAATGAAATAAAAAGATTGGTCCATCCAAAGTTATTGGGGCCTGGTTGACGCACATAGCGCACACGGGATGGCACCCCATCTGGCAAAACCACCGGAAAACCATGTGGCGGGCCCTCTGTTTCAAGACCCGGCTGGTCAATGTCTTCCACATCATCATCCTCAGTCACCTGGAGGCTACCGGCTTGCTTGAAGTATGCCGGGTTGTTCAGCAAGTCTTGCCACTGAAACACCTTGGCCTGCAAGGGAGTGAGCGGAAGCCAAGTGTACCGACTTCCGCTGCTGGACGTAATGTGAGGAGGCAATTTGTCATGGCGTGCAACAGAGTGGTCTGTAACCAGCAAGAACCTCTCTTTGCACGCCACTGTGTGATTTCCGATGAGCCCACGTTCCATAGCCACCACCCTCTTGGGATGCCCATTTCCCAAGACACTTAGAGAAATTGGCTTTGCTCGAACACCTTCGCCGTAGTTGGTGGATGTGCGTGTGGCGCGCTTAGTCCGACCCTGGTTGATCAATGTGTTCAGCATGGAGGCATGGGGATTCACACCAGAAGTCTTGTCGCCGGTTAATCCAAAGAGATCCCAAAATTCGTAAGCTTCGTCGCAATTTATGCATTGGCCCCACCACAATCTAGTGGTCTGGACGTCGCGCTTTGAAGCGCCTACCTCGGCAAGGCTGGTGGCAAACCGAAGCAAAAAGAACACTTACTGCAAGCACTCTGGATGTAAGTGTAGAAGCTATAAGCAGACCTTCCATACTCAAAGTGGCGAAAAAAAATCATTCGTGCTAATCGAATCAATGTCTAGAAAATCTCCGTTCTGTTTGGGTTCATCACAGATGTTCTGGTGCTACACAACGGTGACGCCGACATGCTGGAAGACATGAAGTTACAAATGGTAGCGCGACATGCAGCATGAACATGAAATCGCAACGCCCTTCTGATTGAGGCCATGCCCGGCCTGCACCTGTGGGTAGTCACAGCTGCACCGAAAGAACATTTCGGTGGCTGTGCGCGACTGAATAGCCATCGATTTGACTTGCACCGGCAATTCATCTGCACCCTCTGGCTGAAGCGCACGCGCATGCTCATGTGCCATCTGCTCAACAATGTCGTCGCAGACTTCCATCAACACCTCACATGTTTGGAACAATCTAGATTTGCCCCGTTGGGGTGGTGCTATGTGAAACACCAAAAGGGCCAACGGTGAGGCTTTCTGCGTCCACAGACGAATTGCAGCTCCGTTTGTTAAGCACGGCATTGCCCCACAGAGCATCATAGTCGTGACGTATGTTCCCTGACATGTTGCAGTGGAAATCGGTTGAACGAAGTCGCGTATGGCTGCGGGTAGGTGGCTCTCATCAAAATTGGATTCCACTACTGAAATGGCGTTCTTCATGAGCGCGTCCAGCTCTGCAGAAGAAATCTCATCTGCAAGCTTGTTCGACATCTTTCCAAACCTGAAATTGAACTCGCAAAAGAGAATCACGGTCTAGAGGTTTTGTTCAACAAGGCCAATGTCCCAAAAAAATGCATTCTTCGAGTGACCCCAACCAAGCGGCATTCTATCTGACATAAATTTTGACATTCTCTTTGGCATTCTACCTGAAGTTTCATCCAGCATTGAACCTAATATTCGGACATTATATCTGATAGTGAGCCTGGCATTCTATCTGGAAAAGGTTTTGCCATTTTATCTCACATCCTCTCTGGCATTATTGCTATCTGACATATACTCTTGCATTTTATCTGGACTCTGCCATATATGTTGATATTCTATCTGTCTGGCATCCTCTCTGGCATATATTCTGGCATCCCATCTGGCCTGCATTTTTGCAATCTATCTGACATTTTATCTGGCATTCTGTCTGAAGTTTTATCTGGCATTCTTTCTGGGACTTCCATGTGACAATTTATTTTTTTTACATATCTGCATGTGGCATCATCTGGCATTTCATCTCACATGTCTTCGGACATTCTTTCTGAGATTTTATCTGCTCTAATATAGAAACATTCCATCTGGCATTCTTTCTCACATTCCTTCTGGCACATGTCGGGGTCCGTGTATGCCCATATAGTGATTTGGAGCTCGCTATCAATATTATCAATTTGAAATTCAGCGCGTGCCTCTGTAAAGGCTTCGAGGCTTAAAAAGCTAGAGACACTGACTTGGCAGGTGGGGAATGATGCGACAGAAGCAAGTTAACCGAGGAAAGTTCACCCGCGCCGAATTGGAATGGAGAACTGCATTGGTTTCGCAAGTTAAGACTTTTTTGTTGGACGGATACATTCCGGAAAACATCTGGCCTGTATTCAGCAAAGAATCCCGAGGAAGCTTTCCTGCAGCAGCGGTTTAATGTGATTCAAATGGGCTGCAGAGAAAAAGGACGGAATGAAGAGCGTGTAGTAAAAACAGATTCGAGAAAGTGTTGGATACCCCTAGCCACACCGACCTGCCAGGACTGCAGTGGGTCCTCCCAACTACAGGGTTCCCAACCCACAGAGGGCCGTATGGTTTAAGGAGTTTTTCATCAACAAAAATGGCGTTGTCGCTACAGCGAAACGTCTTTTTTTTTTATCATGTTGACGTGAAAAATAGGGTTTTGAAAATCTCCAAAACTACTTCGTTTTTTGACATAAGTTCGTGTTTTCCTTTGGAAAATTGAAAGCGCACATGCAAACACATGTCAAAACATAAACTAACTATAACATAACTATGGAGCCCGAACCCCAGTGCGTATCCCCGAAAAAAAAATATATTAATGTCTTCCCGGGGTCTCACCATTCCCGAGTCCCTGCAAAGACATTTTATCAGGGGTTGTATCCCAGTCTAAGCTATAAATGTCTTCCCGGGGTCTCACCATTCCCGGGTCCCTGTAAAGACATCTTATCAGGGGTTGTATCCCATTACAAAATATATCTAAAACACCACTCCAAGATGACCATAGCGTAGCATGACTATAACATAACAATGAAACCCGACACGACTACGTATCTGCGAAAGAATATATATATATTAATGTCTTCCCGGGGTCTCACCATTCCCGAGTCCCTGTAAAGTCATCTTATCAGGGGTTGTATCCAATTATAAAACAAATCTACTACACAACCCCAAGCTAACCATAGCGTAGCATGACGTGTGTGTGCAAGTGCAAGAGAAGATAACCATAACGTAGCATGACGTGTGTGTGTGTGCAAGTTGACATGAACGTCATACATTGCCCCACCCCACCCCACCCAACCCCACCCCAAGATATAACAATAACATAGCATGACGTGTGTGTGTGTGCAAGTGCAAGAGAAGATCACCATAACGTAGCATGACGTGTGTGTGCAAGTTGACATGAACGTTTTTGTCCCACCCCACCCCACCCAAGATAACCATAACATAGCATGACGTCTGTGTTCTAGTTGACATGAAAGACCATCAAAAAACAAAAAAATGTCAAAAAATGCTTAAAACACCGCGGTCTTGTATGGGCCGGGCTCCAACTACAGCTCCTCTCAGATTATGTCATGATGCGGCATGTCCAAAGCATTTCATTGACTGCACAAGCCACACATGGTCTGGCCTGTGTCGCAAATCAACGACAGCACAGCAGCGGTGCCAAACTTTCGATAGCCTGTACCCGCAGGCGTGCAAGTCGGTTACATGTGGTACGGCAGCAGCCGCCAAGAGACAAAAGGCAGAAAGGAGCGGGGACGTAGGAAACACATAGCAGAAAGAAATCGATTGACTCTGTCGCCAAAAGCAAAGGAAAAAACATGTCCAAATACATGTTTCGGTACCAAGGCCGCAACGGATCATGACATCATGGCGCTTCGCAGTTCTGCACAAACGGCCCCGCCTTCTTCCAGGCACAGACCAATGACGGCACCCCAGCGCAGCCACCAATGGCAGCCAACGGGTGTTTGCAACGATTATATAAACGTAACTGCACAAGATGAGACATCACTGATCACAGAAAACGTGTAAATATCATCAATAGAATTTTAGAAAGGGCAGATAGTCACGGTAGTTGACACCTGCTTGTGACTGTTGGATGCTCAAACACTTGGGCCCTAAAAATCAAAAAATGGCACGGTGTGCCCTGCAGAGCCAATGAAACATCTGAATAGTTAGTATCTCTCATCGACATCATCAGCATCCCGACCACAACCACTATCACCATCATCATCATCATCATCACCTCCACCATTAACATTACCGTGGAAACATGGGACGTTCAGCTGAAAGTGAATATTTCGGAGCTGCATTCACTTGCGTTTTTTTAGCACAATTGCGATTGGCAGCAAAAACGAACGTTAATTCCTTGCAAACATGAGTTAGAACAGAAACACCTGGTTATGCATGTTCCATGTCAA
Source organism: Cladocopium goreaui (assembly GCA_947184155.2). Lineage (NCBI taxonomy): Eukaryota > Dinophyceae > Suessiales > Symbiodiniaceae > Cladocopium > Cladocopium goreaui. Next base: position 267,513 of record CAMXCT020006556.1, on the reverse strand, counting down.
AATCCACCACAACCATAAGGTTGAGCGCATGAGAGAAGTAGCATCAAGAGCGTGTTGCGTGGTTGCTTGAGAACATCGAGGGCGTAGCATCAAGAGCGTGTGACATGCTGCTTGAAATAGTTAAGCGCGTAGCACCAAGAGCCTGCAAGTTGCTTGAGAAATTTCGGAACATAGCGCCAAGGAACCTCTTTTGAATTGTTCAGAAAGTTGAGGGCCCGAAAAGGTTAGCACCAAGAGCGTGCAGTAAGTTGCTGGAAAAAGTTGAAAGTGTGGGATCAAGAGTGTGTTGCCAGTCGCCTGAGAAGCTCAAAGAGTAGCAGGAAGAGTACGTTGCAAGTTGCTTGAAGAGGTTCAGAACGTAGCATCAAGAGCGCGTTGCAAAGCTACCTGGGAAAGGAAAGAGCATAGCACCTAGCACCATGCAGGAGCGTGTCGCAAGTTGTTCGAAAAAGTTAAGAAGTTCGCATCAATTGTTTCTATAACAAACGCAGGAAACAGGTGGCCGGCTGGCCGGATGGCCGGGTGGCCGTGGCCGGGTGGCCGGGTGGCCGTGGCCGGGTGGCCGTGGCTGTGTGGCCGGGTGTCCGTGGCCGGGTGGCCGGGTGGCCGGGTGGCCGGTGGCCGGGTGGCCGGGTGGCCGGGTGTGCCGTGGCCGGGTGGCCGTGGCCGGGGTGGCCGTGTCCGTGGGTGGCCGTGGCCGGGCCGTGGCCGGGATGGCCGGCAACTAAAAAAATCTATTGTGAGTTGCTACGGCAAACCTAAGTCGCGACTCGGAATGGCAAGGGTTGGCTGGATTTTCAGCCAAGAATGATAGCGATATACTGGGCATGGAAATCTGATCTCTGGGTTTGTCCAGAAAAGGTGGATGTATTCCCAATTTATGGCCAAGAAAACGTTGGGAAAATTATGAGAGACAAATATGTTTTGCAAAACGAACATATATATATATATACATATATACATATATATATATATATTTGTAGGACAAGTGTTTGAATGCTGATTTTTTTTCACAGCTAAGAATTGGGGGAGGCTTTCCCAACTTGGACTGGCACTACAACAGAGCAACATCGATGGAAAATCGAGGCTTTGGCGAGGCAAACTCCTATGATTTGGCGACATTCCACGATATTCTTCATTGCCTAAAAGTCCTAAGGCCGTACTTTCTGAGTCCTTGCCGAAAGTGGCACAAAAAAAGGATTCACTCGCGATTTCTCACAATTTTAGAGCCGCTATATGTACCTTTTAGGTTATTAGGTCCCGTACCTTAAAAAGGGCCGTCTCGGGACGTACTTTTTGAGGTCCCACTCATCATGGAGATTTACATTGAGCAAGTCTGATGTCTAAAACATATACCCTCTGGTTATGACTAACATAGCCATGGAAAATCACTATTTTCATAGGTAAACCATCTATTTCGATTAGGGCCATCTATACCATGGCTATGTTACATAACCAGATGGTAATCTTACAACATTATTTCGCAACCCCACTAAGTAATGCCTAGCCTGGCCCCTAGATTTTCCAAGCAGCTCAAGGTCGACCGCGATTGGTGACATGGGCCTGATCCAACGCGTTCAGAAACAGATCAACTGTGGTAAAGTCGTGCGAAAATGATATGCTTGCACTAGTCTACATCATCTGAAACTATCCTGATTTACACATGATGTAGATCCAAAAGTGCCACTTGATGCCCTTGTGAAGAAAAAAAAAATGATCTACTTGAAGTACCAAAACGGTAAGCTTGAGACTCTGTCAAAGGTAGGACTTACAAACAACCTTATCAGCAAAAGCGTCCATGTCCATGTCGTCAGATGTTCAGAACATTCTGCGACATTCACCAAGAACATCTGCAGAGCTTCTCTCTTAAATGGAGACATCATGATGTCGCAAACAAAAGGGGGTCAGCCAACAGATCTGTATAACTCCAACAAGAGGATTCAGGAAGCTAACTTACCCATTCAGAGACCACCAAATATATTATAGAAGTATATATATATATAGCTATATACGTATATCTTATATACATGTAAAGGAACAAATTAACATCATTGATTTGTCATAGATGCTGTCTGTTGGTCTTATCTTTACATTTCTTGGCTGATATCCCCTGGTATCCCTAGGTGCTGGTCAACAGTCAGCTGGAATGCCCATGATATTTTGTTGATGAAGTCCTCAGGTAGGAAAATCTTTGAACCAAAGAACATCCATGGGTTTTGCTGTCGTTTTCATATTTTCACCTGTAATTCTATTATTAAAAAAAAAAAACTTGCAAGTGAATGGAGGAAAAAAAAATAGAGCTGAGTTTCATCTGTTAGTCTGACCCATACGCCGTGGCGTGGAGTGACCCGATTTTAGGTACCCCATTCCATCCATTGGTTTGTCCGAGCATATTTCGACAAATCCATATCTTTCTGATCGCTAAAAAAATGGTACCCCCACGTACCCTGTGAAAAACCTCGCTTTTTGTCATCAAACATGGCTAGCTGGAAAATACGAGCGCTAAATGGTGGTGTTCATGGGAAAATCATCAATCATTACAATCATTGGATTGGTTTTTTCGGGAAAATCTACAAGAAACCATTGTTTTTTCCTATGAAATATGGGACTTGCCATTTCCATGTTTGATCACCGGAGGGTGAATCTGCTGGGGAAAAAAACCCTGTCCACGCGCCTCCCATGTCGCAGAAGTGCTTCCGGGTGACCCTGCGAAGGCTTGGCAAATGGGGGATAGGTGATGTCACAAAAAGATTGGGAAAGGAAACCATGGATATTTTCATACATCTATGGTTATTACATGTTATTACTACTACACTATTAGTCACTATTGAAATTTACCGACATAGCTATGTTCCATAGTTATAAAATTACCAAAGGGTAACTTGATCGAAACCATTAGTGGGTTGGTTTCACCATGAAAAAAAAACATGTTGCAATTTGACTGATGAGATTCGTTTTCTTTCAATTCTATGTGGATACAACCAGGATGATGTGGAGATCACTAAGGCGTACCATGGGACTTGAAAAATAATCATCCAACATTCGAAGATCAACGAAGATCATGGGACCCCAACCAAGCCCAACTGGGCCTAAGCCTTAAACCTGGGAATCAGAGCAGGATATTCCCAACTGTCACTGTTGGATCTGGTAAACCATGTTCAGTAAACCATCCCAATCATTGCCGCAGTACCCCATGAATTTTAGGTGACTTGACCATGGCACTTTGCCGGAGAATGTTTCGCACATGATTTGAGTGATCCCACCAACACAGCATCATGAATTGAAGTTGCTCCAACATTAAAGTTCTTATGACTCGCCAATGGGTTTCTTGCAGTCCCACGATCAAAACCACCTACTTTGAGGGGCAGCTACTACATTTATACCACTATGCTTCACGTTGTTGAACCCTGCCAAGCTTGGGGCCTATCTTATGACCAGATATGCTGGATGTTGGGTCATCTCGGTCCACGGGCAGATGGTGTCGTCACAGCAGGAAAGGCGAACTTCTGTTGATATATAGTCTTAAGCCCATGAGAACAGCGGTTGATTTTTCTTGAGTAAACAACTAGTTGCACTTCTGTCAATTATAGTCCAGGATTCTTATCAAGGATTGTACTAATTCTGCTATAAATAAATAGATAACTCCATGAAAATATCTAGTACAAAGCCCTTAAATAATTCACACTCAACTCAACACTTGTGGAGAACAGCAACTCAGGCTGAAAATAGGTGCGATTTCCCAAGATCCACAGCAAATAGCCCAGCCTCTGCAAAGGAGTCGAGTTGGGAGCACCAGCCCATGGCCCACCGTGGCAGTTACGAGGCCGTTTCAAACCAATTCGAATAATTCAGGTGACCCCTAAACCTGGAGCAGGATGCCATGCCAAATGCAGCACTGCCATGCCGAACCATGCCGTACTTTCATGGAATGTAACCATTTGCCAACGGATAAAAAATAGCAGTACCATGTACTACCAATATCACCAATTTACGGGCGTCATTGTCGGATCCATCCAACCAAAGTCATGGAAAGTCATGGCATGTCGTCACCGTAGCATCCCGTGCTCGAAAAGTTGGCCGAAGCTGCGGGAGCCGAATCCTGTCTGAAAGTCAGATCTTCTCCGTTACCGGTGATACCTCTGTTTTTTTTGAGTACCGTGGAAAATGAGAATTTCGGGGGTTCTTAAAATTCAGGATCCACAACAAAACCATGGGTTTACTAAGTCATGGTCATCCACAGCGACTGGATGATGACTGGGGGTACACCCATGACCTTACGAAACCTCCGTATCTGTGGATATCCATTGATCATGAATGGCTTACTCACTACTTAGCTTTTTGGCTCTTGCAGCTTCAAACATCACAAACATCAGATACTTGGTGGATATGCCCATGATGTCACCAGTATATCACTATTATTGTTGGTTTATCCCATGATCTTCCAACAATTGCTGAAATCCCTGGCGAAATCGAAAAATCGCTGTTTGACATCACCCGTCGGCCCCAAGGAACCCATGGTGGTCACCAGCAGGAGGAAACCAAACAGGGCAAGACCGCCCGGAATCGGCAGCAACTGGGCCATGGGCCAATGGGCCAATGGGCCGATGGGGATGAAAATTGGGGAAAAACACCAGTTTTTCGAAACGCGGAAACGGATTTACCCTTCTGGTTATGACTAACATAGCGAACTGGAAAGATCCACCATTTTCTAGCTGGGTAAATCCACTATTTCTATGGTCATTTTCAATAGCTATGTTAAATTACCAGAGGGTACTGAGGTGTTTCACCAAAATCATCTGATGTCTTCGGGAAGTCGCGACTTGAGGTGTTTTTTAAAACGGTGCATTGAAGCTGCACTGTGGTGATGGGATATTCAAGGGATTCACTAGCTGGTTTGGCAGGGGAGGAAAATAACCAATGAAATATGGATTCAACATGAATCCATGGTGCTCAAACTGATGGCATAAAAAGGTACTACCTTGAGTCACACCAGTACCTTCTCAAAATATGTATAATAAACAAAACATATCAAATTAAAGGATGTTTTGGCAATGGACAGTCAACGATTGATACAACGAGAGATGGTTTTCCACTGAAATTCTGGCGATCACTTAAAATCTTGCGATCGGAGAGAATTCAAAGGTATCCAGTACCCTCTGGTAATTTAACATAGCTATTGAAAATGGCGATGTATAGTTGATTTACCCATTAAAAATGTTGATTTTACATTACTTACGACTTATGTTAGTTTACCAGAGGGTAATGATTAAAATTATAATTAAATATATTACCAACTCTTGAGAAGAATATTAGTGGACATCAACGTCAGAATCACGGGGATTCTTGTGGTGAACGATCCGGGCCTTTTCTCCACCATCCCGAACGCGAAATCGCTGATCCAATGAATCATTGGACATTGCTTGCCATAAGAATAGTATGTTGAAAAAATTGGCTTACTAGTTTAGGGTTTAGGATTTTAGGCTTTTTATGGTTGCACAAATCACAACCTGTTGCTGGTAAACCTGTTGTCATCCCCTGCAAAACTCTATAGAAAAAATCCACACATTCTCCCATGATCGTTGCTATCCCATGAATAATATATCCCTTTTTTGGGGGGGGGTATCCACGTGGTTGGCTGATGAATACTCCCTCACATGGTTGGGCACCTCCCATTCAATGAATGATATCTTGCATTTCATCAATCATGTATAATGAACAATAATAGCTTCTCAATAATTGGAGAATAACATATTCCAGAAATTATGAGATATATTATTCGTGGTTGGTTAATGTATTCTCCCATTATTGTATCCATAACAATAACATTCTTATTAAATAATTATGAATAATATATTAATCATGAAATAAGGATATATTAACACCCTAGTTGGTGGTTCATAACATGGGGATAAATGAACTTATTCACAAACTATTGGTATCTATTACACCTATTTATGTGGTTTCATCTTCTTCTTCATCATCATCATGATCATCATCATCATCATGATCATCATCATTGTCATCATCATCACCATCATCATCATCATCACCACCATCACAATCACCATCACCATCACCATCCCCATCACCATCACCATCCCCATCACCATCAACATCACCATCACCATCATCACCATCATTGCTACTGCAGTGATACTGTAATCATAATGGGAGTTCTATGGAGTTATCATCTTATTCAGACCCTAAGCCTTACCCTCTGGTAAACTATGGAAAATCACCTTATGTTCATCGAAAATCCACGAACTAATTATATAAATGGCCATTTTCAATAGCTTTTTGTATGTTTTACCCGAGGGTAACCACATCATAGACCCTAAGCATGACATCATAGTTGCCCATGGTCCACGCGGCGGCCTCCGTGAAGGAGGCCGCCAACAGCCCCAAGCAGCAGGCACAGGTCAAGCCGTGCAGAAGCTCAGCCTGGAGCTTGATGGAAAATATCTGGAAAATCTATGGGAAATGTGGAGTTTCATGGAAATTATATATATAATTATATATATATACATGGAAAATATGGAAAATATGGAATTCATATGGGATGAATAGTACATTAATGGGATTATGATTAATGGATGGAATTAGTATGGGACTTCTAAGGAAAAAGAAAAAAGTTCAGAAAGTGATTTTTCTGAATGGGATTCATATGGGAAATCTTGATGAAACATTGGGATATCAAGCAACAAACATAGGGATCTACTGGTGAAAGACATGGGATATTTAAATATATATATATAACTAGAAATTATCTAAGTTTGTCAACTAAAATTGGTGTCTTTATTTACAAATTAATTATCTGGTTGGTGGTATACCTACCCCTCTGAAAAATACTATACAGTCAGTTGGGATGATTATTCCATTCCCAACTGAATGGAAAGTCAATCCAAATTCCATGGTTCCAGTCACCACCAACCAGCAATATACTCTGACGTCTGGGTTTATCAGAACATTAGCTGAACCATCGAATGGGCTTTGTCAAACTGTCAAAGTGTCAAATTTGGGTGAAATTCTCAGTGAAATGATGGGCTGTTGATTTCAACCATGTTTTTTCGTCCACAAAAAATAGCTGCTTTTCATGGATGGTTCTGATTAAAAATAATTTGTCAGGTATTTACCCTCTGGTAAACATACAAAAAACTATGGAAAATCACCATGTTTAATTTTGTGGTCCAATTTTCCCATGGAATTCCTGGACCAACGACCAAAGATCGGTCCTGCAAAGCCACCCGGGACATCTCCAGCCATTGGGCCAATTTGGAAGGCCTCCAAGGGACGTCCGAAACGTGTCTGAAACGTAGGCCCGGCTTGGGAGAAACCCATGGGATTTTCTGGGCCGGGAATTTCCACATTTCATTGGGACCATTTCCACATTCCATTTCTTGTAGTAATCCCATCCAAAAAATACCATTGTTGATGGGACCATAGTTTAGGGTTTTTTCGGGTTTAGAATATTGGAACGGAAGGGATGGTTAAATTAGTTAGGATTACTCATTGAGTGTAGCAATGGATAGCAATGGCAGCAATGGCAGCAATGGCAGCAATGACATTTCAGGAGGATTCCATGGAGATGTCCGCCCAGTCATGGTACCGCTACCATGGATGAGGGTTACCCCCACGACTTTTTCGGAAACCCCCAATCTGTTGAGAACATGCCAATCTGTTGAGTCAAACCAACCTATTCAGCCCTCTGACGATTTTGGAACATTGCCATGTTTGAATCTTTGGTCTTCGGTCGTGCAAGGCCTGCAACGTTATGTTGTTTTTAAAGGATAACCATTTGTGTGCATGCAAAATATACATTTACCTATACAGCCTATACATATACTCATGGCAGTCAGGCACTTCCTGGAAAAACGTGAACATGATTTGCTCAGGCTCCAGGCTCTCTGCGCAAGTGCAACAGGAATACGATCAGCACCAAAATCCTCAGTGGTTTCATGGTCGATTTCTTCATCCTTGGTGAGTCATACTGTCAATGAAAATCTCATGTTTGATCTGGTGTGAAAAGTTCATGATGCTGGCAATAGCTGTTCATGGACCTTGGATGATCTTGGCAGTTTTGCGGATCCTGGCATACCATGGCATAGCCAAAAAAAATGGGTCGACAATGTCCAAGGCGACAGATTTTGGACGCTCGAGGTCCCCACACGACTTTCAAGGGTGACAGGCACAGAAAGAGACGCTTCAGCAGCCTGCCACCGGAGAATTTCCAAGCAAAATAGGGAAAGCAGACCGAAAATGAGAAAAATCATAGGACAACCAGCATAGGGTGATGTTCAACTGGGAAAATGGACTCGGCAATAAGGGGAAAAATCAGGATCTTCACGTATTTAGTTGACTCCACACTTGCCCCCATACATGTCTTGGGCAGGTTGAAACTACCGCAATATGCTCAGTACAATATGGCAATTTCACTTGTTACTGCAACATGACCGCAGAAAAAATCCTCCCCAAAATGTCTAGTAATCAAACAAGGCTGGTTGTAACAGATTGTGTAAACGGTGAAAGTATTTATCGAGCCTATAACAGATTGCTTATTAGTCACCAATATATATATATATATAACAAGGTTGGTTGTGTAAACAGATTCATTTTTATTAGGCAATGATCAATACATCGGATATCTCTTCGAGGATACCTCTGCCGCAGGATAAGAGTTCTGTCAAAATGTGGATGTAGATCAGTTCACCTAAAACCGTCAAACATGGATTTATGAACATCCTGAAACAAACAACATTTGTTCATTTTTGACGAATGTACCCATGGTTCTAACCCCCTGAGAAAGAACGTTTCCGGGTCGTGTACACACAGCTACCAACCGCTTTCCAAAGGGCCTTGTCATGGTGGTGATGAAATGGGTTGGGTTGATGATTCATGGAAGATCATGGAAGTCGAAAATTGCCGCAAACGTGAAAATACATTTTCCAAAATTATTTATCTCCAACAACACATCACCTTCACAGCACATGAAGTTGTAGCTGAAAAGAATACATGCCACACAAATTAAAATCGTTGACGATGCATGTGCGAACTCTGCCTTGAAAAAACACACAAATCCCTTTTTTTTCTTACAACCTGTTTCTTGGGAAACTTCAGCGACATGGTCCACATGGTCCCTGCTCAATTTCGTCATCCCATAGATCTGACATGGAACCTGAAAACTGGGATCGGTCAGTGTCCTTATTGGTAAATCTGGCCCAACTCTTGGTTTCATATTGATGAATCGGCTTGATGCTTTCCACCATCCTTCAAAAACGCAAAGGTGTGTCTGTGTGTCTCGATTTTGGGGGATGAAACTGATGGAACATAGTTTGCTAACATCAAACATCGACAACAAAAAAAAATCCCACCCTTTGGCCTCTTCACCACCGGTGACAAATTTGGTCGTCGCCAAGGCGGCGCCATCCAAATTCTCCATGCGGGACGTTCTGCAACGTTTTGAGGTTGTTTAAAAACCAGAGATTTGGGATTTAAGAAAAACATGTTGCCAAAAATCCAGGGAGAGTAACAAACTAACATTTTTTTTTTGGTCTGAGGAACACACGTTTCACCATGTTTGCGGCCTCTTTGATCTTTTGAGACGTCTCAAGTGCTTGGAGCATTGCCTACAAACAAGACATGTTAAGGCTGGGAACAAACTGCTGTTCAAACTGCACATGTTGGTGAAATGTGTAGAGAGCCAGCACGTTCAGCAATTTTCTGAATATTCCAAAAGTTGAAGGCCCTAGAGGAAACGCCAGGGCCAACACGAAGGGACTACTTTATCAGGAAATACACGAGAAAAAATGTGATTGGAGCGCATGCAATCAACGCATTGGTTTGATATGCCAACAACATGTTTTCTCAGGAAATGGAAAGTCCCTGTTGTGTTTCGGTTTGGGCCATAGCAGCGCCCATCGGCACCTCCCACTAACATTTTCTATGTCCGTTCTCGACTGCCCTTTGGTGCAGTTGCAACATCCGATGCAGAGGCCAGGCCGCTTATGCTGAGGTAATTTTGTCTGGAGTCTAGACAGTTGGTTTCAATTTGGCAACAGGTGCGACGTAGTCACAACATGTCGCAACCAAACAATTTCGACAAAGAAATTGCTGTGATGTTTTCGGAGTGGGATTTAAGATATGTTCGAAAAGGTTTGGCGCGTTTGCTACGGTCCACGCAACCGTTTGTTCCGTTGTGCGTTCAGCGGTGCGTTTCCCCTTTCATTCCCTCTTCTGGTTGTGCCAAAATTTCGGAAAACTGTCCTGGTGGTCCCTACGTAGCTTGGGAACAGGTCCAACCAACATGTCCCATTTTCGTTGGGCGTTCAAGGGGCACTTTCCCTAACAGCACAAACAAGTAGTTTCCATGAAAGAAAACAACACAACTGCAAACCGTTCCCACTTTGAGGTCTATGCAGTGCGAAACATGTGGACAATTGTGGGCATGCTAGTCCTTGTTATTTACAATGTAATCTACATTCTACCCTTTGCCTTGCATGTTTTTCGGAAAGTTCTACTAATGTTTCCGAAGTCTTGCAGGATGTACCCCGCAACGGTGCCTTACGTTTAGTTAGCGGAGAGCATGAGGGTCACATAAATTCACCTTTACAGTGCGTTTCATGGCCACGGATGCTCAGGCAATGCAGTTGCACCTTTTTGGACAAAGCTGGCCAGGCTCCTGGGTTTGGCACTGGCAGAACTTGAAAAGCCGGGTTGTCGAGGTCGGGCGCTTTTCAAATGGAAAATGACACACAGCGGCCCACCACCCCGTCCCGCGGCATTAAAACTCGCAAAGGACGTCGTGTCCCGAAATGGAAAATGTCTGAATCATCCTGCACGACAACTGGCCACTGACGCTCAGGCAGTTGCACCTCTTTCCCCAAAGAATGTGGCCACACTTGGGTTCTTACGGTATAATAAGGGTTAAGGCGCACTGTGCGCATCGGATCCCTCCCATTGTGGCGCGGTGCGAGTATTGAAATCGCCAAGCAACCATATGATGCAGAAACACCAGATGTAGAAAATAAACGATGGATTCTAAATGTCTCAATCGCATTGTAGTGTCCAGATTCAGCTCCGTAGATGAAGATGGACACCATAATGTACCAAGTTTTTTTTTCCTCGGAGTGTCGGCCGATGAAGCTCAGAGGCTCGGTCCTTTGTACTCAATGTAAGGATGAAAATGTGAGAAAACAAAATTCACAATGGGATCGATCTGTACAGCCGTGCTGGACCAATGAGGCAAAGATAAAAAAACAAAACAAAAACAAACAACAAACAAAGGGGCAAAGCAAGCGAAGAGACCGAAATGCAAATCCCCTGGCAGATTTGTGTATCGGCTCGACGCACGAAGCAACACCACCAGGAATGGGGCTGGGGCCAACCGCCACCAAACAACCAGCACAGTGTGCCGCATGCCTCATGCCTCATGCACGGCGAAAGGTTCGGACCCTTCAATGCCGTGTGTGGCAACTGTGGTGTTGGTTTGTTTGGCCCTGGCCCCGTTTTTTGTTGCTTTGTGTGTTTCTCACGCGTGGGACGATACGCAAATCTGGCCGGGGGATTTGCACTTTGTCTGCACGATGGCATTTGTGTTTTGATAGTGGTTGCCACGCTTGTGCGTACAGCTTGACTTGGGTCTTCGGATTCTCCGTCATTGCATTATTTTCCCAATTTGTTTATATATTTACAAAGGACCGAGCCTTAGAGCTAAATCGGCCGCACCCCGAGGAAAAAAAAATGCAAGAGCCACATGAGCGATATCGCTGCAAGACAAAAACAAAACCTACCGCAGCAAACCGCCAAAATATATTTTTCTATGAGCATTTTTCACTTTTCTGACGAAGCATTGAAAGGTGGAAGGAGGAGGCGCCGCAAACCACCGCTTGACTAACACATGCGCAGCAACCTTGAGGCGCTTGCAGCGAACTCCGCCAACCGAGAAGGGAATACAGTAGCAAGAAGTGGGCGCAAGATTGAGCAAAATGAGCTTCCAAAACCAAGGACCTCAAAATGGGCAGTCTTGCGGTGACACATGGGTGTACACTTTTGCGACAATCCGTAAAACTTTGCACCGCTAAGTTGTACGTTGAAAACCAAAGCAAAACCTATCGCGATCAAAGTTACCCAAACGCTTTCAGAGTCAAACTTTCCGTGCTCTCTCGCTCAAATCACTCCAGACAACAAGCAACGCTTCAACACACACTCTGTTTCTCTCGCTCGGGCTTGAGCCAACGAGTATCGTTGGGCATTCAGTTCACATACTGTTCAAAGGTCACAAAAACCAAGGAGTGGTTTTTGTGCAAACGGCAAACTGGATTCCCCAGTCTTGACGAAATTCCTAAAAGCGATCCTGAGGATCAAAAGCTTTTATTCTCTTCTAAAAACAGTTTTTTTTCCTCTGTTGCGGCCGATCTCGCTCTAAGGCTCGGTCCTGACAGTGAGAGAAGCGGTAAAAAAGTGTGCAAAAAATATGAAACTCTTTGGCTTCACAACCGACGCACATCATGGAAACACAAAAACAACGAGAACAAACAAAAAAACGGCAACAGCGACGACCCGCAAATCTCCCGGCCAGATTTGCGTTTCGCCAGCAGGGAAAACAGCGAAACAACACAAAACGGGGCCGGAGCCACACCAAACAAAAACCACACAAATCCATGGGGATTGCCTCCAGACACGATAGGGTCAAGCCCACCGTGTCTCCGAAATATGCACAAACGAATTAAGAGTCTGTGGCCCAAACAAATTAAAAGGGGGTGAGAAGCTAAGCAACTGTAAGAATCAGCAACACGGTTGCGAAAAGCTAATGTACACGATGGGAGTCATCTCAGAGTCCTCTCAGGCGTGCTTTGTCTATCCTCGAAAAAACTGACCAGCTTCAAAGGTTCTGGTAATTGCCACAAAGCATGGGTGTACAGTCCGTGAGTGATTACAGGAATCCAAGGGCGCGCCTTGCTTTGCCATCAGTTCCTGGTAGCACATACAGTACTCCGAGCAGTGCCGTCCCAAGACAGGACGGCACCGCGGGCCCACAGACAAAGAAAAGGCCGGCAGGGCCAGACTGCCAGCATATAGCTGAGCGACTTGTCGAAGACGTCGTCCAGGAGAAATGTCGTCAAATTCGTTGGTGAAGGGGTCACTCAGTAAAACATGCAGAGTTGCACTAACTGTTCAAGCACTGCGTGAGGATCATCGCCATCATCAAGTGCATGCAGTATGGGGCTCATCTGAAATAGGACATCCGTGACATCGCGTCCACTCACCCTGAGAGTGGGGCAGAAGTCTGCTAATGTTTGCTGCACGCGGGCGCCCTAGGCAGAAGGGCAGGGAGCGGTTCTGGACAGGCCAGTACCACTCACTGCACTGCTGCGTAGTCCATGGCATCGGCCGGCTACACTGCACCCCCCAGGCAGTCATGAGGGCAGCCAGCAACCTAATTAGGGACAAACAGGCAGCCAAACGAATTCAGGGTAAGAAACCTTCCAAAAGAGTAGTCAGGGAAGGTGGGTGCACCTTGAGGGTTCCTTAGTGGGCGACTCTCAACTTAGCTCGCGGCTTTCATGGACCTTAGTAACCTTAGTATCACACAAGATGATCAAACCAAGTGAACACGACAGAAGAGGAAAGTGGATGTCATAATGGAGAAGTCCTTAGTCAGTCCAAGTGTACCAACACATCCCATCTGCGGACACGAAGGTACACTTTGGCGAATGTAGCAAAGCAGAGGACCTAGGACGATCTCAGCAGGGCCTCAGGGCGGACAGGACAACTAGAAGGAGAGCAACACAGAAAAACAACAGACACAGCACCAGACGAGGAGACAAACAAAAAACAGAAGCAACAGAGGAGGAGCGCCCAGGACAGGCAGAGGGGGACAGACAGGGAGATTAGCAGAGTGCGCCGAGGAGGGGGACGCACGCTGCACTACGGCGCAGGGAGTGGTGTCGTGGGGCCACGTGAAGCCGACTCAGAGGGGGAAGCCAAAGACCACAAACGCCAGGCACAGCATGGTGTAGAGGGCGGTGCCCCACACAGGGCCGAAGCCTTTGTTGCCATACAGTACGAAGACGCAGGGAAGAAGGCAAATCTCCATCTCCAGACCAGTCAGCAGCAGACAAGAGGTCATGCAGACCGGCCAGACGCCCAGACCGTTGCCAAAGCAACCAGATATCCAAACGGACACAACCGACGGAACGCCCTCAGAACCACTGATCAGCACCACCAAACGCCAAGGGTGGCTGGGCCAGAGGGGAGGGCAGCCGCAGGAGAGCCCCAAAAAAACCCAGGACAAACAACAGGACCAGACACAGAAGCAAACCAACCAACAAAGGGGGGCAAGGGCAAGCCCGCCCGATCACGAGGCGACCAAACACACAAGAGACGCAACAAAGACAAAACAAAAAACCACAGAAACCAACCACAGAAGCAACAGGGAAAGGAAGATGCCACGAGATCAGACCAAGGGAGAGCCACCAAGGGAAACCGTACCAAGGTACAATAAACATGAATTTCGAATGGAAGAGGGGCAGGCGACTTCCCTAAACGTGAGACTCACCATTGAAACAGAGGAGCCAAATCCAGCAAAATCACGCATCGCGAGAGGGAAATCATCGCCGCTCAGGAATGAGACAAGACAGGGAGGGGGGAAGAGGAGAGGGGGGGGAGGGGTAGTCTACGCCATACGGAGCATTGTATTGTTCTGGTAGAACTTTTTGTCGTCTTGGATTGTGTCGGTCCAGCTGTTCTCGAGGGAAAAGGAAACTGGGTTGAGTTGTTCTTGTGTTACAGCGTTCCGCCGCAGATCGTCTTGCTTGGCGCGAAATGCTGCAAGATCAGCTGCAGGGGGACGTCGTCTGAGCTTCCTGCTGGGAAAGTCGAGGACTCTCCAGTGTTCTTGTAGCGCAGCTTCAATAAAGTATGTTGCTGGTTGTTGGAACACAGCCCTTTCGGCTAGCTCTTTGAGATCCAAGGACCATTGCGTAAACATGTGTCGATGGTCCAGTTGCTTGTACAGCAAGTTAGCAAACTGGTGCAGGCTCGTAGGGAGATGCCAGAGTCGCAGAAGGCTGTAGTTCGTAGGCCAGTCAAGTGGGCACAAAGTGGCCGTCTGCTTCCACTGCTCTGGAGTGATTCCCCCTGGAGATGGAATGATCACATCAAGAGAGTCCCAGATGGGCCGGATTGCCTTAAAGCCGTGCATGGTGGTAGGCTCTATGATACCCATCTGGTATCCTCGTATGACTTCCGAGAAGCAGCCAGAGGCTTTGTAGTCTTCGTCGATACCAAGGTCAATGCCTGGGGCTTTCTTATCAACGAACCGGACTGCTTGAAGAACTCTGTCTCGTTGAGTTCGTTGCATCCCAGGGGCCTCTCGAGTGGGGCAGGGTATTGTCACTTCTTGTGGGTCCTGTGGTGCACCTCCTTGAGACAGAAAGCAGGGGGGCGATTTGCTGGCCCGACTCGCTGGGAACCATGCTAAGAGCGTTGCAACACCGCTGGTGAGGCTGACGCCTCCTTGTGGTCGTTCCTGTGGCTGAGTGGGCACCGATACTTTAACAGGACCACTGGGCGCACGGTTTCGATTGATAGTAGCCGTTTCAGTGGCTGCCCCAATGAGTTCTGACAGGATCGGGCGGAACCAATAGGATTCATAAAGCAGGCACTCAGTTTCGGGAGTGGCCAGTGTCGCCGCCTTCCTCATGAGGGAGCAGATGTACTTAGCAAGTCTCTCCGCTACCCGAATCGTAATGCTTCTGGCTACCACCTGGAAGGTATCGCGAATGTCGTTGGACCGTCCTCTCAGCCAGAGCTCAACTGCAATAGTCTGGAAAAGTTTGGCAAACTTCTCTTGGAAAGGGGCCAGGGAGATTGTCAGTTTGGCCTGAAGCCACAGAGCCGGTAACGCACCAAGATTCTCAGGTGTGAAAAAGATGTTGGAGGGGGGCTGCACCCTGGCCATCATCATGGTGTCCAGCTTTTCTGCAGCACCAATCAGTTCTTCTTCAGTAGGGTCATCTTGCGCGTTAGGGTTGGGCGGGCACCATTTCGGGTCAACCGAATCGTCATCATCACTCGTGTCTTCTCCATCAGTCGTGGAAAGTTCTTCGTCAGAGGAAGGATCATCCACGGCATCATCAGGGGCATTGAGGAGAAGGGCGTCCAGACGATGTGCATCGAAATAATGGATGCCTGGAATGGCTATTATCTTTTTCTCAGAAGTGGCCTGATGAAAGTAGAGTACCGTGCCGCGCTGCCTATGGACAAGCACTGGCTCTCCATCGTAGGCAGCACAAATCCACAGGGGTGATCTGTAGCCATCCGCAGCATAGCCATACAGGAACTCTCTATTATTCTCTTCTAAAAACAGTTGCAATGTTTCCAAGCGGTTCGAATAAAGTTCGGTTTCCTACAAAAACATCACAACTCTCAACTACAAAGCATAACGAGTGCAACCACAGTGTCGGCTGTGCTCGTTGAGCATCATAATGCTCGTTGAGCATGGAAAAGCGTGATAAATCTGTCGTTCACAGATGATAATCATTCAAATCTCAACTATGCAGTGTGATACGTCCAATCGTAAGCTCTTCATACCAAAACCAGATCATCTGAAGATGATATTCAGTAAAATCTCAACTACACAACGTGATGCGCTCATTCACAATGTTGTCGACCATCAACACAACAACACCTCCTGCAACCGGACTATTCATTGAAGACCTGGATCTCTAGTGGATGCCCCGCAGGGCTCCGCTACCATGTAAAAATCTTAAGAACCCTCAACTCAGCTCAGCGAGTTCCAAATCCTTTTCGCGCCGTTAACAAACAGGTCATACAAGGCACAAAACCAAATGTCTTAAATTCTCTTGTTCTCGAGCCACTCTCTGGTTGAGCAACACAAAGTCACACGGACTTCTCAAAACCAAAAGACTGCTGTACCAACTGCGGATTCCAGATCAAAAGCCGTCCTAGACAACGTCTTAGACAACAATCTACGATTCCGACCTATCGTAAGGCTAGGTTAGTAGCATAAGTGGTTGATTTACAATCGTAACCAATCCAAACACAAACCATAGACAAGAAACCAACAAACCAAGGTTTGTGGTTTCTCCCCTCAGATACCCCTTTTCACCTGCCGACAGTACGCCGGGGTGATTTGCCATCACCGAGGAGAAACCCCAAATGGGATAATAGAGAATCAACCACCTACAGCACCTTAGCACCACAGTCGATGTTGTTAGCCAACAACATCGACAAAACTGGTTGCACCAAAACTTGCCGTTTCCATATCATCCAATAATGATACCTAGAGAAATCTTTACAGCATGATTTGACGAACAACTTCGTGATGTCAAATCATCTCCAAACGGTCCAAAAGTGTTTGAAATACTTTTCACATGTTCCGAACGTTTCCGCAAATGTTGAAATGTTTCCAAAACCGTTCCAAACAAACTGTGGTCAAATCGGCTAAATCCCTAAAGCTCGAAAACACTCTCGTCTCATCGAAAACGCAAATTCCAGCAAAGACAGAGGTCAAAACGCAATGTCACCGAAATAGCATCCTTTTTTTTCCGTCCAACGCCAGATGGCTCTCGCCAGGTCGTTTTTCCAGCCGGAAAGACAATTGCATTGTGCACATTCCCCGAATTAATGCAGTGGCAACATTAGTCATAATGACAATGTGATACAAAAGAGAACTGAATTGGATCGATACATAATCCATTGAGCTGTCACCGTGCAAGACAAAAGCAAACACCAAAAACCCAAAAACAAACAAAACAGACAAAAACACCAAAAAGCAAACAACACAAACCAGAGACAAAAACAAAAACCAGCACGGCCGGTGGTCAGCTGATCAGTTCATGGACAATTGGAAGATGCAAGAAGAGATGACAACATTGTATCACCTCAGGGATTGGTATGGCAATGTAAAACAAAAGCGAAACAACAATGTGTCACCGAAATAGCATCCAATGAAATACCGTCCATTCTAGAACATTCTCAGCTCATCAAAAGTGCAGAATCTCAATGAATACCGAAGTCAAATGCAGTATCATAGAAGTAGCATCCAATGAACCATTGTGCCAAATAGAGGTGCACAACAGTCTAGCGCACATCGTGAAGAAGCACGACGGTCTAATACAGGTGCAGCTTCAACAAACAGCACCGCTCTTGCAAGTCCAAACGGAACGAGAGGATCCCGGGGAGCGGTTGCTGATTGAACGTCTCATGGCCCCGCCTGGAGGAAAAGAGCATGTTGCCAATTTCACATCTCCTTTCGATGAGATGTCAGAATGGAAACCTTTGTTTTGGGAATGTACTGCAATCCAATTGCATATTAACATGGCGTCCCATACCACTCCAGAAAACTGGCACAAAACTGTTTTGAAACCGAATTTTTGCATCTCAAGCCTCAAGCTTCTGGAGTCGTGAACCGAAAGTTCGCCCCAATGTGAACAAGGATTCATCCGGTTTTAAATATATACTGTTATTCAACAAGCGGATGACAATCCGACCCCGCAAAGCTGCCGCGTTAGGAGTCTGGAGCGAAGGGGGGAAGCCCGAAAAACAAACAACGCATCAAGAGACCAAAACAAAGCTGAGCAGCGCGATGCCCGATCATGATAAAACGATCCAAGACAAACGTAGAAAAAGGCATCCGGCCAGCAATGTCGAAGCTCGGTGACACATAAAAAATCACGGGACCCAATGAAGTTTTATGCCGGTTCCAAATCCCCCTTCCATCCTCCCCTTAAGCATCCTATAACACCTGCACAAGATCCAACAACCTGCCTACCCTGGTTACCAGCACTTCCGGACACCCTGGGCAACCACCCGCAGTCACTCTGCCGCAGCAGCACGACCTGCACCAGCTTGACCTCGTTCAGCTTGACCTGGACTAAAGAACAATTCAGAACCCAAATAAGAAGTCGTGCAACTGATCTCTCAGCGTCCAATATCTTTGCCAAAGCACCATTTTGTCTGGAATTGTTCGGTCGTAGGCGCAGCATGGCGTGGCTGATTCCGCTGGATAGGGCATAGTAGTGCAGACTTGCCCGAAAAAACCGCAATAAATTTGCACAAATTACGAAAAACACTGGTTTTTGTACGTTTTCTGGGTGGCTAGGGAGCTCCCTAGCACCTCTTGGAGAGGCTAGGAAGGCTTAAGGAAGCCTAGGGAGCTCCCACTCCCAAGCAATCCATTTACTGGGGGCCTCTAGGGAAGGAACCGGTCATCTCTTGTCAAGTACAAGATGCGCTTGGCATTGTCGAAGTTGAGCCAGGATGTTCAGAGTCCGTTTCACACCCTGTCTTTCCAATATGGAAACCAGCACACATTTTGGGAAATTCCTACAAGAAAAGTTTGCTCACCTTGACGTCAGCTTGAGATGTGGGATTCGTTGAGCAACTTCTCCTCATGGCAAAAAAGGCTTCACCCGGTGTTGTTTGTTTTTCTTTTCTGGCCTTTTGTTGTTGTTTGTCTGGTACTTTCGGTCCTGTTGTGTTGGTGTGTTTTTGGTGCTGTCCCCGTTGTCAGCCAACTGAGGTGACTAAGGATTGCAGAATGCTGCCCCATCATCACACACACACCCGCCACCGTGACTTCCTCCCTCCCCTCGCGTATCTTTTGGAGGTTGGCTTGTCCCTGAATTCGTTTGTTGGTTTGCTTGTCTTGGCTGGACAGTCCGGGGCGCCCGTGAGCAGCAAAGTCTGCGCACATGGATCGTGAGTTTCTTTTTCGGAGTCGATGGTATCGTACTGAGACGAAGACACTCGGGAAGCACCTGAACAGTTCTTGTGAAAAAGCGCCGTGCACAGATCTACGGTCAGATCTAACGCTTCAACAAAATTCCTACAGAACTACGCAGGCAGACGCGTACGTCAACCACGCACACCAAACACAAGCGCAGAGCGTAAATTCACAAACCTAATTAAACTAAAGCAATACCGTGTCAAGAAGACTGTTTCACCCTCGACTCCCACATGTTGACGTCAAGCCTCTTCTTTTCGCTCCAGACGCAACACGATCAGTCACAGGGAAACACAAACACAACAAACAAAAGAACGAAGAAAGACACAGTGTTCCCTCTGTCGGTCTGTCTTATGTCAAGTTATGTGACACAGCAGCTCTTGTTCATAAAATGAACTTCTGACACCAGTCCTCCGAGCCGATGTCTCAACTGGTAAACTCGATTCCAGGTTTCCAGTTAACAAACCTCAAGTTCTTCAAATAAAGGTTTGATGAAACTATTCCAGCTGCTACAAGTCTACAAAACTCAATTTCACTAGATGAATTCAAAAACATCGAAACACTTCCAAGAGTTCTCAAATCAAACTGGTTCTCATCCAAACGTGAATAACCAGCTCATTAGTCAGCTTGCTGACTAACTTCACAAGAACGAAGTGATTCACACAAGGTATCTGTACAACCTTCTTCTGGATACAAAACATAGTCCGAACATAACATTCCTTCTCCAAATCAGCTTTCCACATAGAGATAGCATCTCACAGCTTCAAATCTCAATGTAGAATAGAATGTTCTGTTCGACATTGTCAATGTAGGTCAGCCAAATACAGTTGTATCGCTGAAGTCTTTCGACCACTGTAATAGCCAATCCACACTGCAGACCAAAGTCATCTCAAAAACAATGTCGTCCTCATAGAGATAACCAAAGTCTTCTCAGGAACGATAAAATGCACACCATAAGATCAAGTGTATGATCCATAGGTCACGATGACGATGATGTAGGTATTGTCCTCACAATACCGAAACATCTCATCACAAAACTCTCAGACAAATAAGATGAGCCAATGTGGCCATTGTCCTCACAATGCCAATGCATCTCAAGGTCCAAGACTCAAAGTATAGTAGGCTCTCTCCATCAGATATTTCCAGCTAGCTTAAACTCTTCTCCAAGAGTTTCTAGCTGTGTTCTCATCACTTGGAGAGAATAAACTTCTCAGTGTGGAAGACACAATAGATGTAGGTATCTTCAGTTCAAGCAATAAGCTGTACCAGATTCAGGCAGAATCCAGAATAAGATGTAGGACTGCTCAATACACCACATTCAGGTCAACACTGATCAATGACATCTCAGGATGTCAGAAAATGATAAGTCCAAAGACCAATAGAATATTGTGATACAGATTCCTTCCGCAACAAGTAGAGTGTTCTCTACCATTCGCGTCATGTGTAAGCGATGAACTCTTGTAGTAGCCTTCCACGTATCTTCTGTGCATAAAACTATACAACCATGATGAATGGCATGTCGCTTCACCCTTACCCAAAGGGTGCTCCCACAGGGTGTCAAATTTCCATACCCCCTTTCGACATGACATCTCATCCACTCACATCACTGCCATGTACGGATACCAATAGTATTCGATAATCCGCAGAAAAATGTTCACGTTCCAGATCACATTCATGATCAAAAGATAGCCAAAGAAGAACACGTCTTCCAAAACACAAAGTAGATGATAAACCATCATCCAAAACTCATCTCGTTCGATTCATGCATAATGTCGTAACTTCCAAATTCAAAATCTTCTCTGTCGCGAAAACCAGATGTAGGAATACCAGATTCAGTCCAAAGACTCCTGAGGTCTTTCCAGTACTAAGCTCGTCTTCCAAATCCAGTTCTTCGGATAAACCATGGCGTCGATAACGATGTATCTACAGTGCTGTTGTCTTCCTACAACAAACAAAACAACAACAACAGAACAAAACAAAACAAACACACACACACGAGACCCAAGACGAAACCTAACGTCACACGATCGGAGTCAACACGAAAACAAAGGCCAACTGTTTCAGCTAATCCGCACCTTCGCGTAGAAGGTAGGCGTATGAAAAGAAAACGCAAGTGAAATGATATCACTCATGCAACTCATCTCAAATTCAAAACAAGTGAAGTACAGTTCACAGTCACTGCACAACGAATTCAAAACATTCTGAATGAAAATCGTTCACAGTCAGGGTTCAGACTAGCTAAGATCGGCACAATGTTCGCTATCCCCCTTTCAACGTCTGATCCATCCTAACGATCTCGGAGGTGTGATATGTCTTGTCTAAGTCTATATCATGACATGAAAATGCAATGTGTCTGCAATCATGGCATCAGATTCCCCGGAAGATTTTCCCATTAGTTAGACTCAGATTCCGTCTGAGTTTCTTCCCAGGTTCTCATCATGTGCCATGACAAACTTACTGAAACATGTGTACATGGGTAAACTCCAAAACAGAACATAAGAACTAAAGCATCAAGACATGAACATACCAACTCAAAACCATGTCCAGTACAATCAAGTTAAATCGAACACAACGTCAACACAACATCAATTTCTATTCATGATGTCTCCCTCAGATCTGTTAGCAACTCCAAGTTCTGAATGCCTTCCAGAACGTTGCTCTCGCCATCGTCATTGAGAGACATATGATAACAAAACGAACCTCAAACAACTAACAGAGCAACATGCAAACAGTGCTATCCAGCATCAGTTTACGCTCAAGACACAACGCAAACTCAAAACTGGTCTTGGAATCTTCCGTTCCAAGGCAAATCAGCTCCAAGTCGTTTCACTCGGCACACCCCCCTTTTAAACTCACGCTTGATCTCTGAACTCAGCCATGTCGTCCTTTTGAAAGCAACGAGTGAACCTCGAGCTGGCAAAGATGGCCAACTATTCTCTCGTTCTCACAACGGACGAATTCAGATGCCTTTGGCACTCTTCCTAGGGGTATACCCGCCGGTACTCATTCGTCCCCTTTATCTGGACGTACCCTAGCGGGGCAAATGCCGCTGTACCCGTCGCCGGGTCATGGCGACCAGTGGGTGACACGCACCGAATGCGGCCCGTAGACTCCTCAAGTACTTGGCAAGGTGGAGTCTTGATATCCGTCACTTCTCTCTGCAAAGGGTAGCTCATCGGCAACTCCCCCATTTTAGCCGGACTGTAGCCCACAAACTTCGCCACAGGAAGGGGTGGCTGCGGTGGTACCATGGGCTTTGGTGGTACCATGGGTGGTACCGCCGGTGGAGGTGGGATCCCAGGCCCCACAGCCAAGCCAGGTGCCGGTGTCAATGGCGTCACCGATGGAATACCCAGATGTCCCATTGGAGGTTGAGGTGGATCGTAATCCGTAGTTCCTTCTTGACCTACCGGTGCCTTTTCGATCCTCACAGCAATCTTCTGCATATTTTCTTGTAGTTTGTCCATTGATTCGAAAAGCTGGGTCATCAGCTCCTGCAGAGCTTGGTCTCGCTCCGTGCGGTTCTTGGCGTTCTTCTTGAGAACGTCTCCCATGGACACATCCATTGCCCACTCCAGGTGTTTTCTCAATTTGGAATATTCCCCACAGACCGCACCCACGCGGCCAGTATTGTGGCTCACGCTCACGCCAGCAGTCAATGATTCTACTGCTCTCGACATGTTGTTCACTGCCGAGCCCACCGTCTCTAGGCTACGGCAAAGGTCTCGCTGAAGAGTCTGCGAATTCTGGATGAGAATCTCCAGCTTCGCACTCGAACCCTTCAATGCAGCGATCATCGACGTGACCCCGATGGCCAAGGCAGTGGTGGAAGCCAGGAGGCTTGCAGGGTCGTTGGGGTCTGGTTCAGGGACCCTTGGTCTGCGAGACCTTGATCGGTCATCATCTCTTTCCTCTTTGTCTGCCGGTGATTTGTTGCCTTCCTCAGGATGAGGGATACCCTGCTCTTCTCCTTTCTCTGATTCCGTATCCACAGTTCCTGCCTGTGCCGGCAGCGGCGGATTCTCAGAAAGGGGAAACTGTGGTGCTGCTGGAAGCGCGGCGTTCGCCATGAATCTCTCAAGACGTCGAGTGAGAGCTTGATGTACCCGTTGGGAGAGACCCGGGCCAAGATACAGCTTGGGCATACTCTGCGTCCCAACTTCACATTCCAATTTTGCATTCCAGCTTGCATTGACAATGCAACCAGACATCAAGATCAACCATTCAACAAAACTACAAACTCACTTCTTCTCATCCTAAGGTGTGTGACGCACACCTTAACAGATGATTCACACTTCCGACAAAGATCACACTCACTACTACCCCAAGATGCGTGCCGCACATCTTGACAGGTAATATGTGATCGACCAAACTTCGATGTCTCAGACAAAACAAAAATAATGCAAACTTGTGGCAAACTGCAAACTTAATCCACATCCAACTGCCAATGCATGCACAACCCTTCACAAAACTGCAAAACAGATCACAGTGGTTTCCACGCGTATGAAACCCATAGACATGTCATGCAGCAAAAATGAAAACCTATGCAAAGCTCATCACAGCTAACAGAAAACTACTCAAACTGAGTTCCACAAGTCCAAGTTCTGTCCAGTCCGAAATCGTCCAAAACTCTGAAATTCCAAGACATCTCAAAATTGTTATTCCACTCCAATCTCAGCTTGACAGCTCTTTCGTCGCAGCTTTTGCATTTCTCCTCACAGCTGTCGGCGGCTTCCAAGCCTAGCACTACCACCCGGCCTGGAACCACTACAAAAACCTATACATTGGGAGGAAACCTGCCCACTCAGACGATCTTGTGAGCGTCCGCGGCAAACTTGTACAACAAGTTGCCATTCTCGTCGAATTCCAAAGCCTTCATAGTGCCTTGCCAACGATATTCGTTGGGCTTGTACTTCAGAAGGATCCCCGCCTCGGCCTTCTGGAGATAGCCAATGGCGGTCAATTCGACCTCAACCAGGACATAATCCTTGGCACAGAACTCACGTTTGGGACCTTCTGGCGTCCAATCATTGAAGTACTGCGCACGCTCAACGGCAGCAATCGGGTCTTTTCGTAGTCCAAACCTTTTGGAATATTCGTCAGGCTGGATCTCCTTGCCATTGTTCAAGTCCTCAAACTGCTTAGGAGTCAGAGCCAACCAAAGACGAATGGATTCCATTGCCATTGATGCCAAAGGATCTCGAAGCGGTCGTTAGGGCAGCTGAAATGCAAAACACTGAGCCAAAGTTGTCTTATAGTAAAACAGCAAAAATGGAATGGAACCTATACAGACATGAGAAGTCCTAACAAGAGGTCAAGTCAAGTCCGATAGAATACACAGCTCCATACTTCGTCTCTCACTTAGACAGTATGTCGAGCAACGAACTGACGTCACATTTACATTCATTTCACGTCAGTTTCACGTTTTGGAACCTATGCAGATCGTCTCGTCGCCTCTGCCGTCCAGTTCCCTATTTCTCTCTTTCTGACTTAATCTGTTATCTGAGCCTATGCACGTCTGCAACCCAGCTCATGTGTGAACCTTGCAACGTCTTGCAATCTGGTTCACGTTTTGACTTCCTACAACCTTTCTTTCCTTTTGGAACCTATGCAGATCGTCTCGTCGCCTCTGCCGTCCAGTTCCCTATGGACCTATGCAGCGCCTCTGCCATCCAGCCCATTTCTTTCTTTTTGTTGTAAGTCAAAACCCTTTCAATTCAATTAAAATTGCAAATCTCAAATCCCAGATTCCCTCTTTTGCTTTTCACTCTGAGCAACACGCCAACGCAAAACTACACTACCGTTCTACTCATCTCTCAGGATACTCTGCAAAGTCTGGTAGTACAAGATGTCTAACCAACATGGCCCAAGGTTCGCAAAGGAAACCCTCCAGGGTCAACAACACCAAATCCATCTTGTTCGCAAACTACCAAAGAAAGTGCCACGCCCAACGTAGGCAAATGACGCTGGCAATCATCATCGCAAAGATGATCAGGTTCATTTCACAGCCAAGATTGACTTGCAGATGTCCCCAAACTCAGCCATTCATTTCGAGAGACATGCTACGGTACAGCTGCTCTAAGCCAAAAGAGAAAAACTGCCATTCAGGTTATCTTCACACAAAGTTCAGTCAGTATGACAACAACTCCAGAGTACCTACCTGTCTCAGGGTTCAATGTACCTTCTCTGCATCTGTCACAGTCTTTACAAATACATCCGTTCCAGGTTTCACAAAAACAAACTGCAACAATACAAGCAACGTAAGTCATACCTGACCTGCCTGCGACACTGCACAACTGTCAAAATTCTGGTCAAAGAAAACATAAAAGCAAACTCACAACAAAGTTTCCTGTTTCGTTTCAAAATACAGTTCAAAACAGTTTCCACTTCCTACACAGTTCAGGTCGTTTCCATTGACTTACAGTAATACATGCTCAACTCAAACACTTCCACAACTGCAGTTCAAACCACGGATGCTACCTGATGCATCTGAGAAATCAAGATCAACATTCCCAAACAGGCGGTGTCCACATGTCACCTTTCTCTCACTCCGTTGTCAACCAACAGTCTCAACACCAAGTTCCACTGTGCCTTCAGTGCCACGACGGTTCCTATTTATCTCTGTTTCTCAGCACTCCAGTACCTATACTGCCAGGCAAACAACAATGCTTCAGGCCTCAATCTCAAGGTTACCAGTCAGTGCAAACATCCGTCAAGCCCCACTGTTCCTGCACACTATCGAACCTCAGGTGTTCAACTACTCACGTCTTATCTCACAAATGTGGCAACTAAACCAAGGTCACTGACAAAGCAAACTCGACCCTCCAGGTTCTCATGCCAAAGTTTCTCTTTCTAACTACCATCTCCAGGCATGACGCCAGGCTCAGTAGCA
This sequence comes from Cladocopium goreaui, assembly GCA_947184155.2. NCBI lineage: Eukaryota > Dinophyceae > Suessiales > Symbiodiniaceae > Cladocopium > Cladocopium goreaui. The sequence continues at coordinate 240,874 of CAMXCT020006556.1, read as the reverse complement.
CCACGCACTGTGCACTCCATGCGTCCAGGATCAACTACAACCTGACCAACCTGTCGAGATGTAACTCTTTCTTACAGTACTTTTCTAGTATGGACCTATGCAGCTCCCTGCCATCCAGCCCATTTCTTTCTAACTCTTTCCAATGCTTTCTAGTGATTCTCCAGGCACTCTCTCTCTCTCTGCCAAAATCACCAAGCTTCCTAGTGACTCTCCAGGCTCTCGTTGCCAAAGTCACCACAACAATCTCTCTCTCTCTCTCTGGTGACTTTCCAGGCTCTCTCTCTCTCTTGCCAGAGTCACTAAACCTTTTACACAATAAAACGCAAATCACACATGCAACGCAACTCAATGTGTTGCAGCTCAGTCGTTGCTACCTATTTTCCTCACGCTTACCACTACTGCCAGGAACCCTATCGCCTATATCTACCACATCTCTCATACAGCATTGGGGTCATAGGTATTTCAACCTTGCAGTGCCCCGTGGTATCTGCCTAAGATATGCTCACGCATCTCACAAGCCTGCCTCCTTCATTTCGGCTTCCAAATCTCTGAGATGGTCACGGTACATCGCTATGATGTCTCGTTGGTTCGCACTCAAACGAACATCTTCCAGCAACGGCAAAAGCCATTCCAAGAGAACGATCAGGGTCTGTACCAGCCTCAAGACACTTGTCACCCTCTCTAAACCGATAATCCAGCCAATAAGTTGGTCTTCCACTGCCTCACGTAACGATCGGGTGTTGCGGCGATTGTCCATTCTTAGTACAGATCGGATGGCGATATTTTTCTTTGTTCACAGACACTTGAGCCAGACAAGGACTAATAACAAACTTGTCCAAACACATCACTTGTGTCTCCAGGACTTACTTCAACCTCAGTCTGTCTCTCAAATCAACTTACATACTTCTCTTTGCTTATCTCCAGGCAAGTTGTCGGAGCCTTCACTGTCCAAACACCTCACTTGTGTCTCCAGGACTAACTCCCAACCTCAGCCTGTCGAGATACTCACAATCATTTCGAAAACATGTCATTCCAAGCAATCAATTGACAAGTCACCTTCAACAAATGACCTTACAGCCAACATGCCAAAAATGAAGTGAGACAAAAACACGTCACCTGAATCAAGAATACTCAAGCTCTTCGATGCCCTTGACTTTACATCAGCAATGTACCAACCTAGTGTCGACTGCAAATCCTTAGTATAAGCTCAACACAGATCTCGCGAAAACCTAGGAGCTCAGTACAAACGATCTCAGCTTCACCTTAGATGGCGTCCTTAGTACACTGCAACAAGGGTCAGCGGAGAATGGTGTGGGTAGCTCCGTAGAGCTCCGCTACCATGTGAAAAAGCGCGGTGCACAGATCTACGGTCAGATCTAACGCTTCAACAAAATTCCTACAGAACTACGCAGGCAGACGCGTACGTCAACCACGCACACCAAACACAAGCGCACAGCGTAAATTCACAAACCTAATTAAACTAAAGCAATACCGTGTCAAGAAGACTGTTTCACCCTCGACTCCCACATGTTGACGTCAAGCCTCTTCTTTTCGCTCCAGACGCAACACGATCAGTCACAGGGAAACACAAACACAACAAACAAAAGAACGAAGAAAGACACAGTGTTCCCTCTGTCGGTCTGTCTTATGTCAAGTTATGTGACACAGCAGCTCTTGTTCATAAAATGAACTTCTGACACCAGTCCTTCGAGCCGATGTCTCAACTGGTAAACTCGATTCCAGGTTTCCAGTTAACAAACCTCAAGTTCTTCAAATAAAGGTTTGAAACTATTCCAGCTGCTACAAGTCTACAAAACTCAATTTCACTAGATGAATTCAAAAACATCGAAACACTTCCAAGAGTTCTCAAATCAAACTGGTTCTCATCCAAACGTGAATAACCAGCTCATTAGTCAGCTTGCTGACTAACTTCACAAGAACGAAGTGATTCACACAAGGTATCTGTACAACCTTCTTCTGGATACAAAACATAGTCCGAACATAACATTCCTTCTCCAAATCAGCTTTCCACATAGAGATAGCATCTCACAGCTTCAAATCTCAATGTAGAATAGAATGTTCTGTTCGACATTGTCAATGTAGGTCAGCCAAATACAGTTGTATCGCTGAAGTCTTTCGACCACTGTAATAGCCAATCCACAATGCAGACCAAAGTCATCTCAAAAACAATGTCGTCCTCATAGAGATAACCAAAGTCTTCTCAGGAACGATAAAATGCACACCATAAGATCAAGTGTATGATCCATAGGTCACGATGACGATGATGTAGGTATTGTCCTCACAATACCGAAACATCTCATCACAAAACTCTCAGACAAATAAGATGAGCCAATGTGGCCATTGTCCTCACAATGCCAATGCATCTCAAGGTCCAAGACTCAAAGTATAGTAGGCTCTCTCCATCAGATATTTCCAGCTAGCTTAAACTCTTCTGCAAGAGTTTCTAGCTGTGTTCTCATCACTTGGAGAGAATAAACTTCTCAGTGTCGAAGACACAATAAATAATGTCAATGTCCAACCAATGTAGGTATCTTCAGTTCAAGCAATAAGCTGTACCAGATTCAGGTAGAATCCAGAATAAGATGTAGGACTGCTCAATACACCACATTCAGGTCAACACTGATCAATGACATCTCAGGATGTCAGAAAATGATAAGTCCAAAGACCAATAGAATATTGTGATACAGATTCCTTCCGCAACAAGTAGAGTGTTCTCTACCATTCGCGTCATGTGTAAGCGATGAACTCTTGTAGTAGCCTTCCACGTATCTTCTGTGCATAAAACTATACAACCATGATGAATGGCATGTCGCTTCACCCTTACCCAAAGGGTGCTCCCACAGGGTGTCAAATTTCCATAGTTCTGCAGGTTATTTTACAACTTGGCGCCTCTGACTGTGCACGTTTAAATTGCTTTACAGTTGCGGCCGCAGTCCGGTAGTTGCAATGTTTTACTGACTTTGCATGTGACAGGATTGTTCTCCCCTTCGACCTTGCACGGTGTTCATGCCCAGTAACGAACTTGGTTCGTGGCGTCCTTGCCACTGCCACGGAGCTGCTCCCCGCAAGGGCGACACAGTGGCTTTTCACCACTGTGTCTATGACAAATCCTTCGTCGTTGTTTTTGTTGGGTCCTGCCCCATTTGCTGTTCTGCTTTGTTTCTCTGCTGGATGGCGAAGCGCTATCTGGCTGGGGGATCTGCGTTTCGCCTTTTGTGGTTTTTTGTTGTGGTTGTTTGTGCTGTTGATTTGCTATTCTACATGAGCACAGTGTCAATGTAGATGTTATTTTAAACTGCTTCTTCACTGTAAGAACCGAGCCTCAGAGCGTGATCGGCCGTACCAGAGAAAAAAAAGTGGGATTCGTTGAGCATCTAAGAGTTGGTAACTGTTGGTAAGTTGAAGGAGAAGGTTCTCATTCCAGCCTAAGCTCCCCAAAGCTCCCTAAGCCACCTTCCCTTTGGATCCCCGCCCTTAAGAATCCCAAAAAGGTGGTGCGTGTCAAGATTGTGATCCGTTGCAGGAACAGGACCCGTGGACGAACTGGACAGGCAACATGCGGAAGGCCGACAGCCTTCGAAACCTACTTGGGTCAGCGTCCAGGACGTCGTCCTTAACTCACTAAGACCGTCCACGCAACCAAGTCAACTACTCCCAGAGCTCAGCCACTTTTACACACACAAGCAACAAGGAGAAATGTCTTGCTCATGTCGCTATGGTTCTTGTTGGTGTGTCACGCCTTGACACAAAATGATGCGGAGTCGCTAGTCAGCATCTTTCTGCTAACTTTCACAAAAGCGATCAAAACCACATGTCCTCACAAAAAGTCTTTACATCAAGACATGGTTTGTTTGTTTAAATAAGTTTGAGTGTTTGAAAAACGTTGAAACATTAAGAGCACCAAAACATGATTCATGATGTCTCCCTCAGATCTGTTAGCAACTCCAGTTCTGAATGCCTTTCAGAACGTTGCTCTCGCTATCATCATTGAGAGACAAAACAAACTACACTTCTCCGATCAATGTCAAACAAAGTTCCTTCTTCCGAAGTCACAAAATGAATTCATTCTAGGATCTTCTCACGATTCCTTCGTGTACTTCGTCGACGACAACTAATGCAAAAGGTATGGAAAATAGTTTGATTTTCCATGTCACTATACAAATTCAAATCCTCACGATGTTCTCCGTGCAATCAAAGTACTCAAAGAAGACGAAAAATATATCGTTGTTGGGTTTCGTCATCTCCAATAAAACGTGCAAAACATGAAACGTGCAAATACGATGTCAACCATCACGGTTGAGCTCATCATCAAGATGAAAAACCAAATTCACTTCTTCCAATGCAGAAAAGACCAATGGATTCATCTCACAGATGTCGGAAATTTTCACACCCCCTTTTGAGATGAACTCCATTCCATAGGTATACGCTGTAACCCATCCAGACTTCAGCACATATCGCCCAAGCTCGATAGGTCAATACATATAGTACGAATTGTCCCGTTGTCCACCATCCAATGAACAACCAGCTCATAGTCTTTCCTCGCCTTTGCACCAATGAGGATACTCTCAATCACCCAGCTGCCTCTGCACTGAAGTTCCAGTGAAGCAACCCTTTGGCTTTCCAACCTTTCCAGAGTCCTCCACAACCTTGCATGCGCAGAGAAAAGAATACCAATCCTTTGCAATTGGACTCGTACTCCTGTTTCCCAGGTGACACATACTCCATTTGCAATATCCGGCCATCTCATCATCGACATATACCTCACGGTAGGTTTTGCCTTCATTGGCAAACTTTCCAAACGCAAACTTCGTTCTGCTCCAATCTCGAAAACTCATACCTTCAGGCACCAAATCAGCAGTAAGCTGATCAAGGACCTTGTCGGCGATCCCAGGAAAGATTGGGATAGGCATCACAGGCAACTGCGCACTCAAAGGTTCAGCTGCCGAAGAAATCACATCGAATTCATCATCATCCAGAGCCTCACGAAGTCGCTTGCTTCCATCTGTCATTGCTCCTTGACTCTCCATAGGAGTCAAAATACTGGATCCGGCTGTATAGCCTGACCCTGAATTCTCACTGTGCCACTTCTTCTGAAGAAGACCAAGCAAAGCCTTCTCATCTGCATCTGTCCATCCAGACTTGGCCATGGCTACGAACCAAACTGCGTCCGGTAGTGAAAAAGTATTAGACCGTGGCTAAACTCTTAGGAGCAATCAACCTAGAACGTGAAACGAAGTGTCGAACCGCCATCACAATCGTGATAGGATCAGTAACCTTTCAGATTGTTCTGCGCTGCGCACACCACATCTTACAGCATCGCGCAACAAAACTCTGCACAAGATGGAACATAGTGAAAACTCCTGTCTGTCTTTGGCAACGTTTGTTTAAAACCAACGTGCAAACAGAAAATGAAACGAAATGAAATGTGACGTCAACTTCTGTCTCTCTCTCTCTCACAATCACAGTCACAGTCACAGGGCCCCCTTTCAAACGCAAATTCAACTCTTCTTCTTCGAAGCATGTTTGACCGCAATCAAAATGTATCTTGCCAACTTTCGGTTGTAAAACGCTGTTTCAGTATAGTTGATTTGATAAAGTTCTGCATGAGTCTGACATGTGCATGTAGAAAGTTTGGAGTGTTATTTCCACATGGAACGCTTGTTCCAGTTTCTTGTCTATTAACAATTCGACGCGCATGGATTCTTCAATTTAATTAAAAAAAATTAAACGTGATCGAAAACACGCAGCACACTGTCGGACTTGATTTAAATTTCCTTTTTCCGCATTGGGGTATTATTCACGAGTAAGACACCCGCTAGCCAGGCTTAGGGCTAGGCAAGGTAAAACCCACTCAAAGAGGGGAAGGAAGAAATTGGAGACAGAGAAGAAAACCCACTCGACAGAGGGGAAAGGAACACTCCCCTTCGACAGAAGGGGGGGAAGACACAGGGTGGAGAGGGAGGGTAAACGCGGTCCATTGGACCAAAACTGGAAGGAACCCACCGCCCACCGCTTGAGGTGTAAAATGAGGAATGAGATGAAATGAAAACTTAACTATTCAGAGAAACAACCAAACAGACAGTTTGAGAAAAAAGAAACTGACAAAAAACTGCAACACGCTTTCACCAAAAAGTTCCAGTTTGCAAATGGCAACTTTTGGTTCTTCCATGTTTGAAATAAGGTGCTTATCACTTCGTGAGTAAACACTTATTTCCACATGGAACGCTTGTTCCAGTTTCTTGTCTATTAAAAATTCGACGCGCATGGATTCTTCAATTTAATAAAAAAATTAAACGTGATCGAAAACACGCAGCACACTGTCGGACTTGATTTAAATTTCCTTTTTCCGCATTGGGGTATTATTCACGAGTAAGACACCCGCTAGCCACCCCACATCAAAGTGTCTGCTCCTTCCTTTCGATCAGAAGCAAGACCTGATCCCAGCTTGGCTTAACCAAAGCGGAATCAACGTCCAACAGTTGCTGGATTTCGAAACGACTGGGCTTGTCAGCAGGGTTTGAGTACGAAGGCACTCTTCCAAACCAAACCTTCAAGCTGTGCTCGGATTCAAGCTGTGCAAAACAAGTGGTGAGAACATTGCCGAACAAAACGCTGGAGTGGGTTTTCATCAAAGCGCTCTTTGCAGCCTCTTTGTCTATGTAAAACACCACGTAGGAATTTGGGATGGCCGGGGCCCATACATGTGCAGCAACCAGCACTGCCAGAAGTTCAACTTCAAAAATAGGGTGGCTGGAATGCTGGAGGAACATGTCCAAGATCAGCTGGGGAACCCGTTCGCTGAAGAAGGCCTCGGCCTCGCCATTATTGTTGTATAAGATGCCTCCCACGGAAGCCACAACTTGCGACCCATCTGCTGTAGGTTCAACCGCACCATCAGTGAAAATGTAGTAGGTTTTTCCGGCTGACTTGGTCAGTTCCACTGGCTTTGAAATGGAGACGTGCTCTTTGAGAAACTGCAAGGCTCGCTGGAGCTGCGGGTCCAAGCTTCCAACCAAAGAGCAAGAGGTGGCTCTCTTGCTAATCACGCTCATGGAATAGTTTGCAATCCTCCCAAACAGAAAGGTGTCATACCACTGCAGACGACCTCTGAGTCTTTCCGCATCCTTTGGTTTTAAACAATTTTGGTCAAGGTGTGATTCGATTTGGGCCAGAAGCTCTTGCCTTCGGCTGTCGGTATGTCCAATGCGGACCTTTCCAACTGAGAAATCAGTCAAATCAATGAGCAAACCCAATGCCTTGAAGGTTTGCTCGAAGGAGCCAGCTTTGTCACCATCTCGGGCGAAATCAATGCCCAAGAGATCGAACAACAAGTGCACTTGAGCTTTGCATTGGGCCGCCATCGAGGAGGTGGATAAGGTAGGGAAATCATCGAAAAAACTTGACCACCAAAATCCTAGGCATACCTGTCCAATGCAGGCTAAGGCCGCTGATATGCGGAGGAAGCCTGCCACACTCCCTGAGGCTCCGAAGGGGAGCGCACTGATCTTGTACACTTTGGCCACACCTTGTTCTACATCCTTCACACAAATGCGAACTCTTTCACGATCTTCGGGGTGGATTGCATATTGCTTGTAGGCCGCCACTAAATCAAATGTGGTGCCGCACAAAGTTTCGCCCGCGGGCAACCCCACTGATAACGCTCGGACCAAAGTGGCCGCAATGGCGTCGATGGAGTGCAGCACGTATTTTTCTGGAAGGCCTGTTGATCCATTGACTCCACATTGCTTGATGTCGTCGATGACTCGTACCTTCGTTTTCTGAACCAGGCCAAATCGCCTAGCAACTACAAGCTTGTCCAGGTCTGGATTTTTGTCCTCGACCAACCACCCTTTCCCTATCTCATTGATTGTGCCTTCCCAGGCGCCAACAGATGCGTCAGTAGCTTCTTCGGAGTTCACGGACTTGAAAATGCTCCTGCTGATGCCCTTCGAGAGACGCAGAAGTGCATCCACTGAGTATTGGGGTGGCTTTGATCTATGAGGAAAAAGCATCGAGTCACGCAACCAACCTGTGATGCGGAAACCCGCGCAAATGTCCTTGACCAGGTGTCGATCAGGGAAACCGATGTCATTCAGGATCTCTTCAAGCACCAGAAGTCTCTTGCCCTGGAGGACCCTTGCCACTTCCGGGTCTAAAGCATCGTGCAAGTCTTTCTCTTTGCTGGCCAACTCACTTGCTCTTGTGAGCCATTTTCGGAAAAAAGCATTCCTTCGATCCAAAAGTTTTCCACGGTCTAAAGACAAGTTCTCCAACACGAAAGGGTCACGTGCTGACCAATCTTCTGCAAACAAGTTCCTGGGATGGCCCGCTGCTACTGCACGAGCTACGAAATCTTCCGGTTCCCTTGGAACACCTATGGAAAGAATCTCACCCACTTTCTGAAGTGCTGTGAAATCGCCAGCAAAACCATTTATGTAAATGCAGTTGCTCTTCTGAGAGCTGCACTCATCCTTCATCATACTGTCGCAAACCCGAAAGTCACCCCCATGCATGAGTTTGCGGTTCACTATCCGCGCCCCTTTGGGGAAAGTTTTCAAAAGTTTGTCTAAATCTTCAGCAGGAAAATGGGGAGGCACCAACCATTGGCTGTAAAATTGAAATTCACTGACCAAAGGGAGCAACTTCCTCCCTCTTGGCAAGAGTCCCATTAAAATGGAATTTGTTGCAGTGGATCTTTGATGATGAATCTGTTGCTCCAAAGTCTGCAGTTTGGTGAAATTGCATTGCTGCAGCGCTTGATCCACAAGGTTTGCCACTCGTTCGCATAAAATTTCGGGATATGCCGCTTCCTCAGCCGTCGGGAAATTGAAGCGTTTGTTGGCTTTGTCAAAAACAGGTGTCCAATTTTTATGCTGGTGGTCTCTGCTACACCTCAGCGCCAATGGAGAAAAAAATTTCTTGTTGCACCACCACAAGGTTGCTTTGTCTCTTTGCCCTCCCATCATGCAACTGTCGAACACGACTCGAAAACCTTCCCATGATGCGAAGAGCTCGACCATTGGCTTTGTCAGCCAGAAAAGGGAGTTTAAAGGATTTTCAATTGAAACTAAAATACCGTACAAAACGCAGAATTGAACAATGACAGCGGTAGCTCGATATAGCGCATTGGCTTTTTCCACCTTCAGCAAATTGAGTCCAGTGAGCCCCGGTAAGCCGTCAGGAAATTCTTTTGAACGAAGGGGCACAGGCTGCATCTCTTGAGGGCAACCTGGAACGGGAATTCCTCTGGCTGCTGAAGCTGTGCCGCAGGGTGGCGCCAAATGAATATACACCAGCACGTTGAGTTCAGCTTTTAAGAAATCCAGCAAAAATTGTAGATCCTCATCTTTCGTGAGGTCCAAAACGGTGATAAGACCTGTGGACCTTTTGGTGGTGTGATCCACAGATGAAACTCGAAAATCTCGTTTGGCGAAAGCTCGGCTTAACCGTGCTGTCCCTGCAAAAATCTCGACAAATAGCAGGTCTTTCCACTCTGTGCCTTTATCGAGATTTGGAAAAGGTTCCGCACTTTGCCCTGTTGTTTCGTGCGAGCCCTCATCCTGTTGGCGAGGGCTTTCCAACTCCTCTTGTTGAAGTTGCTCATCACCTAGTCAGTTACCCCCGCGTTGACGGCATGACAAAAAGGTGTGTCCACCTTTCCGGCAAAATGCACAGATGTGGATTCCTTTTGAACATCTCACTGGGTTGCCATAGGTCTTGGCTGAACACCCGTCTTTCATGTTGAAGGCCCAACAAATGGGTTTGTTGTCACTTGTCTTTGAATGACCTCCCTTCAACTCGTCCGGCATCTTTACCTCCGTGGTTGTTCGAGCCCTTTTGCCCGGCCTAACTTTTGCCTTTGGTTTGCCAGCGTCTGGTTTGCTGGCGTTGGAGGCCTCTACAGAATGCGCCTTTGTAGGCAATGGCAACAAGTGCATGGTCACCCTTGGGTCTGTCTTCAGCCTTGTAATATGTTCATCCAGTGGTCGGTTTCCCACACCATCAGGCTGGATGGATTCCACTTCCCTTGCTAAGATTGTAAACAACTCCTTGTCGGCTCGCAACAACTGAGGCATGGTCACCTTCGCAAATGAAGGTGGTGGCTCTGCAGAGTAAGCTTGAAACATTGCCGCTACCCAACTCTCATGCTTGTCCCAAGAAATCAAAGCTGCTTGGTCAAATGCCAATCCGCGTCTTTGGAAACACCACATGAGTTTCAATTCAGTGCCATGGTCAGCTTCAAAAGTTTCAGTGTCTGCGGCCATTTTCAACGTCATGTTCTCAATCTTCAGCACTTGAGATTTTTCCTTCAAAGTTTGCTGTACCTCTTGTTCACGTTTGGTGCATTGCGATGGGTGGATCCATAGTAGCGACCCTGTCTCCCTCATGCTGGCGCACTTGTCCACCAAGGCATAGCTGGGTTCCATTTCACCTGACAAAGTAACGCCAGTTAATCTGGTCTGCTGGTCCTTCGCCCTGGCCTGCTTTTCAGCTGGCGGCAGCTTTCGAATCCCATCGGTCAAATCGCCTGCCACATTGCTCTTCAAGGTCGCGAAAACTATTGTGCAAGCCTCGAAGTGCAACCTCCTCAGCTGAGACAATTGGCCCAGTGTGGGTGGAACCCCAAAAACTCCTGCGGCAAAAGCTCCAAAGGCAGCATCATCTGGTTGTGACTGTGGCGTCCCGCATGCAAAGGCCAAACCGCTGAATGTCTTCAAACCTGAATTGTCCAGCGTCTGAAAAAGAACTTCATCACCGATCTCTATGACCCTCTTTTTGAAGGCCGCTTCAGAATCAAGCAATGACATGGCTTTCAAGGGTTCCCGCACCTACTTAAACACAAATCTACATGCCAGGCATGCGAAAGTGAAATTGTTGACATGCGTAACTGTCAGTTTAAATTGACACAACTTGTAATGATTTCAGTGTGGGAAGAAGAGCATTCACCCAACACGGCAAAAACCACTGGAGAAACCACGTGGTACCTGCATGTAATGCCACTGGAAAAGGCTGCGTTGCTTGAACCCAGTGTGGGACATTGAAATCACCCAACACGGACGGCTCACTGGTTGCACCACGTGGCTCAGCAACTGAATGGATACAATTGCACCATACTGAGTGCAATGGACGTTTTTTCGAGAAAAACAAATTCATGCATGGTCAAGAAATTGGATTGACTTGGCAAGAAATAAATTGGGCGGCCGCTGAAATCCTGAAAAAACTTTTATCCACTCCTGGCCAAACCTGCCGACTGCTTCAGGCAGTTTGAACAAACTGAGGAGTCCCACCTGGTCTGAAAGTCCCTGGTGTACGCGTCGGTCACTTTGCGACCACATTCAAGGATTCTGACACGGTGATCCTGAATTATATGTAAAGTCTTTGACTTACTGTGCTGCAAAAAATGATACCCTTCAGGTGGCGTTGGAGGCAAAAACAAACGAGGTGGTGCAGGCGGTTCACTTGACTGTTCACTCTCATCTGAGGATGAATCCGTTGTCACATGCTCTGACTGGACATCAGAAACTTGGCGTTCAGACGCACTTGATGCCACGGATATGCATTCCCAGCCTGCCTCATCTGACTGCTGTTTCACCTGCTCGAGCTCACCTGACAGGTCAGCGGGCTGTGCACATAGAGAAAGGTTCACTGCGGCATCCACTGAACTGTCCTTCACAAGTCTTCCAGCTCTTGACTCATCTGGAAAAAACTTTTTGCTCCTGATCTCGTCCAAAAGTTCTTCCATCATGCGCATTGGCCTAGCTTCTGCATCTCGGGCATACACATCAGCCATGCGTCCCTGATGAGCATGGTGTCCTAAAACCAAACGCTCCTCATGTGGAAGTCCACGCTTTGCTGCATAGCTAAGGATGGTGCACTTGCATGAATGTGATGTGATCCTAATTTCATTATGCGATGCGACTGGGTTCATCTGTAAAAGGAGTCTCAACCAAGAGCCACACTCGTCTGTTCCAAGAGGTCGCACTGTTGGTTTTCCTTCCACTGAAGGTGCAGGCATAGGGGGATGTACCTCCTGTATCCCTACCGATGCCCTGGCGTCCATCCAGCAACCGATCCAGTCAGAATCAACAACTCCATGCGCAGGTGCACACAACTCCAAAAACCGAAAGCGAAATGCAGAAGCATGCATGGTTTTGTGTGTTGAAACTTTGCAGGAAATGTACCTAATGTCATCCCCAACGAATTCCAACTTAAGCTCCGAGCCATGTTGAAAGTCCATCCAACGACTGCGTGAGTATACACAGAACAGTACAGCCCCTGCAAAAACTCGGTCCCAGACGTCGGCTGATTCTCGCACCAATCTGTGAAGCTCTGTCAATTGCAAGACAGTTAATGGAGCAGCTTGACAAGCTGCATCTGTCGGTAAACCTCTGGCAACTCCTAGACATCTCCTACTGCTCACACATTCTTGAAGCTTGGAAATGTTGAAAACAAATCTGCAAAAAGTGACAGCTTCGACAATGCCCTTGATGCGGCTGGGTTTGCAACCAGCCCTGCGAAGGTCGCACAATGCCTGATACAGTTGCAGTTCAGAACATGGAAACTCATGAAGCTTGACATGTTGAAAAAGGATTCCCAGACTGTTGACTCGCTTGTACAATGTTGCAGGTGCTTTTGTACCCATGTAGTCCCGAAGCAACGTCAGACCATCTGCAATGGTTGGGCACCTACGTAGTTCCTGTACCACCTTCTCCATGGGGTCCCAAGACATGATGCATGTGAGCCAACGTTTCAACCCTGTCTGTAACTCTGAGTCCCTTTTGTCCATCCAAGTCTCTTCAGGATGTTTCACAACTGCACGTGCAAAGTTTGATGTCAACACAGCTGGAGGTGACAGTTTGATCTTCTTCTGAACTGAGTGCTCTGCCACAGGTCCCGGCAAAATTGGACGATAGATGCTACCCATGCTGAGGTCATCCATGTAGTCAAAATTCTGTTGAAAAATGGGTCCCCAAGCACGTGTCTCCCAAGGCAGCAATACCGGTTTTGACTCCAAGGTTTTAAAGCAAGAATCCACTGCTCCTGCAAAGTCCAAATTGTCAAAAACATCTCGCCCAAAAGTTGTTTGAATAAAACCAGGTTTGGCAGATTCATGGAAAACAGCATCTCCAACTGGTGAATCGTCTACATCGAAACTGTGCCCTCCAAACAGCTCAAATGCCGTTTCCGCCACACTTGCAGTGTCAGAGGGCTCTGCCATAGCTCACCCCCCAGCTAAACGCGGTCCATTGGACCAAAACTGGAAGGAACCCACCGCCCACCGCTTGAGGTGTAAAATGAGGAATGAGATGAAATGAAAACTGAACTATTCAGAGAAACAACCAAACAGACAGTTTGAGAAAAAAGAAACTGACAAAAAACTGCAACACGCTTTCACCAAAAAGTTCCAGTTTGCAAATGGCAACTTTTGGTTTTTCCATGTTTGAAATAAGGTGCTTATCACTTCGTGAGTAAACACAAGATTTAGTGCAAACCAAGCTGAATTGGAAACAAACTTCAATGTCTTTCCAATCGGAATACCATCCTTGTTCTGACATCCAGTCTTGCACAACCTCACCAAAGCCTCATGCCTCATGTCAAAACTCTGCAAAAGATTCACTGTCTCAGGTCGGGACCAAATGGTATTTCGTTCTGGAAGCTCAAACGAACATGAGTCTGCATGTTTGAAGTAACCACCAATCGCGTTGATGATCTCATCCCATTCCTGATCCTTTTCAGTGACTGAGTCCGGATTGAAATTGCGAAGCGGACTTCCACTTCCACAAGGAGTCGATGCATGAATATGCACCCAAGGTGGACATGACGAATTCTTCCACTGTCGAATGCAAACAGCTACACGACTCAACGTTCCAGAACTCTGCACCTTAGCAACTACACCAATGTATGGGACCTTTGAAACTTCACAGACCCTTCTCAAGTTCGAATGTTCCGAACAACACAGTTCCACAATCGCAATTGAAGAACCCTGAGTCAACACTTGCTGCAACACACTCAGCTCACGAAGTTCTGCCAACTCAGCTGTCAAACCATCTGGAACCACAATCCCAAGAGCATATCGATGTTTATAGAAAGCTTTAGCACTCAAGCATTTAGTGAAAAGATCTGCTGGATTTTCAACACCACTTCTGTGTCTCAATTTCAACAAACCCTCTCTCATCTGCTCTCGTAACCAATGCAGTCTTATTTCAATATGTCGTGAACGTCGTGGCACGTCCATGGATCTCACAAGTTGCAATGCGGAGCTTGAATCGCTCTCCAACCAAATCACAACTTCTTCTGGCTCATCGATCTCATGAAGTGCAAAAAGAAGACGGTGAACCAGTCTTCCAAACGCAACACTTTCTTGACACACTGATTGCAAACCATAGAGCTCTGCCTCACATGAACTCAAGCTCAAAGCTTGCTGTTGTCGGCTCAGAGACCTTACCAAAGACCTCTCAAAGAAAACAGCTCCACCGCTAACACCTTTGCGGTTGTTGAAACGGTACGGCGCATGTGAAGCGTCGCTGAAAGAGTGAAGATGGACTGATCTCAGTTGAGTATCGTCAACTTGACTCATGATGGTCTCATCTCTGCTCGGTAAACACAAGCATGCATGCATGTCAACATACAAGAATCTCAAGACTGCTTTCAATGCTTGTTCAGTTCCGTGCATCGGTTTCGCTTGCTGTGTCCCAAGAACAGACATCCATGTCTTCAAGTCATGACGCACCTGTGACAACCAAAGCAATTTTCCCAACGCCTTTCTGAAGCGTGAGTATGCTTCATCTGACAAAGGTTTCTGAAAGTTGCTATCCGTGAGTGTTTTCTCCAGATGTCCCGAAATGTCAGGAACATTCTCAGACCCACGAGTAACACCATAATCCAGAAACGTAGAGTCAAGATAATGTGGATCAACACCCAGAGTGATCTCAGAGGAATCTCTTTCTCTCTTGATAACACGACCAATAAAGGTCAGGGATCCTCCCTCTTCTCCGATCTCTCCAGTTGTCTTCACAGGCACTACAGACGACAAAGTTGCAACCACATGTTCCTCGGCTTCTTTAGTGGTCGACAACAACAAGATGTCATCAACATACACAACACACAAACAAAACCCAATCTCATGACCATCTTTCACAATCTGTCCACCATACACACATGGTTCCAACGAATCTGACCAAAGGCCTACATGTTCAACCGTAAATGTCAACAGCTGCAACCATGCCAGTGAAGCATCACGTAACCCGTTCAATGCCTTTTCAAGCAGATACTAGGTTGCTTCACCTGATGGAAAACTAATCGACAACGGCATTTTCAAGACAACATGTACACCAGTTCCCAATGGGCTATGCATGAAGGCATGACTCACGTCCAATGCACGCAAAAGCATCTTCCGTGTCGCTGCCATTGCAAGCACCAAATGAACACTTTCAATCGAAGGAGTCGGACTGCTAAATCCCAAAGATCTAGCTGAGGAGCCACGATTGAAGTCCTTCGCAACAATCCTGGTTCGAACCCTCTCACTGCTTTTGTAAGCTGCAACCCACCTCGACTGGATCAAACGAAGGTTCGGAACAGCCTTCTTCATGTCGTCCAGTTCTGACTGGGTGATGATGCGGCCAGTCTTGCAGTGTTCCAAGTTCCTAACCTCCTCTTGCATACCTTTGAAACCTTGTTCCAAATCAAGCTCTTGCAAACTCTGGTCATCTATGATGCTGTCCGGTTTCCAAACCAAGACATCCTGACCTCCAAGACGCATCTTCACAAAATCATGCTCATTGCCTCGATTGAAACAAACAGAATCAAGAGAACCAGAAAACATTTCTGGAGATGTTGCCGGAGCAAAAGACGCTGGACCTTCAAGTGTACCCAAACTCGCAACCAACACAGGCTCACCACTACCAACCCAAAACCAATCAAAATCCATGTTTGTTTGAAGCAGTTCCTCAGAATCTTCACGGATCTCTCTTTCCAACTGTTCTCGGTCGGTTTCAGCTTTCCTTTTAAACCTTCTAGTGTACTCAACCTGTGTTTCCGGCTGTCGCCGAGCGGACTCAGGTGTTGGTACCAATTCTTCATCATCGACCTCTTCTACTGGCACCTGAACCTGGGGTATAACAACAGGGCTCTCCTGAGAGAGTGCAGGTTCAACACGTCTTTCCTTTCTCCGTTGTTCCTCAAACTCAGCAAAACGCTTCCTACATTCCTTGTTGTGCCTAATACCAGGTGCTTCCATGCCACTCTCACATGCTGGACATCGACGAGTCGGTTCAAAACGTGATACGTCAGGTGAAAGTTCTTTCAGAACTCTCAGGACTACCAATAGCTACATCTGCAGTATCTGCTGGTGACGTAGGAGATGGAGTGACAGAAATTCGAGACGGCTCTGCTGGAACTTCCTGTGGAGTCACGGCAACGTTCGATCTTGCCAATGGCACTGCTGGCGCCAAACGCAACTCACCAGATTTCTTCTTCACACTGCTGGACTCTGGCAAGACAAGTTTGGGCTGCGAAGGTGCCGGCAAACGCTGGCCTTTGAACTTTGGAAATTTAGGGGGGGTTGTTGATTCATATCAGCTGGTGCAGTTCCACTGTCATTCACAATTTGGGGTCTACTACCTACAGTCCCAGTGTCAAATTGTGTCAAAACACCCTGTCCCGAATTCAAATCCCATCTCAAAGGTGAAATAGCCCTGATGTTCCTAGCTACAAAACGCATCAACTCAGCTTTGCCATCCACACGAATGAGACCCTGCACAACTGGACCTCGTTCCGATCCCATGTGAATGAAAGTACACTCAACATTCCTCGTTGAAAGTGGTGAATGCTGCCGAATTGAATCAGGAATTTCTGCCAAAACCTGAGCACCAAACAAAGTCGAAACTGGTTTGGATAACTTCCTTCCTGACACCATTTCCAATGGACTTCTGTCTGAACCTCGTGATGTTGAAAAATGGTTGTTGCACAAAGCCAAATACGTCAAAACGTCAACCAAATTCTCATGTGAAAACGTGACATCCAACCCTTGTGCATTCAGATCAGCCCTTAACACAGAAAAGGATTCCTTTAATTCCCTAACTGCTCGTTCAGCCGACCCAATTGATCGATGTTGTTGTGGCGCGGCTCTCCTAATAGCGAACGTGTATCGGCCAGTGGAGGATCCAATGATCTCTCCCACTGCCCTCTCGCTATCGGTGTGGACATCAATGGAGACTGCCTTCGAAGTCAACCCAAAATGCTGAAGCCATACAACAATATGTCTCCTGGCTGCTTCGACATCTTCTCCAACCACCACATAGCCAATGCACCTCGACATCATCTCGGTTAACACAAGGATCTTCACCGAACCTGGGAGTTCGTCTGTGGCGATCTCGCCTGATGTCTTGAGGAATGCAAAATCGGCCTGAATAGAAACCTCTTTCCTGTCACCTTTGTCTCTTCTGTGCTGAAAGACGGAACGACCCTTGGCACACTCCAAGCAATTCGGATTGAATGGAATATGTCCCTGTCTCCGGTGACGTGCTAGTTCATTGTCGTCTCCTCCAGACACAGCTGCGACAGAAAAGTCATGAGTGTTACTCACAGTCAGTCAGACCGGTATGCACTACTACTACCAACATCTGGATACAAACGAACCCAAGGACAATTGGCAAAATAAGCAACATCAAGGCAATGCATTCCAAGCTTTTCATGGAACAAATCAAAACCTTTTGGACCTTGTGTGAATCTCCATCCCGAATCTGCCAATGAAGTGATTGACAAAATGTTGTGCCGGATGGAACCCACCAAAACATTCAAACGTGCTTTCTTCCAACACCAATCATCACCTGATGTGCCTGACATGTGCATCTGTACTCCAATCTCAGCAGTGCCTGACATGTTGACTGAGGATCCATTGGCAGCTTTGTAGCCACCTAACCCCTCACTGTCCTGCAGCACTGACCTGAAGGCTGACAAGTTCGACTCAGCCAAAACACTTGTGGATGCACCAGAGTCAAGAAGCCACCAAGAAGCATCGGTGTTGTCAGCGACCTGTGAAAGCAAAGGTCGCAAAAACTCAAAATAAGGTTCAATCTGTTGTTCAACCGAAACCTCACTGTGGTCGTCAAACCAATCATGTGCACGCACCAAAACGACTTTCATCGGTACAGTGGCACACAAGTCTCGGCTGGGGTCATTAACAAAACGTGTCTCTAAGTTGGAACTGTCACCAAGTCCAACCTCATCTCCACACTTCAAACCACAAAACCATGGCTCATGAGTACAGCTGTCGCAACCTCTTGCCAGCACACAACCCATGTCAGCCGCTTCAACTTCCTCTGACTCATGAGTACAGCTGTCGCAACCTTTTGCCAGCACACAACCCATGTCAGCCAGTTCACTTCTCACTACTTCTGACTCACAAGTACAGCTGTCGCAACCTCTTGCCAGCACACAACCTGTGTCAGTCAGCTCATCTTTCTCTTCTGACTCATGAGTACAGCTGTCGCAACTCCTTGCCAGCACACAACCCATGTCAGCCAGTTCATCTTCTTTTGACTCACGAGTACAGCTGTCGCAGCTCCCTGCCAGCACACAACCCGTGTCAGCCAATTCACTTTCAAACTCTTTGCAATCAACCACAAGCCTATTCTCGGTTTCCATGTCAGCAACCTCATGCTCATGCATAAACCTAAGACCTCCAGTGGTTTCACATGTCATGTCAAACAACAAAGGATTTATGATCATGCTGCCGACACTGCCAGTCTTTTGGACATCAGACTTATTGTCGTGACTTACACTCGGTTCTGCACTTTGGACTGGTCCCTGTTGCCAGGTATACCCATACCCGTCGCAATACCATCCAGAACCATCGTCCCACCATGTCTGCGAAACTCCCCATTGACCATCACAGCTCTCCGGCCATTGGTCATGCCACCAATAGTCATCATCGTCCCAACTCTCTGCAGTCCAGTCGGTCCAATCCTCTGAAACTTCATTCAATTTGCCTTTCTTTCCCTTTCCTTTGCTACCTTTAGAGCCTTTTCCTTTGGAACCTTTCTTGTCCCAAGTGTCAGTCCTTGCACTACCCTTGCCTTCTCTGCTCTCAGGGCAGTTGAAGCTGATGTGTCCATTCTTACCACATCTAAAACACCGAATCTTGCTCATGTCTGCGGTACAACCTGGGGCAGTGTGTTTCCGACTGCCACACTTCCCGCATCTGCCTTCCATTGCATCGACAAGTTCGGCATCAAGAGAATGATGTTCTACATTCCCCTCCAGGGAACTCAATCTCTTGCTGTGGCCTGTTGTCTCAAAATCGCTAAACAGGCGTTGTTGCTCTTCCCACCGCATCGCAGCGTTCCTGTAGGACTCGTAATTGTCTGCGCCGCTGTGGTGGAGAACGTAGTTCTTCACTGTCTCAGGCAAGCTTTTCAACAGAACAACTAGCATGTCAGAATCTGCCAGCTTCAGTCCTGTGGTGTCCACCTGCATAGGGAGAGTTCCTAACAACCTTAAGAACCTTGCAGCTTCATAGTCAATTCTTCTGATAGTATCACTAACCAAGGAACTCGGCGATGTCTGTGTCGCCGCCAGGACAAAGGATTTCCCTGCAATCTGCGTCCTTAGTGAGAGCGCTTCGGATCTTGACCTCAGAGAAAATTCAAGAGTAAGTTGCCTAAGCAGTTCAAACCCGTTTGCTTGTTGGTTTACTGCTACTGCCACTCTGTCACTAGATCCTACTCCATGTAATGCCACACCCTCACTGAAGGCGTTCACCAACGCCACACACCTGGGGTTGTCGTGAAACGCAGCTTTTAAGATGGACATGAGTCTTCGAGACCTTGCCTGTTGTGCTCCACTGAGAGCACTCCATCTGATGGGACCGGGCCAACGGCTACTATGCTGGATTTCTGCAGAAAATTCTAAACTTCCACCAGCTGCCCAGGATGACAACTCATCCAAATAGCCAGCCCAACCTAACACCTCTTCTTCTCTTGTCTTCCAAGTTCCTACTGGTGTTGGTGCCGGTGTCAACCATTTTTCGCTTTTGGCGAAGACATCCAATTGCTGTGAATTTCCATGATTTGATTGTTGAACACCAAAACCAGGCAAAACATCAAATGGCTGCGGAGTCACAAACGACGAATCAGCTGCCCTACCAAGACCATCACCAAACACTTCTGGAACCCCTCTTCTCTGTTGCATAGTTACAAAACGATCTTGCATATGCTGCTGCACTGTCTGTAGCTGTCCCTCACTCATGCTACCTAACATGGCCATGACCTCTTGGATCTGCGCCGCCTGAGGCGTCAAACCTCCCAAGCTCGCTCCAACCGGGCCACTCGGCATGTTTCCTTGGCAACTCATTGGGTTCACTCCTAAGTTTGGAAAATCTCCAGACCTTGGTCCACCAGGCATACTCGCACAACCATAACTTGGCACACGCGCTTGCGAATTCTGTTGCATAAACGTTTGTTGTTGGGGAATCCATTGCGCACCAAACCATGCTGGTCCCGGTCCTTGCATTCCGGGGACATTTCCTTGCTGACATCCCTGCACCGGACCTACCTGACCACCTGCATCCAGGTTTGTCGTGCTCGCAAATCCCTGTACGTTCTGTGACACATTTGCTTGTTGTTGCTGTGGCTGCTGCTGGGGCATGTTACTTACTTCAGGTGTTTGTCCATCCATCCCAGATCCACTACCTTGCTGACTAGGCGTTCTTGGCACTGGCGGCAATCCGTCACTACGGTTACAACCACCATTTCCGGTACCACTAATTCCTTCACCTCTTTCAGCCATACCAGGACTAGGACAACCTTGCACACCTTGACTCACACTACCTGAATCCATTCCTACTTACGCGCAGCAAGCAGGCAGCTCCGCTACCATGCGGAAGGCCGACAGCCTTCGAAACCTACTTGGGTCAGCGTCCAGGACGTCGTCCTTAACTCACTAAGACCGTCCACGCAACCAAGTCAACTACTCCCAGAGCTCAGCCACTTTTACACACACAAGCAACAAGGAGAAATGTCTTGCTCATGTCGCTATGGTTCTTGTTGGTGTGTCACGCCTTGACACAAAATGATGCGGAGTCGCTAGTCAGCATCTTTCTGCTAACTTTCACAAAAGCGATCAAAAACACATGTCCTCACAAAAAGTCTTTACATCAAGACATGGTTTGTTTGTTTAAATAAGTTTGAGTGTTTGAAAACGTTGAAACATTTCAAGCACCAAAACATGATTCATGATGTCTCCCTCAGATCTGTTAGCAACTCCAGTTCTGAATGCCTTTCAGAACGTTGCTCTCGCTATCATCATTGAGAGACAAAACAAATTACACTTCTCCGATCAATGTCAAACAAAGTTCCTTCTTCCGAAGTCACAAAATGAATTCTACGATCTTCTCACGATTCCTTCGTGTACTTCGTCGACGACAACTAATGCAAAAGGTGTGGAAAATAGTTTGATTTTCCATGTCACTATACAAATTCAAATCCTCACGATGTTCTCCGTGCAATCAAAGTACTCAAAGAAGACGAAAAATATATCGTTGTTGGGTTTCGTCATCTCCAATAAAACGTGCAAAACATGAAACGTGCAAATACGATGTCAACCATCACGGTTGAGCTCATCATTGAAAGGGCCGTTGCAACTTTACGCTTTACATGGGCCAATGTTCCTTTTTGTTGACCGTCTTGGCTTTTCGCTGTCCCCTCTCGGTCTATTCCCAAATTGACAGCGGGTGCGGGATAAAAATTGTAGCTCTGTTCATCAGCAAAAAAGTACACTTTCTGGGCACCAACCCACCAACTGTCCAAAACAAACAGCCACCTGCACCAAATGCAAGCAACCAAACAATCAGTCCACGCAGACAGGAGTCAAGAAATTCAGCAGCCCCAAACGAACGCCAACAAGACATTCAGCAGCCAAAGACTTGTTTGGCGACAAGCCTGCTTCATCATGGCCCCGAAAACAGAATCCAAAAAACTAGTACTGTACAAGAAACAAATTGGGACGCACAGAGAGAAAAAGCATGTGTTAACACTTACGCTCATGCTAGTGCGTTGCAAATCTGCTTGCAAAACATCTGCGGGCAGCAGCAAAAATTTCCGATGGCTGGCCCCCACTTTTGGGTCCAAATCTGGACCCCAAAACGGGGCCCAAGCAAAGACCTAAAAGAAGGAATGAAATTGTGGCCAATTCTGGAACCCATTTTGGGGTCCATATTTGGACCCAAAAATGGGGTCAGCCATCGGAGAATTTCGTTGCTGCCCGCAAATGTTTTGCAAGCAGATTTGCGACCCAGCAGCTTGAACATGAATGTCAACACATACCTTTTTCTATTTGTGCGTCCCAAGGCCGCTTGCTACTGTCGAGGTCCCTCTATCGCAGCCAGTTTTGAGCACTTTTTTCGGCCCTGCTTTGGGGGCCATGATGAAGCAGGTTTGTTGGCATTCGAGGCGCTCCGAGGCTCACGCCTCGGACGCAAAACGTAATGGCACGAGGACAAAGCGAGGCTCGAATCTATATAATACACTTAATACACGTCAAGACTGAATGATCTGAAACCAAAAAACGCTGGCGATGATCACCAGCCAAGATATCCATTGCTTTCATGAAAGCCTGCAGTCCAAAATCAGGACACATGCCCCGTGTGGGACCTTAACTTCAAAGCACATGCAGATTTTCGTCCCTCGATATGTTCCGTCTCTCTTGCGAAATAAAGAACATACCATGTGGCCGCCACGGCCTCACCTCCATGTGATCCTGCATTTTTTCTCCCGATAGTTTTTGCGCGGGCAGCGCAGAACCCCCACACCCCCGGCGGCAATGCTGCTGTGGAACGCTGTAAAGAAGCATATGACAGCTTCAGTCCATCTCACACTGACGCAGCATTGCCGCTGGGGAGCGGGGCGTATTCAACAGATCTCTTAAAGCGGCAGGCCCAATATTTCAAAAGCTTAAGCCCGTGGCAGGCGCAGTACTTTGGCAGCTAACAACCCCGTCGCAGGCACAATATTTCAGAAGCAAACATGGCCACATCACAGCTTAAACCCGTGGCAAGCGCAGCATTTCAGAAGTAAACAACCACACATCTCAACCTGTGGCAAATATTGCAAACAAACATGGCCACCTCACAACTTAAACCCTGACAACTGCGGTACTTGACAAACAAACATGGCCACCTCACAGCTTAACCTGGACAGCTTAAACGCTGGCAGGCGCAGTAATTCAGAAGCTAACATGGCCACTACACAGCGTAAACCCTGGCAGGGGCAGTTTTTGACAAGCAAACATGGCCACCTCACAGCTTAGCCCGTGGCAAGTATTTGACAAACAAACGTGGCCACCTCACAGCTTCAGCCGCGGCAGGGTTTAAGCTGTGGGGTGGCCATGTTTCCTTTTGAAATACTGCGCCTGCCAAGGTTTGTGCACAGAAACCTGCCGTGTAGTGCCACAACTGGCGGCACTACACGCTCACCCTCTGTGATTTTGGCGCGACGCAGAGCGCAAATACTGCGCCTGCCAGCAAAATCGGCACTAAACGCTTCGCACTGTGGTAAAACAGCGATTTTTAGATGCGACCGTTTGGGCGTGTAGTACCCCACTAAACGCTCCGCGCTGTGGCCGGAGACACATTTTCGCCGTTTCCTGGCGTTCGGTTGTAATTATTTTTTTAAAAGATCAATATAGTTTAGAAAAAAGAGCCACTACACGCTACACGCTGGACCTGTTTTGCTGGTTTTTTCCACGGTAAAAGGCGTGTAGTCCTACTAAACGCTCACCCTCTGTAGGTTCAGTGTCACACACGCCATAAATACCGCACCTGCCACCAAAATCTGCACTAAACGCTGTCAGTTTTCACACCGTGACTGCCAGAAGTATTGCACATGCCAAGCAAATCAAACCCGCAGGGGCCACAGCAAAGTTAGCGCAAAACAGCGCGCTTTCTGCAAGACTGGAAAAAGGCATTTGCATCCTCTGTTGCAACTCCGGTTCTCGACCATGCGAACTTGGAGCAAAACAAACAATCTTTCAGGATGAGCCTGGCGGCAGGCTTCAAAGCAGGCTTCGAGGCAGCCTCGAGGCTATAGAAATTGCAACAAAACAAAAAATGTAAGGATGAGGGAGAATTTTCGAGGCAAGCCTCGACGGCTGAAATTGGAGCAAATGCACATGAATGTCTATATTTTTAAACAGGTTTCACCTTCATTGAAAGGGCCGTTGCAACTTTACGCTTTACATGGGCCAATGTTCCTTTTTGTTGACCGTCTTGGCTTTTCGCTGTCTCCTCTCGGTCTATTCCCAAATTGAAAGCGGGTGCGGAATAAAAATTGTAGCTGTGTTCGTATCAGCAAAAAATACACTTTCTAGGCACCAACCCACCAACTCAGATCCAGGAAGTGTGTCAACGACATCTGTCCAAAACAAACAGCCACCTGATGCACCAAATGCAAGCAACCAAAACAATCAGTCCACGCAGACAGGAGTCAAGAAATTCAGCAGCCCCAAACGAACGCCATCAAGACATTCAGCAGCCAAAGACTTTAGTGTTTGGCGACAAGCCTGCTTCATCATGGCCCCGAAAACGGGATCCAAAAAACTAGTAGAAACATGGCGGCCATAAAGGGACCTCGACTGTACAAGAAACAAATTGGGACGCACAGAGAGAAAAAGCATGTGTTAACACTTACGCTCATGCTAGTGCGCCGCAAATCTGCTTGCAAAACATCTGTGGGCAGCAGCAAAATTTTCCGATGGCTGGCCCCACTTTTGGGTCCAAATCTGGACCCCAAAACGGGGCCCAAGCAAAGACCTAAAAGAAGGAATGAAAATGTGATCCAATTCTGGACCCCATGGGGTCAGCCATTGGAGAATTTCGTTGCTGCCCGCAAATGTTTTGCAAGCAGATTTGCGATCCAGCAGCTTGAACATGAATGTCAACACATACCTTTTCTCTTTGTGCGTCCCAAGGCTGCTTGCCACTGTCGAGGTCCCTCTATCGCAGCCATGTTTTGAACACTTTTTTCGGCCCTGTTTTAAGGGCCATGATGAAGCAGGTTTGTTGGCATTCGAGGCGCTCCGAGGCTCACCGAGGCCTGCCCGAGGCCAGACCTCGGACGCAAAACGTAATGGTACGAGGACAAAGCGAGACTCACGGGAACTCGAATAATACACGTCAAGACTGAATGATCTGAAACCAAAAAACGATGGCGATGATTACAGCCAAGTTATCCATTGCTTTCATAAAAGCCTGCAGTCCAAAATGAGGACACATGCCCCGTGTGGGACCTTGACTTCAAAGCACATGCAGATTTTTGTCCCTCGATATGTTCCGTCTTTCTTGTCCCGATAGTTTTTGCGCGGGCAGTGCAGAACCCCCACACCCCGGCGGCAATGCTGCTGTGAAACGCTGTAAAGAAGCATATGACAGCTTCAGTTCATCTCACACTGACGCAGCATTGCCGCTGGGGAGCGGGGCGTATTCAACAGATCTCTTAAAGCGGCAGGCCCAATATTTCAAAGGTTAAGCCCGTGGCAGGCGCAGTACTTTGGCAGCTAACAACCCCGTCGCAGGCACAATATTTCAGAAGCAAACATGGCCACATCACAGCTTAAACCCGTGGCAAGCGCAGCATTTCAGAAGCAAACAACCACACATCTCAACCTGTGGCAAATATTGCAAACAAACATGGCCACCTCACAACTTAAACCCTGACAACTGCGGTACTTGACAAACAAACATGGCCACCTCACAGCTTAACCTGGACAGCTTAAACGCTGGCAGGCGCAGTAATTCAGAAGCTAACATGGCCACTACAAAGCGTAAACCCTGGCAGGGGCAGTTTTTGACAAGCAAACATGGCCACCTCACAGCTTAGCCCGTGGCAAGTATTTGACAAACAAACGTAGCCACCTCACAGCTTCAGCCGCGGCAGGGTTTAAGCTGTGGGGTGGCCATGTTTCCTTTTGAAATACTGCGCCTGCCAAGGTTTGTGCACAGAAACCTGCCGTGTAGTGCCACAACTGGCGGCACTACACGCTCACCCTCTGTGATTTTGGCGCGACGCAGAGCGCAAATACTGCGCCTGCCAGCAAAATCGGCACTAAACGCTTCACACTGTGGTAAAACAGCGATTTTAGATGCGACCGTTTGGGCGTGTAGTACCCCACTAAACGCTCCGCGCTGTGGCCGGAGACACATTTTCGCCGTTTCCTGGCGTTCGGTTGTAATTATTTTTAACGATCAATATAGTTTAGAAAAAGAGCCACTACACGCTACACGCTGGACCTGTTTTGCTGGTTTTTTCCACGGTAAAAGGCGTGTAGTGCCACAACTGTCGTACTAAACGCTCACCCTCTGTGGTTCAGTGTCACACACGCCGTAAATACCGCACCTGCCACCAAAATCTGCACTAAACGCTGTCAGTTTTCACACCGTGACTGCCAGAAGTATTGCACATGCCAAGCAAATCAAACCCGCAGGGGCAACAGCAAAGTTAGCGCAAAACAGCGCGCTTTCTGCAAGACGGGAAAAAGGCATTTGCATCCTCTGTTGCAACTCCGGTTCTCGACCATGCGAACTTGGAGCAAAACAAACAATCTTTCAGGATGAGCCTGGCGGCAGGCTTCAAAGCAGGCTTCAAGGCAGCCTCGAGGCAGAAATTGCAACAAAACAAAAAAATGTAAGGATGAGGGAGAATTTTCGAGGCAAGCCTCGACGGCTGAAATTGGAGCAAATGCACATGAATGTCTATATTTTTAAACAGGTTTCACCTTCATTGAAAGGGCCGGTGCAACTTTACGCTTTACATGGGCCAATGTTCCTTTTTGTTGACCGTCTTGGCTTTTCGCTGTCCCCTCTCGGTCTATTCCCAAATTGAAAGCGGGTGCGGAATAAAAATTGTAGCTCTGTTCATCAGCAAAAAATACACTTTCTAGGCACCAACCCACCAACTCAGATCCAGGAAGTGTGTCAACGACATCTGTCCAAAACAAACAGCCACCTGATGCACCAAATGCAAGCAACCAAAACAATCAGTCCACGCAGACAGGAGTCAAGAAATTCAGCAGCCCCAAACGAACGCCATCAAGACATTCAGCAGCCAAAGACTTTAGTGTTTGGCGACAAGCCTGCTTCATCATGGCCCCGAAAATGGGATCCAAAAAACTAGTAGAAACATGGCGGCCATGAAGGGACCTCGACTGTACAAGAAACACATTGGGACGCACAGAGAGAAAAAGCATTTGTTAACACTTACGCTCATGCTAGTGCGTCGCAAATCTGCTTCCAAAACATCTGCAGGCAGCAGCAAAATTTTCCGATGGCTGGCCCCACTTTTGGGTCCAAATCTGGACCCCAAAACGAGGCCCAAGCAAAGACCTAAAAGAAGGAATGAAAATGTGATCCAATTCTGGACCCCATTTTGGGGTCCATATTTGGACCCAAAAATGGGGTCAGCCATCGGAGAATTTCGTTGCTGCCCGCAAATGTTTTGCAAGCAGATTTGCAACCCAGCAGCTTGAACAGGAATGTCAACAAATACCTTTTTCTCTTTGTGCGTCCCAAGGCCGCTTGCTACTGTCGAGGTCCCTCTATCGCAGCCATGTTTTGAACACTTTTTTCGGCCCTGTTTTAGGGCCCATGATGAAGCAGGTTTGTTGACATTCGAGGCGCTCCGAGGCTCACCGAGGCCTGCCCGAGGCCAGGCCTCGGACGCAAAACGTAATGGCACGAGGACAAAGCGAGGCTCACGGGGACTCGAATCTATATAATACACGTCAAGACTGAATGATCTGAAACCAAAAATGCTGGCGATGATCACCAGCCAAGATATCCACTGCCTTCATGAAAGCCTGCAGTCCAAAATGAGGACACGTGCCCCGTGTGGGACCTTACAAGGGAGGCCCCAACTCCGTCTCCAAAAATCATATCAGTTTCAGGTGCCAAAAACGAACCTAAAAACTAGTCCCTTGTACCTGCTTGTCTCGATCATGACAATCTTTCCCTTTCTGTTATGTTGATGAAAGGGGTCCCGTTTCCAAAGCGAGGCCTGGCCGAGGCCACGCCTCGGACGCCAAAAGTATTGGCACAAGAACAAAGCGAGGCTCACGGGGACTCGAAACAATATAATATATTGTTGAAGTCCCAGCAAGGCTCAACTTGAAGTAGTTGGCAACTGTGCTACCTCGCAGACTCTGATGCATTTGAAGTTTTCTGAGGTTTTTTGAGGTTTTGCTTCCGACTGCTGTTTCCAATACGTTTTGAGGTTCTCAATCGATTGATGATGTTTTTTGAGGTTCTGGTTTCGAAGGCTTCTGCCATTCTATTTCCGGTTTTGAGGTTGGTTGGGGACTCGGGCCGCTATAATACTATTTAAAAGGTAACGTAATGTCCGCGGCTACTTGGAACCAACCAATGCCCCCACACAAACCCTTTAGAATTTTAGTCCGGCACCTTTCCCAAGTCACAGCCAAGTAGCAAGGAGCCTTTCTTGTCACAAACCACGTACAAGTATGATAAAGAAGGGGCCCTTTTTTGGTCCTCACAACGTAAGGAAAAGCAAGCGCCTCGAGGCTATAGAAATTGCAACAAAACAAAAAATGTAAGGATGAGGGAGAATTTTCGAGGCAAGCCTCGACGGCTGAAATTGGAGCAAATGCACATGAATGTCTATATTTTTAAACAGGTTTCACCTTCATTGAAAGGGCCGTTGCAACTTTACGCTTATGGGCCAATGTTCCTTTTTGTTGACCGTCTTGGCTTTTCGCTGTTATTCCCAAATTGACAGTGGGTGCGGGATAAAAATTGTAGCTATGTTCGTATCAGCAAAAAATACACTTTCTAGGCACCAACCCACCAACCCAGATCCAGGAAGTGTGTCAACGACATCTGTCCAAAACAAACAGCCACCTGCACACTGCAAGCAACAAAACAATCAGTCCACGCAGACAGGAGTCAAGAAATTCAGCCGCCCCAAACGAACGCCAACAAGACATTCAGCAGCCAAAGACTTTAGTGTTTGGCGACAAGCCTGCTTCATCATGGCCCTGAAAACAGGATCCAAAAAACTAGTAGAAACATGGCGGCCATAAAGGGACCTCGACTGTACAAGAAACAAATTGGGACGCACAGAGAGAAAAAGCATGTGTTAACACTTACGCCCATGCTAGTGCGTCGCAAATCTGCTTGCAAAACATCTGCGGGCAGCAGCAAAATTTTCCGATGGCTGGCCCCACTTTTGGGTCCAAATCTGGAACCCAAAACGGGGGGGGGGGGGGGGGGGGGGCCCAAAGCAAAGACTAAAAGAAAAAGGAATGAAAAATGGGATCCTTCTGGAACCCCCTTTGGGGTCAGATTTGGACCAAAAATGGGGGTCAGCCATCGGTAGAATTTCGTTGCTGCCCGCAAAAATTGTTTTGCAAGCAGATTTGCGACCCAGCAGCTTGCACATGAATGTCAACACATACCTTTTTCTCTTTGTGCGTCCCAAGGCCGCTTGCTACTGTCGAGGTCCCTCTATCGCAGCCATGTTTTGAACACTTTTTTCGGCCCTGTTTTAGGGGCCATGATGAAGCAGGTTTGTTGGCATTCGAGGCGCTCCGAGGCTCTCCGAGGCCTGCCCGAGGCCAGGCCTCGGACGTAAAACGTAATGGCACGAGGACAAAGCGAGGCTCACGGGGACTCGAATCCAAATAATACACGTCAAGACTGAATGATCTGAAACCAAAAACGCTGGCGATGATCACCAGCCAAGATATCCACTGCTTTCATGAAAGCCTGCATGGGACCTTACAAGGGAGGCCCCAACTCCGTCTCCAAAAATCATATCAGTTTCAGGTGCCAAAAACGAACCCAAAAACTAGTCCCTTGTACCTGCTTGTCTCGATCATAACAATCTTTCCCTTTCTGTTATGTTGATGAAAGGGGTCCCGTTTCCAAAGCGATGCCTGGCCGAGGCCACGCCTCGGACGCAAAAAGTATTGGCACAAGAACAAAGCGAGGCTCACGGGGACTCGAAACAATATAATATATTGTTGAAGTCCCAGCAAGGCTCAACTTGAAGTAGTTGGCAACTGTGCTACCTCGCAGACTCTGATGCATTTAAAGTTTTCTGAGGTTTTTTGAGGTTTTGCTTCCGACTGCTGTTTCCAATACGTTTTGAGGTTCTCAATCGATTGATGAGGTTTTTTGAGGTTCTGGTTTCGAAGGCTTCTGCCATTCTATTTCCGGTTTTGAGGTTGGTTGGGGACTCGGGCCGCTATAATACTATTTAAAAGGTAACGTAATGTCCGCGGCTACTTGGAACCAACCAATGACCCCACACAAACCCTTTAGAATTTTAGTCCGGCACCTCTCCCAAGTCACAGCCAAGTAGCAAGGAGCCTTTCTTGTCACAAACCACGTACAAGTATGATAAAGAAGGGGCCCTTTTTTGGTCCTCACAACGTAAGAAAAGCAAGCGCCTCGAGGCTATAGAAATTGCAACAAAACAAAAAATGTAAGGATGAGGGAGAATTTTCGAGGCAAGCCTCGACGGCTGAAATTGGAGCAAATGCACATGAATGTCTATATTTTTAAACAGGTTTCACCTTCATTGAAAGGGCCGTTGCAACTTTACGCTTTACATGGGCCAATGTTCCTTTTTGTTGACCGTCTTGGCTTTTCGCTGTCCCCTCTCGGTCTATTCCCAAATTGAAAGCGGGTGCGGAATAAAAATTGTAGCTCTGTTCATCAGCAAAAAATACACTTTCTAGGCACCAACCCACCAACTCAGATCCAGGAAGTGTGTCAACGACATCTGTCCAAAACAAACAGCCACCTGATGCACCAAATGCAAGCAACCAAAACAATCAGTCCACGCAGACAGAAATCAAGAAATTCAGCAGCCCCAAACGAACGCCATCAAGACATTCAGCAGCCAAAGACTTTAGTGTTTGGCGACAAGCCTGCTTCATCATGGCCCCGAAAACAGGATCCAAAAAACTAGTAGAAACATGGCGGCCATAAAGGGACCTCGACTGTACAAGAAACACATTGGGACGCACAGAGAGAAAAAGCATTTGTTAACACTTACGCTCATGCTAGTGCGTCGCAAATCTGCTTCCAAAACATCTGCAGGCAGCAGCAAAATTTTCCGATGGCTGGCCCCACTTTTGGGTCCAAATCTGGACCCCAAAACGAGGCCCAAGCAAAGACCTAAAAGAAGGAATGAAAATGTGATCCAATTCTGGACCCCATTTTGGGGTCCATATTTGGACCCAAAAATGGGGTCAGCCATCGGAGAATTTCGTTGCTGCCCGCAAATGTTTTGCAAGCAGATTTGCAACCCAGCAGCTTGAACAGGAATGTCAACAAATACCTTTTTCTCTTTGTGCGTCCCAAGGCCGCTTGCTACTGTCGAGGTCCCTCTATCGCAGCCATGTTTTGAACACTTTTTTCGGCCCTGTTTTAGGGCCCATGATGAAGCAGGTTTGTTGACATTCGAGGCGCTCCGAGGCTCACCGAGGCCTGCCCGAGGCCAGGCCTCGGACGCAAAACGTAATGGCACGAGGACAAAGCGAGGCTCACGGGGACTCGAATCTATATAATACACGTCAAGACTGAATGATCTGAAACCAAAAATGCTGGCGATGATCACCAGCCAAGATATCCACTGCCTTCATGAAAGCCTGCAGTCCAAAATGAGGACACGTGCCCCGTGTGGGACCTTACAAGGGAGGCCCCAACTCCGTCTCCAAAAATCATATCAGTTTCAGGTGCCAAAAACGAACCTAAAAACTAGTCCCTTGTACCTGCTTGTCTCGATCATGACAATCTTTCCCTTTCTGTTATGTTGATGAAAGGGGTCCCGTTTCCAAAGCGAGGCCTGGCCGAGGCCACGCCTCGGACGCCAAAAGTATTGGCACAAGAACAAAGCGAGGCTCACGGGGACTCGAAACAATATAATATATTGTTGAAGTCCCAGCAAGGCTCAACTTGAAGTAGTTGGCAACTGTGCTACCTCGCAGACTCTGATGCATTTGAAGTTTTCTGAGGTTTTTTGAGGTTTTGCTTCCGACTGCTGTTTCCAATACGTTTTGAGGTTCTCAATCGATTGATGATGTTTTTTGAGGTTCTGGTTTCGAAGGCTTCTGCCATTCTATTTCCGGTTTTGAGGTTGGTTGGGGACTCGGGCCGCTATAATACTATTTAAAAGGTAACGTAATGTCCGCGGCTACTTGGAACCAACCAATGCCCCCACACAAACCCTTTAGAATTTTAGTCCGGCACCTTTCCCAAGTCACAGCCAAGTAGCAAGGAGCCTTTCTTGTCACAAACCACGTACAAGTATGATAAAGAAGGGGCCCTTTTTTGGTCCTCACAACGTAAGGAAAAGCAAGCGCCTCGAGGCTATAGAAATTGCAACAAAACAAAAAATGTAAGGATGAGGGAGAATTTTCGAGGCAAGCCTCGACGGCTGAAATTGGAGCAAATGCACATGAATGTCTATATTTTTAAACAGGTTTCACCTTCATTGAAAGGGCCGTTGCAACTTTACGCTTATGGGCCAATGTTCCTTTTTGTTGACCGTCTTGGCTTTTCGCTGTTATTCCCAAATTGACAGTGGGTGCGGGATAAAAATTGTAGCTATGTTCGTATCAGCAAAAAATACACTTTCTAGGCACCAACCCACCAACCCAGATCCAGGAAGTGTGTCAACGACATCTGTCCAAAACAAACAGCCACCTGCACACTGCAAGCAACAAAACAATCAGTCCACGCAGACAGGAGTCAAGAAATTCAGCCGCCCCAAACGAACGCCAACAAGACATTCAGCAGCCAAAGACTTTAGTGTTTGGCGACAAGCCTGCTTCATCATGGCCCTGAAAACAGGATCCAAAAAAAACGAGTTAAGATAGAAGAAGAAGAAGAAGAAGAAGATAGAGACACGAAGAAGAGAAGAAGAAGAAGAAAAAGCGTAAGTAGAGAGATAGAAGAATAGAGAGACATAAGAAGAAGAAGAAGAAGAGGAAAAGAAGAAGAAGAAAAGAAGGAAAGAAGAGGAGAAAAGAAAGAAGAGAAGAGAAAGAAAGAAAGAAAAGAAGGAAAAGAAGAGAAAGAAAGAAACATGGCGGCCATAAAGGGACCTCGACTGTACAAGAAACAAATTGGGACGCACAGAGAGAAAAAGCATGTGTTAACACTTACGCTCATGCTAGGGCGTCGCAAATCTGCTTGCAAAACATCTGCGGGCAGCAGCAAAATTTTCCGATGGCTGGCCCCACTTTTGGGTCCAAATCTGGAACCCAAAACGGGGCCCAAGCAAAGACCTAAAAGAAGGAATGAAAATGGGATCCAATTCTGGACCCCATTTTGGGGTCCATATTTGGACCCAAAAATTGGGTCAGCCATCGGAGAATTTCGTTGCTGCCCGCAAATGTTTTGCAAGCAGATTTGCGACCCAGCAGCTTGAACATGAATCTCAACACATACCTTTTTCTCTTTTTGCGTCCCAAGGCCGCTTGCTACTGTCGAGGTCCCTCTATCGCAGCCATGTTTTGAACACTTTTTTCGGCCCTGTTTTAGGGGCCATGATGAAGCAGGTTTGTTGGCATTCGAGGCGCTCCGAGGCTCACCGAGGCCTGCCCGAGGCTAGGCCTCGGACGTAAAACGCAATGGCACGAGGACAAAGCGAGGCTCACGGGGTCTCGAATCCAAATAATACACATCAAGACTGAATGATCTGAAACCAAAAAACGCTGGCGATGATCACCAGCCAAGATATCCACTGCTTTCATGAAAGCCTGCAGTCCAAAATGAGGACACGTGCCCCGTGTGGAACCTTACAAGGGAGGCCCCAACTCCGTCTCCAAAAATCATATCAGTTCAAGTGCCAAAAACGAACCCAAAAACTAGTCCCTTGTACCTGCTTGTCTCGATCATAACAATCTTTCCCTTTCTGTTATGTTAATGAAAGGGGTCCCGTTTCCAAAGCGAGGCCTGGCCGAGGCCACGCCTCGGACGCAAAAAGTATTGGCACAAGAACAAAGCGAGGCTCACGGAGACTCGAAACAATATAGTATCCTGTTGAAGTCCCAGCAAGGCTCAACTTGAAGTAGTTGGCAACTGTGCTACCTCGCAGGCTCTGATGCATTTGAGGTTTTCTGAGGTTTTTTGAGGTTTTGCTTCCGACTGCTGTTTCCAATACGTTTTGAGGTTCTCAATCGATTGATGAGGTTTTTTGAGGTTCTGGTTTCGAAGGCTTCTGCCATTCTATTTCCGGTTTTGAGGTTGGTTGGGGACTCGGGCCGCTATAATACTATTTAAAAGGTAACGTAATGTCCGCGGCTACTTGGAACCAACCAATGACCCCACACAAACCCTTTAGAATTTTAGTCCGGCACCTTTCCCAAGTCACAGCCAAGTAGCAAGGAGCCTTTCTTGTCACAAACCACGTACAAGTATGATAAAGAAGGGGCCCTTTTTTGGTCCTCACAACGTAAGAAAAAGCAAGCGCCTCGAGGCTATAGAAATTGCAACAAAACAAAAAATGTAAGGATGAGGGAGAATTTTCGAGGCAAGCCTCGACGGCTGAAATTGGAGCAAATGCACATGAATGTCTATATTTTTAAACAGGTTTCACCTTCATTGAAAGGGCCGTTGCAACTTTACGCTTTACATGGGCCAATGTTCCTTTTTGTTGACCGTCTTGGCTTTTCGCTGTTATTCCCAAATTGACAGTGGGTGCGGGATAAAAATTGTAGCTATGTTCGTATCAGCAAAAAATACACTTTCTAGGCACCAACCCACCAACCCAGATCCAGGAAGTGTGTCAACGACATCTGTCCAAAACAAACAGCCACCTGCACACTGCAAGCAACCAAAACAATCAGTCCACGCAGACAGGAGTCAAGAAATTCAGCCGCCCCAAACGAACGCCAACAAGACATTCAGCAGCCAAAGACTTTAGTGTTTGGCGACAAGCCTGCTTCATCATGGCCCCGAAAACAGGATCCAAAAAACTAGTAGAAACATGGCGGCCATAAAGGGACCTCGACTGTACAAGAAACAAATTGGGACGCACAGAGAGAAAAAGCATGTGTTAACACTTACGCTCATGCTAGTGCGGTCGCAAATCTGCTTGCAAAACATCTGCGGGCAGCAGCAAAATTTTCCGATGGCTGGCCCCACTTTTGGGTCCAAATCTGGAACCCAAAACGGGGCCCAAGCAAAGACCTAAAAGAAGGAATGAAAATGGGATCCAATTCTGGACCCCATTTTGGGGTCCATATTTGGACCCAAAAATGGGGTCAGCCATCGGAGAATTTCGTTGCTGCCCGCAAATGTTTTGCAAGCAGATTTGCGACCCAGCAGCTTGAACATGAATCTCAACACATACCTTTTTCTCTTTGTGCGTCCCAAGGCCGCTTGCTACTGTCGAGGTCCCTCTATCGCAGCCATGTTTTGAACACTTTTTTCGGCCCTGTTTTAGGGGCCATGATGAAGCAGGTTTGTTGGCATTCGAGGCGCTCCGAGGCTCACCGAGGCCTGCCCGAGGCCAGGCCTCGGACGTAAAACGTAATGGCACGAGGACAAAGCGAGGCTCACGGGGACTCGAATCCAAATAATACACGTCAAGACTGAATGATCTGAAACCAAAAAACGCTGGCGATGATCACCAGCCAAGATATCCACTGCTTTCATGAAAGCCTGCATGGGACCTTACAAGGGAGGCCCCAACTCCGTCTCCAAAAATCATATCAGTTTCAGGTGCCAAAAACGAACCCAAAAACTAGTCCCTTGTACCTGCTTGTCTCGATCATAACAATCTTTCCCTTTCTGTTATGTTGATGAAAGGGGTCCCGTTTCCAAAGCGAGGCCTGGCCGAGGCCACGCCTCGGACGCAAAAAGTATTGGCACAAGAACAAAGCGAGGCTCACGGGGACTCGAAACAATATAATATATTGTTGAAGTCCCAGCAAGGCTCAACTTGAAGTAGTTGGCAACTGTGCTACCTCGCAGACTCTGATGCATTTGAAGTTTTCTGAGGTTTTGCTTCCGACTGCTGTTTCCAATACGTTTTGAGGTTCTCAATCGATTGATGAGGTTTTTTGAGGTTCTGGTTTCGAAGGCTTCTGCCATTCTATTTCCGGTTTTGAGGTTGGTTGGGGACTCGGGCCGCTATAATACTATTTAAAAGGTAACGTAATGTCCGCGGCTACTTGGAACCAACCAATGACCCCACACAAACCCTTTAGAATTTTAGTCCGGCACCTTTCCCAAGTCACAGCCAAGTAGCAAGGAGCCTTTCTTGTCACAAACCACGTACAAGTATGATAAAGAAGGGGCCCTTTTTTGGTCCTCACAACGTAAGAAAAAGCAAGCGCCTCGAGGCTATAGAAATTGCAACAAAACAAAAAATGTAAGGATGAGGGAGAATTTTCGAGGCAAGCCTCGACGGCTGAAATTGGAGCAAATGCACATGAATGTCTATATTTTTAAACAGGTTTCACCTTCATTGAAAGGGCCGTTGCAACTTTACGCTTTACATGGGCCAATGTTCCTTTTTGTTGACCGT
This sequence comes from Cladocopium goreaui, assembly GCA_947184155.2. NCBI lineage: Eukaryota > Dinophyceae > Suessiales > Symbiodiniaceae > Cladocopium > Cladocopium goreaui. Next base: position 204,302 of record CAMXCT020006556.1, on the reverse strand, counting down.
CTTGGCTTTTCGCTGTTATTCCCAAATTGACAGTGGGTGCGGGATAAAAATTGTAGCTATGTTCGTATCAGCAAAAAATACACTTTCTAGGCACCAACCCACCAACCCAGATCCAGGAAGTGTGTCAACGACATCTGTCCAAAACAAACAGCCACCTGCACACTGCAAGCAACCAAAACAATCAGTCCACGCAGACAGGAGTCAAGAAATTCAGCCGCCCCAAACGAACGCCAACAAGACATTCAGCAGCCAAAGACTTTAGTGTTTGGCGACAAGCCTGCTTCATCATGGCCCCGAAAACAGGATCCAAAAAACTAGTAGAAACATGGCGGCCATAAAGGGACCTCGACTGTACAAGAAACAAATTGGGACGCACAGAGAGAAAAAGCATGTGTTAACACTTACGCTCATGCTAGTGCGTCGCAAATCTGCTTGCAAAACATCTGCGGGCAGCAGCAAAATTTTCCGATGGCTGGCCCCACTTTTGGGTCCAAATCTGGAACCCAAAACGGGGCCCAAGCAAAGACCTAAAAGAAGGAATGAAAATGGGATCCAATTCTGGACCCCATTTTGGGGTCCATATTTGGACCCAAAAATGGGGTCAGCCATCGGAGAATTTCGTTGCTGCCCGCAAATGTTTTGCAAGCAGATTTGCGACCCAGCAGCTTGAACATGAATCTCAACACATACCTTTTTCTCTTTGTGCGTCCCAAGGCCGCTTGCTACTGTCGAGGTCCCTCTATCGCAGCCATGTTTTGAACACTTTTTTCGGCCCTGTTTTAGGGGCCATGATGAAGCAGGTTTGTTGGCATTCGAGGCGCTCCGAGGCTCACCGAGGCCTGCCCGAGGCCAGGCCTCGGACGTAAAACGTAATGGCACGAGGACAAAGCGAGGCTCACGGGGACTCGAATCCAAATAATACACGTCAAGACTGAATGATCTGAAACCAAAAAACGCTGGCGATGATCACCAGCCAAGATATCCACTGCTTTCATGAAAGCCTGCATGGGACCTTACAAGGGAGGCCCCAACTCCGTCTCCAAAAATCATATCAGTTTCAGGTGCCAAAAACGAACCCAAAAACTAGTCCCTTGTACCTGCTTGTCTCGATCATAACAATCTTTCCCTTTCTGTTATGTTGATGAAAGGGGTCCCGTTTCCAAAGCGAGGCCTGGCCGAGGCCACGCCTCGGACGCAAAAAGTATTGGCACAAGAACAAAGCGAGGCTCACGGGGACTCGAAACAATATAATATATTGTTGAAGTCCCAGCAAGGCTCAACTTGAAGTAGTTGGCAACTGTGCTACCTCGCAGACTCTGATGCATTTGAAGTTTTCTGAGGTTTTTTGAGGTTTTGCTTCCGACTGCTGTTTCCAATACGTTTTGAGGTTCTCAATCGATTGATGAGGTTTTTTGAGGTTCTGGTTTCGAAGGCTTCTGCCATTCTATTTCCGGTTTTGAGGTTGGTTGGGGACTCGGGCCGCTATAATACTATTTAAAAGGTAACGTAATGTCCGCGGCTACTTGGAACCAACCAATGACCCCACACAAACCCTTTAGAATTTTAGTCCGGCACCTTTCCCAAGTCACAGCCAAGTAGCAAGGAGCCTTTCTTGTCACAAACCACGTACAAGTATGATAAAGAAGGGGCCCTTTTTTGGTCCTCACAACGTAAGAAAAAGCAAGCGCCTCGAGGCTATAGAAATTGCAACAAAACAAAAAATGTAAGGATGAGGGAGAATTTTCGAGGCAAGCCTCGACGGCTGAAATTGGAGCAAATGCACATGAATGTCTATATTTTTAAACAGGTTTCACCTTCATTGAAAGGGCCGTTGCAACTTTACGCTTTACATGGGCCAATGTTCCTTTTTGTTGACCGTCTTGGCTTTTCGCTGTCCCCTCTGTCTATTCCCAAATTGACAGTGGGTGCGGGATAAAAATTGTAGCTGTGTTCGTATCAGCAAAAAATACACTTTCTAGGCACCAACCCACCAACCCAGATCCAGGAAGTGTGTCAACGACATCTGTCCAAAACAAACAGCCACCTGCACACTGCAAGCAACCAAAACAATCAGTCCACGCAGACAGGAGTCAAGAAATTCAGCCGCCCCAAACGAACGCCAACAAGACATTCAGCAGCCAAAGACTTTAGTGTTTGGCGACAAGCCTGCTTCATCATGGCCCCGAAAACAGGATCCAAAAAACTAGTAGAAACATGGCGGCCATAAAGGGACCTCGACTGTACAAGAAACAAATTGGGACGCACAGAGAGAAAAAGCATGTGTTAACACTTACGCTCATGCTAGTGCGTCGCAAATCTGCTTGCAAAACATCTGCGGGCAGCAGCAAAATTTTCCGATGGCTGGCCCCACTTTTGGGTCCAAATCTGGAACCCAAAACGGGGCCCAAGCAAAGACCTAAAAGAAGGAATGAAAATGTGATCCAATTCTGGACCCCATTTTGGGGTCCATATTTGGACCCAAAAATGGGGTCAGCCATCGGAGAATTTCGTTGCTGCCCGCAAATGTTTTGCAAGCAGATTTGCGACCCAGCAGCTTGAACATGAATCTCAACACATACCTTTTTCTCTTTGTGCGTCCCAAGGCCGCTTGCTACTGTCGAGGTCCCTCTATCGCAGCCATGTTTTGAACACTTTTTTCGGCCCTGTTTTAGGGGCCATGATGAAGCAGGTTTGTTGGCATTCGAGGCGCTCCGAGGCTCACCGAGGCCTGCCCGAGGCCAGGCCTCGGACGTAAAACGTAATGGCACGAGGACAAAGCGAGGCTCACGGGGACTCGAATCCAAATAATACACGTCAAGACTGAATGATCTGAAACCAAAAAACGCTGGCGATGATCACCAGCCAAGATATCCACTGCTTTCATGAAAGCCTGCATGGGACCTTACAAGGGAGGCCCCAACTCCGTCTCCAAAAATCATATCAGTTTCAGGTGCCAAAAACGAACCCAAAAACTAGTCCCTTGTACCTGCTTGTCTCGATCATAACAATCTTTCCCTTTCTGTTATGTTGATGAAAGGGGTCCCGTTTCCAAAGCGAGGCCTGGCCGAGGCCACGCCTCGGACGCAAAAAGTATTGGCACAAGAACAAAGCGAGGCTCACGGGGACTCGAAACAATATAATATATTGTTGAAGTCCCAGCAAGGCTCAACTTGAAGTAGTTGGCAACTGTGCTACCTCGCAGACTCTGATGCATTTGAAGTTTTCTGAGGTTTTTTGAGGTTTTGCTTCCGACTGCTGTTTCCAATACGTTTTGAGGTTCTCAATCGATTGATGAGGTTTTTTGAGGTTCTGGTTTCGAAGGCTTCTGCCATTCTATTTCCGGTTTTGAGGTTGGTTGGGGACTCGGGCCGCTATAATACTATTTAAAAGGTAACGTAATGTCCGCGGCTACTTGGAACCAACCAATGACCCCACACAAACCCTTTAGAATTTTAGTCCGGCACCTTTCCCAAGTCACAGCCAAGTAGCAAGGAGCCTTTCTTGTCACAAACCACGTACAAGTATGATAAAGAAGGGGCCCTTTTTTGGTCCTCACAACGTAAGAAAAAGCAAGCGCCTCGAGGCTATAGAAATTGCAACAAAACAAAAAATGTAAGGATGAGGGAGAATTTTCGAGGCAAGCCTCGACGGCTGAAATTGGAGCAAATGCACATGAATGTCTATATTTTTAAACAGGTTTCACCTTCATTGAAAGGGCCGTTGCAACTTTACGCTTTACATGGGCCAATGTTCCTTTTTGTTGACCGTCTTGGCTTTTCGCTGTTATTCCCAAATTGACAGTGGGTGCGGGATAAAAATTGTAGCTATGTTCGTATCAGCAAAAAATACACTTTCTAGGCACCAACCCACCAACCCAGATCCAGGAAGTGTGTCAACGACATCTGTCCAAAACAAACAGCCACCTGCACACTGCAAGCAACCAAAACAATCAGTCCACGCAGACAGGAGTCAAGAAATTCAGCCGCCCCAAACGAACGCCAACAAGACATTCAGCAGCCAAAGACTTTAGTGTTTGGCGACAAGCCTGCTTCATCATGGCCCCAAAAACAGGATCCAAAAAACTAGTAGAAACATGGCGGCCATAAAGGGACCTCGACTGTATCTTTGGATGCTGCAATGTCTTCAAACCAGGTGGGGCGGACCGACTGGACACCTATTGCACTGGCGGAACTTAATCCGTAGCCATTTTGGCTCAAGCAGTAGATAGACCTGCTGCTTCAGCTGAGTTTAAGAAAGGGGTTAGATTTAGTGCCTCCTTATCTCGGTAAGGGATAGATATTACAAACCTCTCCCGTAATTGGGCTAAGGGTATTACTTACAGGCTTGTTTCGTCTATACTTCAGATTACACCCTGATCGTTCGTGCGCTGGGACCTTACTCCACGATATTGCCCCTTGTTGCGTAATTTCCTCTTGCCTGACTCCTCTTTCTCCTTTCCCTTTGGTTTCTGGTTTTTCTGGCTAAAGACGTGCCAGGGCTACCAGCGCCTCTCTCCACCCCCCCTCTTTTTGATTTGCTCTCTCCTTCCTCTTTTGTTCTTTGACTCGTCCTTGTGCTCTGCTCCCTCCTTTTCCCTTTCTGTTTCCTTTTTTCTCTCGTGCCTGGATTTTCTGACTGAAGACTGTCAGGGCTTCCAGCTTTTCTTGTCCCGCTCTATCCCCCCCTGATTGCACTTAACTCCCTCACCGCCTTGGGCGCCGCTTCATTTGTGCTGTCTTGTTTTATTTCTTGTTTTGTGCTTGTTTCCTCTTGTTTCCTGTTAAGGTGCTTGAACTGCCTGGCCAAAGACGTGTCAAGTTTTTCAACACTTCCTCCCTCCCCCCCCTTTTGTTTTGGGTTTGTTCTGGTCGCTTTCCGTTTTTTTTTGGTCTTGGTTTAGGGGTTCCTTCTTTACTAACTTCGACTGTGTGGTTCGGTACTGACAGGAGTGCTTGAGTCTTCTGACCAGAGACGTGTCAGGATTCTCAACACCTCCTCATTTCTCCCCCTTTATAACCTTTACACCCAAATCAGCTACACAGGAACTGAACAGTGAGATGTCTCTGCTTTCCAGGGAACAAGTTGTGAAGTCCTGGTACGCAAAGAACCCTGCAATTAGCTTCTTGGATCTGCTTTACGCACTTGAACAGCACAAGAGCATTTCGACTGAGTACGGGCTGAATGTATCTATCGAACAGCACTGGCGATTTGGAGACCCCCATAAGAAGACAGCTGAACCTGATCGGCATGACTACGAAATTGCAATGGTAAACGGGATTGAAACTCCACCTGGACCTGACTGGCACAAGTTGTACCGATGGCTGGTTAGTCAAAGCTCTGCTTTCTTGCCTTACCACACCGTGTATTTGGTGACGGACAATCGTGATTTGCAATCGGACGAGGTCAAATCCGTGCATGGACTCAGCCATTGGCCAATGGTCGCTGGCTGGTGGAAAGAACGTTTACGCTATGTCGGCCCATATGGAGAACTCACCACAGTTGTCTTTGTTCACATCTCACCTGATACTGGTCTTCATAAGGTACACCCAACATGGGCAGGAACGTTCATCCTTGATGCTTGTGTGTCTTTCCGACCATCAATTTTGCACTGATTGACAGCGATTGTGTGCCAGTGACCCTCTTTGAGATACGAGAACTTTGGCTTGCGAGCACTGACCCAACCCGACCAGCTACATCAAGCAAAGTTGCAAAGAGCAAACTGTCAAGCCCCATTGCGTCATCGCACAAACGTGCGCGCTCTGTTGACACGGGAAGGGACATGCAGCAGCCTGGTCCACCATCGAAGCTATCTAGATCGCATAGTGCGGACAATCTTGCTGTCCGAAAAGCTGACCCACCACGAGCCCCTCCCCTCACCTATGGTGCCAATTTGGCAGACGAGGTTGACTATGGTGATTCGCCAGACCCGAGTCCCCGCATGTCTCGGCGGGCGACGTCTAGCAGCAATGACTCTTCCCCGGCTGGGTCAACCAAACCTACCCGGAAGGACAAATCAGACGTGGATGAAACTGCCAGTGCGTACAGGCCCAAAGGAGTTATCCTTGTGAGTGAGGCATTCACTGAAATCAATGCGGGTCTGGTCATTGTATTAGCTTCGGGTCATGAGAGCCCTGTACTTGTCACTGCCTTGGAGGACTCAAACACGGATCCTGATGAAATAGCCCACGTCATTACTCGTGGGAGTGTGTTAGGCTAGTGGTCTTGGATTAGTCACTTTTCCTGTCCCAGCCTCTGGAGTCTGGCCGCGCCATGGTCATTTACGGAAGATCCTTGATGGCTACCAAGGCAGACAACCAAACTTCCATAAATGGGCTCGGCCTGCCTACGAGCAGGGTGCCCTTCCGACCCTTAGCCTGCTGCCAGGTGAGGTCAGTGTACGAGTGCCACCAGGAGAAAAGATTTACCAGGCCATGGAAATCGAGCCACATTACATGCGGCCTGTTATTCTGCATGGGTTTGGCACCAATTCCAAGAAAAGAATGCCTGGCAGTCTCGCTGACCTCGCCCAATATGGCTGGTTGCCTTTGGCTGCAGCTTTATTTGGTACACAAGAATGGAAGCCTCAATGGCTACATCACAATTTCCTTCCAGTGGTTGGTCTGCGACTGCATGCCAAAGTGCCTCCTCCTCCACTTTCCCAAGCTCAACTAATTTTGCTGTGTGGACTGTGGCAACGAAAGGAACAACCGGAACCCTCATGTACATCGCTGCAGCAAGCAGCTCCCCTGCAGTTTGGTCTTCCGTTACCTTTCAGAGAGATGGCTAAGTGGGACGTCACTGTCAATGAGCAGACCATAGATGTTGGAGAATTGTCCAAACAAAATTACATTGGAAGAACGCCTGCTGCTGCGCTGCCCACAGCACTCAAGGGCTCTGACGAGTGGGCATCCTGGGTCTTTTCCCTCTCAGAAGTCTGGCAAGATGACGCCCCAATGCAAGACCGACCCCTTGAAGTGCACTGCAGTGGATTAGGAGGTGGCCTACTCAGTGGCGAACACGACTATGATATTTTCCTACAAAATCAGGCACAAACAAAGGTGTATGGCCCATCGCTCGCTATGACAGATAATTGGGAAGCACATGTCACCCAATTGGGCCTCACCAAAACAGTGCACGAATATGCGGTCTACCAGCTACTCTCCACTGCAGAAGGATGGACAGCTTGGCGAGACTTCCTCCCTGAACATTTCTCCGATCACCAACTGTTGCTCACGAGAGCGATTCGTCTCATTGAGGCCGCGCATATCCGGCCAGCCCATGCCAGACCACCAGACTCTCTGACAGAATTCAACTATCAGGTGGTTCTTATAGAAGGGCACCCCACATGGAGTGGGCGTGCCAAACACTCATATTGGCCACTTGCTCTTCATTGACCTTGATGAAGGGGTCCATGAAGTTCAGAGATTACAAATCACCACCCCTCAGGTCATTCCACACGGGGTACGGTGCGAAGGATTGCTGCGAGTACTCTCATGGGTTAGCTTTGACCTTCCTGTGCACCTCAAGACGACTCTAAGCACTCTGTTAGTAGCAGCTGGAGAAGAGAACACTGAACTACAAACAGTACTCATTGTCGGCCGGGACATTCGGGATGGTCAGCCTGATACGGAAGCTGAACTACAAGCAGCCTGATTGCGATGATTCCCACACCAGGAGGATCCCACGATGAGGGAGAGTTGCTGGTTCGCAACTTACTGGCGGAATTCCTGCGTGGTTTTTCATTAAGAACCCTCATCTTCCTACTGGACATGGTGCTTCCGCAACTAGACGCCTATCATGCGGGACGGCAGCTCCAACACCTTCAGCCCTGGGTCAGTGTAGAACTAGCTCAGCAGAAGAAGCGAGGACTAACTGGAACGCGGTTGCAGGTCACCTACCAATATGAGGCGTATGCTGGTTTTCATGTCATTCACCTACATACTGAAGGTGCCCCTCTCCTACTCTTTAGTGCACCTTCGGATGTTCCAAAGACCTCGCCGCGTGATCTCTGTGAAGCTGGGAATCTAGGCAACCTGGAAGCCAACGTGATGGCGGGCAGAGCGCTACTAGGGGTACTCCAGTTGCCAGACACTCAGCAGCGGTGTGTTATACTACTGGTACATGAAAAGGTGATGCACAGCGGAACCAGCAAGAACCCTGCTCAGCGAGCAATCAAACGCATTGCCCCGAAGTTGCTAGAGCTTGTAATCGTCTCACTACCCATTGCTCGGACGTTTTGTGGACGACTTTTGGACCAGTATCTCAAAACAATGAGTTACTTTGATCCTGCACAGGACTGGCCGAAACCCATTGAAGAACACGTGTCTATGGCCGTAGTGTGGGAAGAGCTAGCCTTCCTGGGTGACACACGAAGCCGCCATGAACTCTTAGTGTTTGCACAAGCTAACCAGTCGCGCCTACCATTGGCCATGGGCATCGTACAGCCGCATATACCTGTTCGCCGCATGGCCAGCGAGCGCAAAACGAAGCTGACCGATGCACTAGTCAGAATCTTGAGCCGCTTCCTGACACCAGCCACGATCTCGATGGATGGGGCCCATGACAGTTATTACCGTGAGTACCTCCTCCCTCTAGCAGCCCACGGTGATGGACATGTCTTAACGGTCTCAATTGCACTGTTGCTGGCTATTCTGACAGGCAGATCTGACTTATGTATTGCAGGGGTCTTTGGTGCTGGCAAAACGCGGTCCCTTGCGGTCTTGCTCATTGCACTGAGCTGTGAACTCAAGGACTTTGTTGCGATCGTCTATACGAAAGAAAATGTAGCTGCCAAAGCACTTGCGGATCAATTAAGTGATCTCGCGCCCCCCACAGTCAGGAGCTTCGGTAGGCCAATTGGTCGCATGGAGGAAGGTAAAGGAGAAGCATATGCCTCTAAAATTGACGTCCGGTGCAGTGACCGTAATAAAATCATCGCGTACAAGAATGTGCTCATTGCAACAGGTGGCTCAGCCACGGCTGAAATGGCGATGCGCTATTCCACTTTTGGCCATTGGATCTCTCGCACCTGGCTAGCTTTCATGGACGAAAGCCAACAGTATGGCAACTACCATGAGATCGCAGCTCTGATCAGGATAGCTAGCTTGTCAGCTGCACTCGCGATCTCATCTTCAGAAGGATCTTCAACTGCATCAGGTATAGGTGGACACCACGCAACTGTAGGGTCCTCTGGGTCACTCTCGTCATCGGTAGAGGCCGCTTCCTCATCCGAGGAGGGGTCATTCACTGTGTCTCCTGCACCCTCGGGGCTTGCAAAATTCATGGACCCAGGATCAATCCGGCGATCCAATGTGTTCAAGAGGTCCGGTTGCAACCGATGGGCATCGAAGTAGTGGATACCCGGTATTACGACAAGTTGCCGATCCTGTATACCCACGTGAAAAAAGACCTTGTGGCCTCGATGTCGATGAACAAGTGCTGGGGACCCATTATAGGCTGCACAGATCCAGAGAGGTGATCTATACCCATCAGCAGCATAACCATACAAGTATTCCCGATCAATCGAGCAGGGGAAAAACCCGCTGGTCGTCAGCACATGATCACGTGTGCGGGACTCTAATGCTGCAAGGACATCAGGGGGTAGCCGTAGCTTGTCTCTGCATGCCACCACCAACCGATATCGTCGCCACACTCGCGTGCCATTGGTGGTCACTATCATGGCAATAGCAAGGGGAGGTTTATCTTGGGAAATAAATGGGTCCACCAATCCCCAGTCCAGTATGGCACTTTTGTCACTGGGATATTGTGAAGGGCCATGGTACTGAATGTCGCGGCCTTTCAGAGTGAAGTAGCCATAATGGTACACTCCTAGTGTCTGAGCCATGCCAATCATGCCTGCCATATCAAGAGGCGAAACAATATAGGTATGTTCAATGGCTCTTGTGAGCGCTACAGTTGCTCTCCCATAGCAGTCTTCGCGCTCATCTGCTGTTGCATCCCGACGTCCTCCACTTAGAAACCCAACGCCTGTTTGAACAATGACCGCAATGCGTGCTGTTGCTCCCGCGGCAGAGGAAGTGAGTGGAGACTCTAAGCCCACCATACCAAGCGGACTGGAAACCATGTTGGAGCAGTAAGTTGTGCACTGCCGTACGATTGCATAGGACAAGCAGCTGCGAGGTCGCTCCCTGTTGCAAGTTGCGATAATAATTCTTCAGATAAGTGCAGAAAGCAACGACGTCCTCGACTGCAGCTCGTAGATCTTTAGGTGCCTTCCACAGTACTGTCCGGAAGCCTCCTTGTGCCACAGTGGACTCATGTGGCACGAAGTGCCCAATGTAGATGTGATTGGGCTCGTGGAGGACTAACTCAGGATATCGAACTGCAACAATAGCTTGGTAAGTCAGCATTGAGACCCGTGAGCTGTTAGGGAGAATGATACCCCACCGGTGAGAACCACATAACCCTGCAGCCTCAAGGGTTGTGGTGCACTCAGGCACTCCAAATTCCTCTGGTGCTGTGGCAATCAGCAGGACTGCTGGAGCTGCCGCAACCAGGCTGCTGTGTGCATCCAGCTGGCACGAAATTCGGCTGTGAAGCACACGCCCCAGGGCAGCAGGTGCCATTCAACAACCAACTCTCACTGTCTTCATTGGCGATCACAGGCAAACTCCAGGAGGGCTGTCAAAAGGCCGAGCAGCGGCTGCCAATCGACGCAAACTGTTGCAACAGCCGCTAGGGCTCAGAGCGCTTGATAGGCCAGGAGACACCCATATGGATTGATGGTTACCACCCGTTGATTTTTCAAACCTTGGGATGGTTTACTGCTGACATCTGACATCCCATCCCGCCCCTAAAATGAAGCCCAAACCATGGTGCAGGATGCAGGATTGACACTTATTGATCTGGGTAAATTATAATAATTCACTAACCTGAATAGTTCGGCCACTTGGGGATGATTTCCCGAATCCTAACCATGATTCCCAGGGTTCGGTCACGACGTGAGGTCGTGATGAAATTTACACAGATTCATGTATTGAGATGTATTGGGACCATTTAGGGCAAATTCAGGAGTTGTTGAATGTTAGCGGGGTGGGATTCTTTTCATATACTGTACCTTCCGGTAATGAAACATAGAGAGATGTTCCATTGCCACGTTTGATTACCGGAGGTACTTTTCCGTGTGAAACTACAAGAGGGTACAGTTATACTATGTGATACTTCTAACTGGAGGACCCCGAATCAATCTTCAACATATTCAAACCCTTCGTCATTCCATGACTGGGTTTCACAGGGATTCCCAGCTTGTGGATGGTGAAAATTCCACATTCAAATCATATCCTCTGGATCGTCACCTGACATGGAAGTGCAAACAAGCTCAAGTCAACCTCAAAGCAACTATTGATGTTCCCATGTTGGGTACAATCATAGAGCAAAATGGTGATGGACTCCTGGAGGATTCCCACATGCCTGTGGGATGGCCACTCCACATCGATGGCGCAGTCAGACAAAGCTGTATCCACCGAGCTGCTAGCCTCCAAGAACTAGATGATATGCTCAAAGAATATGATATGAAAAGGGATTCAGTAGAAATCAACCGAGACGCGCCGCAATGGTCCCATCATGCAGTGTGGAACCGAAAGTATATGGAACCAAAACCAGGCTACACACTGGAGCAACTATGGGCTGACTCCGAGCCTGCCGTAAGCAAAAAAACGACCACGTCATACGATGTACAAACAAATGACGTGCAACGTGCAGTAGCGGCCATTCAGAATTTCCCTTCCCCCAGTCCCACTGATAGCCCCTTCATACGAGCACTAGGGACACCAGCTGCCTTAAAAGCGCCACCCCAAACAGACACCCTAGCGCAAAGAGCTCTGGAAGAATGGGAACGCACTTTGTGTGAAAACAAGGCAGTAGCAATCCTCGCCGAGATACAAGCTGGCCGGCCCACTATTATCCATAAAGATGGAGAAATGCTCATTGCCATCGTCCTTGACAGGCCACTGGCGGAAGCACAGGCGCTGGTTGATGACCCTGCGGCATTCACTCGGGAGATGACGCGGATCCTGCGTGACAAGCAAACCCACCCGCTTATCGCTCAAATGATAAAACCAGCGGCTAGCAGTGATCCATCTCCAGCCACTGCAGCGGCCAGTGGAACAAGTAGTAGTGACGAACCTCGCACCACCTCACACGAGCAATTCCAGTGAGCCACATGGAGTCACTTAGAGTCCCCAAGTTTCTCATCAGGCATTCACCGCATTATTGGCCTTCGATTGCGTGGTGTAGTCACCATGGGGTACTCATGGTTGATTACTGCCCACTGCAATTACTTCTGCTGTCAACAGGTTGACGCCAGTATGGAAACGGGAGGTGGTGGGGGGGGTTCTAATAATCCTGTCCGGGTTTTTGGTTTTCCTTGTCTCTTGTTGGGTTGGCATGGCGCCCGTTGCTTTTTGCTCAGTGCACTCCAGTGCCGACGCTACTTGAATGCCACTTGGCCACAGGAGCTACAGTGCAACCAAGTGAAGAAGCATGCCTGCCTCAGAACCCCAGAGTCACAACGAAGCACAGAATCTCCTCCTCTTGCAGGACTATGTGCACAGACTAACGAACACCCTTAGAACTCTGGAAGACACCAATGCCGCATTGCAACAAACAGACCTTCTGGCAGGTGTTATCAACGAACAGGACTGCAGAGACATTCGCACTGCCTCCGATTGCATAAGAAGACTGCGCATTCGAGTGGAAGCCCGTGCCAATGTGACAGAACGTGAAGTGATCAGTCGACAGCTATAGCTCATGCATGCCTGCGTACTGGGGAGGACCACTTTTTGGAGTCCAAAAAGCCAATGTGTTTACGGCCCCGAAAATGAGATTGCTGCAGTGACCTTTTTTTGCGAAAAATGGCGCAGCTTTACCAAAAAGCAATACTGTTGCAAGTGTAACAGAATGGCAGGATTCCGGGGAACACGGTTGCTGATTGAAGGTCTCTAGCCCCGCCTGCATGTCGCCAGTCTTTGCCAAAGCATCATGTTGTTTGGAATTGTTTGGGTGTTGTTGTCGCAGGCTTTCGCAACATGGCGTGGGTGAGGTGCTGATTCCGCTGCGACATTGCTGGCGGGATGCTTTTTCTGTGTTTGCGTTTGCACTGCTCAGTTTTGTTTTGGTCTCTTGATGCGTTGTTTGTTTTTGGGCTCCCCCCCCTTCGCCCCCCTAGACTCCTAACGCGGCAACTTTGCGGGTCGGGTTGTGTATGTCGCCCGGAGTTCCATGTCATCCGGTTAAAGAATAATAGTATATATTTAAAACCGGATGATTCCTTTGTTTACATTGGGGGAAGAGTTTCGATTTCATGACTCCAGCAGATGCCGTAAGAAGGCTGGAGATGCAAAACTTCGATTTTACCACAGTTTTGTGCCAGTTTTGATGTCTTTAGCTGCGGAGTCTTGCCGGAGTCGGGCGGAGTCGGTACACCTGCTGAAACCCCATTTACAATGGGGAAAAGGTTGAAAGAGTTCCAACTTTGACTCCAGACGACTCCGCAAGAAACCGCAACATGCGCAAGATGATGTCACTGAACTGTTCGATTTGTTTGATGCCCATTTTTGGGGTTGGAAAGGTATATAGAATTTGGACTCCCAAAGGCGGTCCTCCCCAGTTCAGCACGTGGATGTTTGTGTCATCCTTCCTGCCTTCTGTGGTTTCATGTTTTCTGGCGAACTTTTGAAGCAGCTGGGTGCGTTCCGAGCGTCATGTCGCAACCCCAAAAACAGGATTGCCACACGCTCCAACGCGTGGATTTGGCGCGCCCGTTTTTGGTCTCGCCTGCTATTAAAATAGAAATTGAAAACAGCCTCGAAATGGCCCTGTCCAAAGCGAAAAGCGGTAGCGCGTGGCAATCCCATTTTTGGCAGTGTGGAACCTTGCGACCTGCTCGAAACACGAAGCTCTTACATTACGCAAGTAAATCAAAGTTGGGTTTTGTTCAAGCAGCAAGCTTCAACGCAACTGGGGAGGACCACTTTTTGGAGTCCAAAAAGCCAATGTGTTTACGGCCCCGAAAATGAGATTGCTGCAGTGACCTTTTTTTGCGAAAAATGGCGCAGCTTTACCAAAAAGCAATACTTTTGCAAGTGTAACGGAATGGCAGGATTCCGGGGAACACGGTTGCTGATTGAAGGTCTCTAGCCCCGCCTGCATGTCGCCAGTCTTTGCCAAAGCATCATGTTGTTTGGAATTGTTTGGGTGTTGTTGTCGCAGGCTTTCGCAACATGGCGTGGGTGAGGTGCTGATTCCGCTGCGACATTGCTGGCGGGATGCTTTTTCTGTGTTTGCGTTTGCACTGCTCAGTTTTGTTTTGGTCTCTTGATGCTTTGTTTGTTTTTGGGCTCCCCCCCCTTCGCCGCTTATAGACTCCTAACGCGGCAACTTTGCGGGTCGGGTTGTGTATGTCGCCCGGAGTTCAGTATCATCCGGTTAAAGAATAATAGTATATATTTAAAACCGGATGAATCCTTTGTTTACATTGGGGGAAGAGTTCGATTTCATGACTCCAGCAGATTCCGTAAGAAGGCTGGAGATGCAAAACTTCCGTTTTACCACAGTTTTGTGCCAGTTTTGATGTCTTTAGCTGCGGAGTCTTGCCGGAGTCGGGCGGAGTCGGTACACCTGCTGAAACCCTATTTACAATGGGGAAAGGGTTGAAAGAGTTCCAACTTTGTGACTCCAGACGACTCCGCAAGAAACCGCAACATGCGCAAGATGATGTCACTGAACTGTTCGATTTGTTTGATGCCCATTTTTGGGGTTGGAAAGGTATATAGAATTTGGACTCCCAAAGGCGGTCCTCCCCAGTACAACACTACCCAACAGAGGACCTTAATACAGCCGACACAAGTTGCCTATCCAGAACATCATTTGAACACTTTGAGGATAGACCTAGTCCATGGACAGAGAAACATGCTCGCATTCCAACACCAAGGTAACTGAGATAGCTACCGTGTTCACCTGACTGCATCCAATGCACTTGGTTGCAACATCTAACAAGCTGACCGCTTGAGTTGATCAACACTTGCAAGCCTGCATCCATGCGGTCGCACTAGCCATCTTCGCGAGAATCCATCGCACTGGACTCAGTTTTGACTGCGGAATACACCGCATGAGTGCACTTCAACTCACAATGATGATGATGCTTGGAAAAGAACAACTGAGCGGACTCTGAGTGTGCCCTGAGAGCCTTTGCCCGTATGTCTCTTTTCACCTTAGATCACGTTTCACTCTCCTGTTTCACGCGGTAGTTTTCTCACCACTTTGTTGTGACCCGGCGTCGTCGGTGTTTGCTTCAAAGTGTCTGGGTGAAATGTCATGCCATGATGGCTGCTCTGTGTGATCTCGGGGATCCTGGCTGGGGGGATCCCTGGTTTCCGCACTGAGCTTTGTTGCTTACACCCTCAAACGGCCCTCTGTGATTTTGTCGATGTTTTGTCTGTTGGTTATCTGTGGGCCGGCATCATGACACATAAGTTGTCATCTGCATGTGCCGAGACGATACTAAGTTATCACATCTCACTTCAACAGATCTGTTTCACCCAATAACTGGTACCCGTCACTCACTGTTTTGCGGTTGTGTGTTTGTTTGTGTTTTGTGTGTGTTTTTTGTTTTTGTGTGTTTTGTTTGCGTTTTTTGTGTTTTTTTTGTCTCTTTCTGGTTTTTGTGTCTGTGTTTTTGTTCCTAAAGTGACAAGGGATTTGGACTATGTATCGGTCCTCTGCCAGTTAGCTTTTGCGGCCACTACAGCTTCGGCTCCTGCGTGAATTAATTAATTAATCTCATATGCAACATGCCTAGAAACATGTTGAACGACCTGGCGGAAGCCATGAAGGCGTTGGACGGAAAAAAAAAAATATCCTCTGGATCGTCTGAGAGGATGTAAGGCACGCCATGATGTGGTTCCAAAAATCGAGAGCTTACAATTTTTGAATTCATCCTCCAAAAGATTCCAAAAGTCTGCCTAGCCGCTGGTCCCAATCCCGACGAGCGACTAGCTTGCGAACTCGCTAGACACTTTGTTGGTAACCACAGTCATCCACAGTCAGCTGTTTCAGCATGTTTCAGCTAGTATGAGAGGTGATGTCATGTTTCAGTTGCATACAGTTGCCATGTTTGAAGTTTGAGGATGCTTTCGCGCAACTTCCAGTACTGTGGCACATATGGGAGTAAACATAATTTAATTTGGCCCAAAGAGAAACATGTGAGCACAGTCCACTATATCTTGGGTTTACAACACCGCTAACCCTTCAAGATATCCAGAACTGACATAGTGTTTGGGAGTTGAGTGGAAATGGTTGAGGCTGACTTTGAGTACTGAACCAACCGACCAACCAACTCAACAACTCTGCCTAGTGAGGATCACCCGGCCTTAAATCTGGCTGTGTTTCTGTTTGTCAAGGATATTATTAACCAGATTTTTCCCCGTGGACAAAGCCATTCTTGTCTGTGCAAATGATAATAATTAACTAACCTGATGGTTTATAATGGAAAATTCATGGTTTATTTCATTGAAAATCCAATTAAAATGAATGATTTGGGGGTACCATCCCATTTATGGAAACCCGCATATATGGTTGAACAAAGAAAAAACATGCCATTGACCTCACCCCAACATTCAGAACCAGTCAGTTCAACCTGCGGCACCTTGTCATGATGACTTCTGAGCTTCGACCTTGAACACAGAAAAACGATGTTTTTTTTTTCGCATGACTTTAAGGGAATATTTGCAGGAAAGCCCTCTGTTTGGGGAAAGCATGGTGTAGATTTTCCCTTCAACCAATCTAGTGATTCTTGCATGTCTTTTTATCTGTCAAAAATCAGTAAATATTTCTCAGGTACGCTCCAGCAATCAAACATGCCGGTAAATCCTCATTATAAAGCTGCATGTTCCCATTAAAGCCTCCATTTCTAGGAGACTTTCCCAGCCATGATGACACCGAAAAGTAGGTTTTCCAGCTGGGAAACTCCACACAGTAAATAGCTGCAGCTTGCGCAAATTCCAGAAGGGCTGGGATACATGATATAGTACTATACACTTTATTTCAAATGCATCCCATTCATATACAGTATACAAAATTGTATATATATATATACAGTACTATACTATATTTATATATGCATGATATAGTAATATACAATAGTTCAAATGTAATTAATTTATATATATATATATATCGTTGGCCACGAAATAGCTAGATAGATAGATAGATAGATAGAAAGAGATAGATAGAGATAGATAGAGATAGATAGAGATAGATAGATATAGATAGATATATATATATAGATAGATATAGATAGATATAGATAGATATAGATAGATATAGATAGATATAGATAGATATAGATAGATATAGATAGATGTAGATAGATATAGATAGATGTAGATAGATATAGATAGATATAGATAGATATAGATAGATAGATAGATAGATAAATAGATATATAGATAGATAGATAGAAAGATAGATAGAAATATAGATAGATATAAAAATAGATAGGTAGAACAATAGATAGATCGATAAATAAATAGATAGAAAGAT
The DNA here is from genome assembly GCA_947184155.2 of Cladocopium goreaui. Classification (NCBI taxonomy): domain Eukaryota; class Dinophyceae; order Suessiales; family Symbiodiniaceae; genus Cladocopium; species Cladocopium goreaui. The sequence goes on along the minus strand of CAMXCT020006556.1, from coordinate 186,743 downwards.
AGCTAGATAGATAGATAGATTAGATAGATAGATTAGATACAGTAGGTTAGATAGATCGATTAGATAGATATATAGACAGATAGATAGATAGATAGGTAGATAGATAGATAGATAAGACAGAAAAAGAGAAATAAAGAAAGAAAGAAAGAAACAAAGAAAGATAGATAGATAAATAGACAGACAGATAGATATATAGATAGATTAGATAGATAGATAGATAGATAATTAGATAGATAGATAGATAGATAAGATAAGATAATATAATATAAGATAAAATTAGATTAGATTAGATTAGATAGATAGATAGACAGACAGACAAATAGATAGATATAGAGATAAAGATAGAGATAGAGATATAGATATATCTGTGTACCACGGCTATACATGAAATCATACAAAAAAATATCTGGTCGAGAAATTTGAGCATGGTCAAATAGAGATAACCCTAAAATTGGATGGCTAATACTAAATCCCTTCGACCTTCAATTTTGACAAAATCCCATTTTGAACGGAAAACAAAATGTACACCAAGCACCAACAGTTAGCCCTTACCAATTAGAATTGCCTTTGCTACAGTTTTCATGGGAACATACTGAGATATATATATATGAATATACACTGTACCCGTAGTATCCCTTAGTTGCAAGAGTTGTTTCATCCCATTTATTAACTGTGAAGGGCACTGCAACCATCAACCACCAACCACCAGGCACCGGTAGGCACCGGTCACACCGGGGCTCAGGCTGGACGTTCCGGCGCAGGTTGCGAAGGTGCAGCTGGAAAGTGCACTGCGGGACGAGTGCAGGCGCCGTGTACTCGGAGAAACCGCATGGGTTTTCCATATCTGTGTGGTTTATGGTAGATATGACTATTAGACTGTAGCTATCTATGGTATGATCCATATAAATGGGTATGTTAAATGGTTTTTTGGATGCATCAATTAATAATCAAACATTTTTGTCGTTGATAGGTTCATTTACCTTTACTTTAACCATCAACAACAAGAGCCAACAAGGGAAAATGAGGATTTAACCCGCAGAAAAGAATATTGAAATATTGGAACTTATTACCTTCCAGTAATCAAACATGGCTGGGAAATCCCCGAACTAACTGGAGGCTTTGATGAGAAAATCATCTTAACTAAATGTGGATTTGTCCAACAAGCCATGTTTTATTCCCGGAGAGTATTGTATGTTATAACCTGGAATATTCCATGTATGAGTGGCGTATAGTATAATATGTCTAGCACCCACCTCTTATTTGGGATGTGGTGCCTCGTACTGCACTTAGCTAAGTCAGTTTATAACTAGGTTAACTAATAGGTTTATGGTAGATATAAGATATAAAATGCTATAATATATATATATAATTAGTATAATATATACCATATATCTATATATAGATATTGAACTAGTTAGAAGGGTGTAGAAATTACGTCCGTGACCTGAGTCAAGCAGTCAAGCACGCCTTTGTCAAATTCTCGGGTTACACCGAGAGGATGATCCCACGGATATTCCCACGGATTTGCTGACATTTTCTCAGCCTACTACTACTGGTTGGTGGTTACCAGGTTGACCTACCCCTCTGAAAAATATGGTTAATATAGTCTTAATATATAATGGTTAATATATGGTTATTATATGGTTAATGGTTAATAATGACTGCTTGGTGGTTGAGCCCTACCCCTCTGAAAAATGATGGAGTCAGTTGCTATGATTATTCCATTCCCAATATGATGGGAAAACTAATCCAGCCATGTTCCAGTCACCACCAACCAGACTGACATTTACTCACCTCTTAAGAGGAACTCAGGAACCCGGATGGCCATGGATCCATCAAGTTACCAGAGAATCTGAGGGTTTTTTTGGCCAAGAAATCACTGAGGAATTCCCAGCAAAAATTCATCCATATTCATCCAATCTAAACAAGGATTTTTCTATTGGATTGATGACCATCCCCCCCCCAAAAAAAAAACATGGCACACACGATCTTCCCATATCTATGTTAATCCTTGTTAATTTACTGAATGGTATACTAGCCGGTTGAATGCTACTATACACCGACAAACAGTGGATAGTGCAGGTTAATTGGGACAACTACCCAACAACAACAAAAAAAATACGATCCTTGTGCTGCCCGACGCAATTCAAATCGGAGAAAACATTCTACCCTCCGGTATTCTAATATGGCGGGGAATCCCCCTATAAATTGAAGTTGATAGCTAGGAACATGCATATATGAATTGGATTAAGTTCGGGGATTTTTCAAGGAAGCTCCATCAATGACTTCGATGTGTGAAGAACAAAGGGCTCGCTTAAGCCTACCAGCTGCCATCATGTTCCCATTGCTTGTACGATGGTGGCTACTCCTGTCAACCACCAGTAGGAAAAGAAAACCTTAATGGATTGTATCAGGAAATCATTGGCTTTGATCAAGAATCGGGAGCCATTGGTACATACACTGTATGACATACACACTTTAATATTCTTTAATGCTTTTGTTGAGGATTAAAAATTACAAGACCCACCCTTTCAGGCCTAGAATATCTCAAACTCTGAAAAGAACACAAAAACAAGTGGCAGGAGAGTAGCCAAATAAAACTAATCACTGCACCTTTTAATCCTCACCCTCCAACAGAGTGACGCCGGCGCTGGTACCTCTGGGGCCAGAGGTGCTAGTTCCTGATGAGAATCTATTCTTCTTGTCTCCAGAGTAGTATTCCTCCTTGGCGCAGGCCAGGGTGGCGCTGGAAGCATTTGGCTCGACAGCACCAGGGGATAGCAGGGGTCTCCCAAATCATCCATGGGATGGTCAGAAAAAACCATTGGCGCCGGGAAAGTCTCCATGCCGGATGGGTGAAAGGAGGCCCAACTCAATAAGTCATCCGAAAAGGAACTGATTCAGTCTGATTCAGTTTCCAACGTTTCTAGAAAGAAAGCGTTTGATAGAACGAGGTTTTAGATTTTGTTCCAGATGGATGTTTACTGTTCTATGTCAGTTCTTCAGGCAGCAATAGTTGGTACATCCCATGAAAGGCTTTCCGTGACTTGCTCAGGACTCAGCCTGAGATCAAAAGGGCAGAAGCTTCCCCAGTCATGATCCGGTTTCTTTGGGATGGAAGCAACGAATTACACCAGAGAGAAAGTCAGATCGGGAAAACTAATATCTTCCACCGGCACGAATGGCAGCACTTGTCGCTCAGCTTTGGCCTGATGCGAGCCAAGATCCGGAGTCAGATCTCTTTAGTCTGCTGAGACTTGCAAACAAGCCGCATAGTGGCCCATGGACATCCACTCTGCAAGACTACGAGCTGCCTGTCGCCCTAGGGCGGGTGTTTCACTGCCGAATCTCGTGCCAGCTGGATGCACACAGCAGCCTAATTGCAGCAGCTCTAGCAGTCCTGCTGATTGCCACAGCACCAGAGGAGTTTGGAGTACCTGAGTGTACCACAACCCTTGAAGCAGCCGGGCTATGTGGTCCTCACCGTTGGGGTATCATTCTCCCTAACAGCTCACGGGTCTCAATGCTGACTTACCAAGCTATCGTTGCAGTTCGTTATCCTGAGTTAGTCCTCCACGAGCCCAATCACATCTACATTGGACACTTCGTGCCACATGAGTCCACTGTGACACAAGGAGGTTTCCGGACAGTACTGTGGAATGCACCTAAAGATTTAAGAGCTGCTGTTGAGGACGTCGTTGCTTTCTGCACCTATCTGAAGAATTATTATCGCAACTTGCAACAAGGAGCGACCTCGCAGCTGCTTGTCTTATGTAATCGTACTGCGGTGCACAACTTGCTACTCCAACATGGCTTCCAGTCTACGTGGTATGGTGGGCTGAGAGTTTCCACCACTTCCTCTGCGGCGGGGGCAACAGCACGCATTGCGGTCATTGTTCAAACAGGCTGTGGGTTTCTCAGTGGAGGACGCAGAGATGCAACAGCAGACGAGCGTGAAGACTGCTATGGGAGAGCAACTGTAGCGCTCACAAGAGCCATTGAACATACCTATATTGTCTCGCCTCTTGATATGGCAGGCATGATTGGCATGGCCCAGACACTGGGAGTGTACCATTATGGATACTTCACACTGAAAGACCGAGACATCCAGTACCATGGCCCTACAATCTACCCCAGCGACAAAATTGCTATACTGGAATGGGGATTAGGGGCACCTTTTATTTCCCAAGACAAACCCCCTCTTGCTATTGCCATGATTGTGACCATCAATGGCACGCGAGCGTGGCGACGATATCGATTGGTTGTGGCATGCAGAGACAAGTTACGTCTTCCCCCTGATGTCCTTGCAGCGCTAGAGTCTCGCACACGTGACCATGTGCTGACGACCAGCGGCTTTTTCCCCTGCTCGATCGATCGTGAATACTTGTATGGTTATGCTGCTGATGGTTACAGATCTCCTCTCTGGCTGTGTGCAGCCTATAATGGGTCCCCAGCACTTGTTCATCGACATCGAGGCCACAAGGTTTTCTTTCACGTGGGTATACAGGATCGGCAACTCGTCGTAATACCGGGTATTCATTATTTCGATGCCCATCGGTTGCAACCGGACCTCTTGGACACATTGGATCGCCAGATTGATCCATGGTCTATGAAACTCGCAAGCCCCGAGGGTGCAGGAGACACAGTGAATGACCCCTCCTCGGATGAGGAAGCAGCCTCTACCGATGACGAGAGTGATCCAGAAGACCCTACAGTTGCATGGTGTCCACCCATACCTGATGCAGCGGAAGATCCCTCTGAAGATGAGATCGCGAGTGCAGCTGACAAGCTAGCAATCCTGATTTCTAATGTCCAACCCAACGGAAACCCTTTTTGCATACCCGAAAACCTTGGAGCTCTCCCACCGTTATGGCTACAGGCAAGATTGACGTTGTCGTTGACTGCCATCCAAGAAAAGTTTGCGCGCATCTTGCTTAGTGTGGCCTGTGAACTTTGGTTGCGCGGGCAAATTGCCAGGGTGGAGAATGTCCTCCTGCAGGCGGCAAGGGCTCTCACAATTCGCTTGGCAGAGAAGCTCGCCCAGGCGTTGAGCTCGCTGATGAGATTGGCTGAATCCATGGTGACTCCAGAAACTGAATGTTTGCTGTATGCCACGTACTGGTTTCGGCCCATCCTGTCTGAACTCATTGGCTCGGCCCGAGAGAGCTCTGAGGTGAACCGGAGTCGAGCGCCGAGTGGCCCAGTTAAAGTCCTGGTCACAGATCGACCGCATCGACGCCTGAATGGGCTAGTGGACCTTACGAGTGGTGCCTCTGCCCTACTGGCATGGTTCCCGGCCAGCTGGGCCAGCAAAATTGCTCCCAAACTTCTCGAGAATGCTCCTGAGAATGCGCAGAAACCACAAGCAATTAACATCGCGTGCCCGAAACGTTCCTGTGACGAGACTCCGGTGGAGGGAGCAAAGCAGTTGCTCCAGGCAGTTAAATTTGCTGCCAAAAACATGCCTGGTTTTCGCCTTGGTTTGGATGAAGACTTTCAAATGGCTGGATGTTTCCAGGAGCTCATCCATGGATATACAACAGGGCTCGTTGAACCGTACATGATGCGAGGTCTCCAACCACTGGGACCGAATCGCACTACTCTGGAAATTATCATTCCCTCTCAAACTGGGCTCACACCCGAGAAGTGGAAGGAAACAGCCACACTGTGCCCACTTGATTGGCCTTCCAACTACAGTCTTTTGCGATTGTGGCATACCAATGGGAGCCTCCATCAAACGGAAGCGCGACTCAGGAATCAACTGTCGCACAGCCATATGTTTGCTGAGTGGACAGTGCATCTCCACAGATTTGCAGAGCGCGTCTTGTTCCAGCAACCTGCAGTTTATGTAGCGGGACATGCCTTGCAAACCAACCTGCGGGAACGAAACTTCCCAGACAGGAAAGTCCGCAGGAGGGTTCCTCCGACAGACCTGGACGAACATCAAAGGGCGATCCGAGCGCTTCTGCAGCGTGCTATTGATCAACAAAGAGTGAACCCAGTTTCGTTTGGGCTCACCAACGAATGGAACGACACCATTACATCAGATAAAAAGCATTATTTGGAACATTTCACGAGAGGTATGACATGATCCCTTGCTCACCCCAGTTTGCATCACTTATACCCTTTTTGTGTCCATCCCTTCTCTCCTCTTCTTTTCCCCACTTTTCTGTTTCACTCCGCGTTGTCCCTCGCGCAATATGTGGCTTTTGCTTCATCAACAATGTTGGTGGGAGTTGGCTTACTTCTCTATTTGGTCTTTTCGTCAGTTCCACTTAAGGTTACTGTCCATACCGGTGTGTCTGTCCAAAGACGTGACAGGTGCACTGGTAGGCAGCAGGGGACTCAGCTCTTCCTCATTTATAATTGTCAGGTTCATCGTGCTGTGCATGCCCGGCCCCTACCTATTCAGACCACTCAAACAGTTGGTAGCCACACTCATTTGTAGTTGGTGTGAGTGCCAGCTCAGGTGTAACAGATCGGGCAGTATGGGTTACCTTTGCACTGGCGTTTTGAATGTGCTGTCCAGTCGAGAGCTTAGATTATACTAAGGTCTCTTCCACCATGAAGCCTATTGCACTGGCGCGTGCTCTCGCAGCCTTTGCCTGACAATCATAGATGGGTGACGAAACTGATGTTATTATTCCCAGACTTAGTATTGACGAGACAACCACTCTCCCACCCTTCCCACTAGTTAAGGTATTTGAATTCGTTTACTGATCCCTAGTTTTTGCCCTTAGCAGAGCTACCTTAGGTGTTGGTGCCTTGTATTATGGTTCTGTTTTTGTTAATTTGTTCCCTGCCTGACGTGGCCCCCCCTCCCCCTCGGATGGTCCTCTTTGGCGCCTTGGCCCAGGTTTTACTGGTCCCTCCCTCTGGGTATCGTTGCTTCCGGCGACGGCCTGGTTGCCTTGCCTCTGTGCGTGGAGTGTTGTGGCGCATTGTCTCCCCTCTTCATTGTGTCTCATGGCAACAAAGGCCTTTGGCCCTGTGTGGGGATCTTTTCCCTCTACACCATGCTTCCTGTGTTGTTGGGGTGCTGTGTGCTCCCTCACTGAGGTATTCATCACTGTATGATCCTTGGCCCCTTTTTGGACTCCGCTAAGGCACGTTCGTACCCCTTCTGGTGCGTGTGTGTCACGTTCTCCCTCTGTCCTCTGCTGCCTCCTGGCTCCTCTCCTCTCTTCTTCTGTGTGGTTTGTGGTGTGGTGTGTGTAGTGCTTTGGCCGCCCCCCTCTTTCTGCTTCCCCCCCTTGATGGCAGGTTTTTTTGTTGGTTGGTTGCGTGGTGTTTGTTTCCTCTTTTGCCTGGATACCGAGGATACCGCCCTGCATAATAGCTCTGTCGTTTCACCCCGGCTACATTGGTCTCATCTGGTTGTGACTAAGGATTCGTCCGAGGTGGGGTAGCTTTTCACCGCCCCCCCTTTTCCTCCCATTGAATTCATTTTGAATTTGGTTTGTTTTCTCATGTGGCTTCTTCTTCGGCTTCGTATTGGGGAGGGCCCTTCTCCCTTTGTTTTGTTTCTGCCTTTGTTCCGAGAGGGGCGGTAGATTCCCGGTAGAGCCATGGACTAGGCTGCACTGCAGTGAGCTTTACTGGCGCTGTCCAGTTGAGCTTCCTGCAGTTCAGTCCGGTGCGCCCGCGTGCAGCAAAGCCTGCCCACATGGTTCGTTGTGCGGATGTTCTGTAGTGCCTTGGCAGATGGCTCACTCGGTGGGAGAGTGGCCTGGTCTGGAATACACTGCTAACTTACGGTGCATCTGGTCCTCTCCGCAGGCTCTTGCTGGGACGATGATGCCTAGTGACTCCTGTCAGAGAATCTGGTGCTGGCGCAGCGAACCATTTCAACCTTCATAGCTTAGGGGGACGAGTTCGACTGCAATGCGAATGCAACTTTTGCTTAAATGTCGGCAGTAGCATACTGGTTGTGCTCACGAGCCCATGCTATGGTCAGAAGCTTCGTCTGTCTGTAATGGCCGTATGGTGCCGGTCAGGCTTTTTCAGCCACCTTTTTACCCACTGCCCATTAGGGTCTTGGGCCCTTTGCTATATGACGGTTTCTGTGAGGGCTCATACCATCTGGCATGTCTTACAGGCCGTCAGTCCTCTCCTCCCCACCTAGGGGGGGCAATAGATCACAATCCCTTGCGGCGGTGTATATTGACTGGAACAGACTGACTTGCGTACGCTGAACGATGCAGGATGAACAGCAGCGATGCGGGAGTTGCTATATTGACAAGACGTCCATACAGGCGGCCTCTGTCGTGCTACACATCAGTCTGCCAGCAACACTGGATTCTCTTATCTGTTCTCAGGTGAGACATTCTGGGCGATCATGTACTATATTTCACGCACTGCCGCAATGATAATTAGTTTGCATGTTTTTGAGGATGATACGGTGGCTAAGGTCACCGTATCTAAGGCAAATCTGAATGTGTTTTTTGGTTTTGTTGGGCCCTGCCCCGTTCTTTGTTGCTTCGCTGTCTTGCTTTGAGGCGAAACGCAAATCTGGCTGGGGGATTTGCGGGTCGTTTTTGGTTGTGGTGGTTTTGTTGTTTTTTTGTTTGTCTTTGGTTTCGTGATTTGCCTAAGTTTTTGGACCACACGTGTCCTTGTACATTACTGCTTTTCATTGCTTACGCAATTGTAAGGACCGAGCCTAGTGCGACATCGGCCAAACCGGAGGAAAAAAAAAGCACTGGCGGAACTTCAGGCATGACGTTCACCCTGACACTTTGAAGCAAACACCGACAACGCCGGGTCGCAACAAAAGTAGTGAGAAGAACTAGCGCCGTGACACAGGAGAGTGAAACATGGTCTAGTGTGAAACTGACAGCAAAACTACGGCACTCAGGGCGCGCTTAGAGTCCGCTCAGTAGTTCTTTTTCTAGCATCAGCATCAGGGAGTTGCGGTTGCGATGAGCGCCACTGTGCTAGTGCTCTTGCAAGTAGTCCTCATGGTATGGGAGGTTGGAGGACGTGCGAGCTCCTTTGGCTGTATGATCCAGCAACAGTATGGCTTTTTGCGCTTGGGTTACTTCGTAGCTGGCAGAGATTGTACAACTATCTAATATACAGCCAATTTGGCGGAGTTGGCGTATGGCAGCTTCAAGGTCAGTAACCCTCTGGGATGGGATATTTTGGATGCCTTTAAGCTTCTGAGATGCCTTGGCCAGCAGTTTAGTGGCAGCTTCTACTTCACTGGTAGTGACCTGACACAGGGTCAGTTGAGTAATTGACGTTGCGAGGCGATGGACAGCAGCATCTTTGATAGGAGTTGGTCGATCCATCTGCCAAGTTAAGCTGTACACAGGGTATTCTGCAGGCGTAGGGCCGCTGGGCGTTCAGTTCATCACTCACAGTGTTTTTTTTTCCTCGAGTGTGGCCGATGTCGCGCTAATGGCTCGGTTCTTACATGAGAGTAAGCAGCTAAAACTCTGTACAAGGACACAAAGTCCTTAAATCAGCAAATCGATTGAACCACAACAACGAAAACCACAACGACACAAAAAGCGACGACCCGCAAATCCCCCAGCCAGACTTGCGTTTCGCCAGCGGAAACGAAGCAAACAGCAAAAACAACACCAAAACCAAACCAAAAACGGGGCCAGAGCCCAAACAAAAACACCCACCGAATCGATTTGCCCTTGGACGCAGTGGCATATCCACTGCATCACTGTCAAAAACATGCAAAACCAAATAAAATGAATTATGTATCGCAGCTGTCCAGGCAGACATGAAGACTCTAACTAGGAGGTTAACCCTAGCATGAGACAAGCTGTACATGGACGCAGATCCGCTACGAAATCTCTCTCAGAGTCCTCTCAGGTCAGCTCGTCATGGGCCTTCATGGACGTGATAGTCATCCTCTTGACTGTCAGCTGCGATCACAACTCCAATGGTCAAATGAAGTCAGAACCCCCCTTAAAGGGGGGACCAGTGATGACAATGAGGAAGCAAAGAAGGCCAGGGAGCGGCTTCCAAGCATGCCATCACCAACAACAAATCAAGCGGGGGAGCACGCCCCTAGTTTCATAGGGGAGATGCATCCATCCGTTGTATGGTCTCAGTCAGCGACGTACTTGGCAGTATCCGCAAAGCTGAGCAACATGCACAAAAAGCTTGTGTCCAAAAACTGTATTTGCATTTGCCACAGTACCAGTGCTGTCGTAGTGTAGCGTTCGAAAAGCAGGTTCGCAAGGGAAACAAACTACAGAACTGTTCAGGGCATTGCAGGATATCATCGTTCCTGAAGGACCCGCAGTGCGTTGCAGCACGTACCAGAAAGCATTGTAGCATTGTAGCAAACCTCCGGCTGACTTGCCACTCACCCCTAGAGTAGACAGGCTGCAGAGTTACTACATCTTTCTGTCCAGTGACGAACCATGTTGGCAGTCTTGTGCTGCTCGCGGGCGCCCCAGGCTGTCCTACAGGGAGGAACACCGGAAAGCACCGGTGAAGCTCGCTGCAGCACAGGCTGGTCCATGGCATCGGCCGGCTAACTATCGCCCCCTTCAGTTGCATTCAGCACCCGAAAGAGAGTACCCAGCCAGAGGACGTACCAGGGGAACCCAAAGAGAACAAACGAATTAAGGCAGAAAGCAGAGCAGCCCCGCAGAAAGAAACAATTGAGCCAGCACGAAAGACCGAAGAAAGACGGCCTATACGGGCAGAGGCGATACGACTGTCCTGAGTCACCTTAGTGGGTCACAAGAGTGGTGTGTCAATGTCCCTTCATTCAATGTGAAAACCAACCAAACAAACCAAAAAACACCACAAAAACAGCGTTCGTACAGTCAAACGATTCTCCATTATTGTGCCTGAGGAAGACCCCAATGCACCTGCCGCGTCTATGGACAGATGCACCAGTGGCCAAGAGTAAGAGCAGGGGAGAGCAAAACAGCAGAGGGAGCAGAGGAAGCACACAAGGCCCAAAAAAAACACAAACAGAGGAAAGGAGGGAAAGAAAGAACCAGCAAAAACACAACGGGACAAAAGGGCCAAGCGGCAACCAAAGGAGGGGGCGCCGGGAAGGCAGAGGAGGACAGGGCGGAGAAGGCTGCACACATCACATTAGAATAGCAACAGTGCAGCTTAGCGGAGCCTAAGATGTGCCTGGATCATCATCACGGTGAATACCTCAGTATGGCCGAACTAAGCTCCCCGACGTCACCAGTAACATGGTGTAGAGGGTAAAAACCCCACACAGGGCAGTTCATCACTCACAGTGTTGCAACCTTGTCGAGGAAAGACATGGGGAAGTCTGGTGGAAGTCATTTGGCCGGTCGATATGTTGGTTGAACGAAGGTCAAACGGCAACGGGCACCATGGCTTGATGTACTTTGACATCGTACTACGCTACCATACAACAAATTACGGTAAATAAAGGCCCCCCTTAAAAAGGTTGTTATAATCACCCCCCACCTCCTCCCTTTCCCTATTGACACAGGCATGCTTACCACAGCATTAGCTACAGTGGGTAGTGGTCAACCATGGGTACCCCATAGTGACAAAGCCTCTCAACCACGGCCTGAACAATGGCTAAATGTCATGCATGGGAACCGTGGGTACCCCACGTTAGCCCTAGTAGCCTACTGAAACTGCACGGGCTGACTGGTGCGAGGTTTTTCACGGCTACCGGTGCTACTGGATGCGGTATTTGCAGGGGGTGGGTCACTACTTTCTGCTGGTTTCATCATTTGGGCAATAAGTGGATGGCTCTGTTTTTCGCGCAGGATCCGAGTCATTTCACAAGTGAAGGCTGCAGGGTTATCAACTAGTGCCTTCGCTTCAGCCAATGGCTTATCAAGGACAATGGCAATGAGCATTTCGCCACCGTCCTTCTGGATCAGGGCTGGCCGGCCGGCTTGTACCTCTACAAGGATTGCTACTGCCTTGTTTTCGCACGCTTTATGTCAGCTTGCTGATATTTGTTTATAGTCTAATGGACAGCGATGAAAGAGCGTCTCTTCAAAAAAAAAAAATGTTTTGAATGTCAAAACGTTCTTTGTGCATGTTGCGCAAGTGATGGATGTTGTCGTTTTACATGTGTCATGGTGCATGTTTCAATATATGTTGCAATGAACGTGTTTGGTATGTGCATGTGCATTACATGTTGTGATGTCAAAAAAAACCTTGAAATGTCGATTCAATATTTGCAGCGTGCAACATTTACTATCAAGAAAGAGGTGGGTGGGCGGGAGCTCACAAAATTGTGGGTGTATGGTTTAGTTTTATGAGAGCCCGCTTTCGCGCTGTGCCCAGTGCTGTGAAGGGCCGTGAGGCCTTGATCGAGTCCAATTCAGGACATCGCTGCTCTGTGAGTTATTCAATTTTGTTTTGGAGCTGCGTGTGTTTTTGCACTGGATTCATAGCTTGTTTTGCGTGGCTTTTATATGGAACCCTCATTTGATCGTGCCATTCTGCTTCATCAGTGGCACCCTTTGCAAGTGAACTCCGCTGCAGACCTTCTTCGGTGGGAAGCCTGGTCATTTAACCAAACCATTCCAACCATTTGTTGGCAGTTGGGCAGCCTTGAGTCTAATCTGGTGGTATACGAATTTTTGGATTTGCAATCAACCTTGTGCTTACGTGCTGCTTGTTTTGGGTGGGCCGTTGAATTGTACGACAATCTGGAAGAGCATCAGGTTTTGTGCATTGCTCGTGCCAGGGGCATTTCGACTGCCACCTATTACAGCACGTTGGTAGCAGATCCACCTGTTCAGATTTGACATGGCTGCATCAGGTTCTGGTGATCTAAAGCGGACTGGGGGTTTTGACATGGACTCATCCACAGTGAGCAAATTTTGTTATGAGCAACATCTCAGGCACATTTGGACAACAAATCATGCATCGACTTTTAAGATGCCATGGGAGCTTACGTTGAATACACCTTGGGATGCTTGCAAGAAACTACGTACAAGTAGCTTTGACCTGCATGGACCTCTGCCGCCTGTTCCAGTCAGTGCGAATGTCTGCAACTCAGATGAAGGCGCTGATGAAATTTTGTCTTTCAAGCAAATTGGAGTCAAAGCCGTAAAGAATGCTGATTCACGTTTGTGGGCAGACAAGCTCTCTTGGGAGCGCAAATGTGCGTACAAGAAGTGGGTTGGCATCATTTTGAGGCAGGTCAGCGCCTTTGACATTGCTAGGCAACAGGTTACTTGCCACACCATGGAGTTTGCCAGGGGTGGTTTGCTGGAGTCTGTGAAGGACTCTTTGGGAATGAAGGCTTCGGCCACGCTGCATTCAAGGGCTGGACCTGTCTTGCAATACATACAGTTTTGTGAGGATCGTGGCATTCAAGCATTTCCACTTGTTGAACCGATTGTGTATGACTATGTGAAGTCATGTGAATCGAAGGCTGCAACATATGCTAGATCATTTTTGCTGGCGTTGAGTTTTACTAATTTCCATTTTGGGCTCACTGGGACCTTGAGCATCATGAGTTCAGGGCGCATCAAGGGATTGGTCAATACGATGTATGCAAAGAAGAGGAAGCTAATGCAGCGTCCTCCTCTTACTGTTGTTCAGATCATCCACTTGGAGGACATTGTGCTCAACAGCCACAAGACTGAGTATGACAGGGTTGCAGCTGGGTTCTTTCTCTTCGTTTTGATGGGGAGACTTCGGTTCAGCGATGGCCAGCAGATTTGCCAGCTACAGCTGGATCAACAACCGGATGGTTTTGGGTTTGTGGAGGCAGTTGCAGCCAAAACCAAGACGTCAGTGTCTTTGGAGAGGAAGACGCGGCATTTACCGGTAGCTGTGCCATTGATCCCATTTGGAGATCAACAGTGGTTGCCGGTTTGGCTGGAACTGAGAAAGAAGATTTTTGGAAATTTGGCCAACAGCAAGGATGATTTCATTCCTCTCCTTCCTGCTCCTGCCGCAAATGGGTCCTGGTCCAAGATGCCCTTGTCTGTGACCTCAGGCGCGAACTGGCTGAGGAGTTTGCTTCACGATACGTTGGACCCTCGTGGAACGCCCGTGGGCACACACAGTTTGAAAGCAAGCTTGCTTTCCATGGCGGCGAAGTACGGGTTGCCTCATTCTCAGCGCAAGCTGCTGGGATACCATGCTGGCAGCAAAGAGCAGAGCATGCTGTGCTACTCCAGGGATAGCATGGCAGAACCCCTTCGTCAAATGTGTGAGATGATACGGGCTGTGAAGAACAAAGTTTTCTTACCAGACTGTTCACGTTCAGGCCGCTTTCCTTTGAAAGAACCTGGTGAGGAGGTCATCGAAGGGGATGAGCTGAGTGAATCATCTTCCTCTGGTTCGGAGAATGAGGAGGAGACCCACCACGAAAGTGAGGAGAGCGCTTGTGAGAAGCTCTTGGGCCAATGGCAACCTGCCACTGTCGAGCCGATGGAGGAAAAGGTTTTTGTGAGGCACCGCATTTCCAGGTGCATCCATGCATTGGCTGATGAGACAGGACTGGAGTTCGTGTGTGGCAGACGAATGTCACAGTCGTATGACGTGTTGGAGCCCAAGCCTGCCTTTTGCCACCCTGTGTGCCAAACATGTTTCAGAGACAGGGCCACCTGAGCCTGGCGTGATCGCGGTGAAAGAAAAGACAGGAGGTGTTCCTGCATAAGATGTTGAACGGCACTGCAAGTTGCGGTGTCAAAGTGTGAACACATCATGTAGTGCGTTCGACAAGTTGTTGAGCGGTTTGTGGAAAGTGGACTCAATGTTTGAGCGCCGCAAGATTTTAGGGCTATGCTCAAAATCCTCATGGAACACATGTTGAAATTGAAAATGAACAGTAGGTTTGCATAGTTTTTACTTGGCAGTTTGGTCAACATGTCCAGAACCTTTTTCATGACAGATTGTGTTTACGTGTTGTGAGAGTTTGCACAAGCTCATGGGCCTGGAACATACAACCTACTTTTAGGGTCTTCATCCTGTCTCCTCGGAACCATGAGCTACGGCGACAGCAAGGCTGTTTTCAGAAGGAGATGCGAAGAGATTGGATTTACTGCAGAAGTTGTTGAGTTGATTGTCAACCATGGACTGGACACCATGGCAAAGTTTGCATTTTCTTGCAATTTTTCTCCTGGAAGTTCAGACGAGTCGCCCCTCATCCAGCTGTCTAAGGAGATATTTAAACGGGCGCCTTCAACTGTTGAGATGTCATGTGTCAGACGCTTGTTTAGTGAAAGTTACGCAAACATAGCAGCAGATATCAAGAATTCAGTTGAGGCGACGGATGACATGCCCACAAGGAAACTTGCTCCAGCTGAGAGGGCAGAACGGTTGCGTGTCCAGCAACGACAATTGGCGGGCATCAACATTTCTGGACCTTATGAACCAGGAGATGCGTTGGTGGATCGCTGCATCGCAATTTATGATGCTGACAGGATTCAATTCATTCCTTGGGACATTTGCACAAGTCGTGAACATGAAATATTGCATGGATCAAAACGTGATCAGACCCTGACATTTGACTCGACAGGTGCCCTCAAGTTGCACAAACAGGCACGCATTGAGCCGTGCAGCACTGCCTCAGAGATCCAGGTGCGGTATTGCCTAACCAGGCGTGCTTTGGCGATGGAACAAGCTAACATTGTCAGTTTCCAAAACATGGAAGCATGGTCTGAAAAGATGATGCAAGCAAGACTTGAGGAACCACCTGCTAATTACGTCAAAACTTCAATGAAACAGCTTGAATCTGCAGATCGAAAATTGTTTCTCTTGATCAGTGAGAAGACCAGAGAAGGCATCAAGTGCAATGCTCAAGGCCGTCCGATTGACGCCGTTTTCAAGCAGTGCATGGAGAGCTCAGAGGTGCTATCATTGCTGCAGCCGAGACCTGGGGGAAGTGGGTCAACAACCAGGCCATCAGAGGGACCTGCGGCAGGTGAACCGCCTGCCAAAAGGATCAAGGGCGGAGGAAAGGCCCGAGGAAAGAGTTTCAGCAAATTTCAGGGCACAACGGATTCATTTGTCCGCATCCCGAAAGAGCTGCTGTCGCTTGGAGCAGTGGCTGCAACTCCAAAAGGACATCGACTGTGTTTCTCCTACACTACAATTTGAAATCGTGCAGCAACCCAGTTGATAAGCAAAGATGTTCAAAGGGCCTTCATGCATGTGTAGTAAAAGGATGCCATGGACAACACCCAGCGGTGGAGTGCACACGTGCCAAGCGGGAGTGACTATATCCCCCAAATGAGCATGCTGAACAGGACTCAGACAGCCCTGTGAATTCAAATTTTCCGACAGTATCCGAGCAGTCAGCACCGGATCCTCCCCAAGGCCAAAGCCGTGACCGGAGCGAAGTTTTTGCTGGCTTAATGGATTCTTTGCAGGTCCCGAAGGGGACGTCTGTGCCTTTCTTTGTTGAATTATGTGCAGGCAGCGCCAAGTTGTCAGACGCTGTCAAACAACATGGATACCATATCATTGCCGTTGATCACGACAAGAACCGCCACGCCCCACGCTGCAAGATCATACAACTGGATTTGTCACATGAACATGCGTGGGACATGCTTGACTTTTTGCTGGAGAGAGTAACAATTTCGGGTGTCCACATAGCGCCCCCTTGTGGCACATGCTCAAAAGCCAGAGGCATTCCCATGAAGGACGGAACAAAGTTGAGACCTCAGCCACTTAGGTCGACTGATTTTCTGCTGGGACTTCCACATTTGTCTCAACGTGACCAACAGAGAGTTTTTCTGGCAAATCAAATTTACAAATTTTGTGGATTGTACGTGCAAAAGCTGCATCAAGCTGGAATTCCTTGGACTATAGAAAATCCAACAAATTCACTGATGTGGGATTTGGATTTTTTCACATGGGCCGTGGCCAATGGTATTTTTGTCAACATGCACGCATGCGCTTATGGCTCAGCGAGGAAAAAACTCACATCTTTTCTCTGCAGTCACCGTGAATTTGCCGCCTTAGAGTTGTATTGCGATGGCCAACATGAACACCTTCCATGGGGCATTGCAGAGGATGGAGCTTTTAGTACTTCTCATGAAGCCGAGTATCCCAAAGCTTTGTGTGTCAAATATGCTGAAATTTTTCATGAACTGTGCCGTACCCGCGGCATTGTGCCAGCACAGCAGGCAAGCGACGAAGTGCAAAAGCTGGCGCCCAATCAACAGCCCAAAGGTCGCAAGTTGCCGCAGTTGATACCCGAGTTTGCCTTTACAAAAACAATGCAAGCGGACAAGCTGCCCCAGGTTGACCACAAAGGTTGCTTACTTCATCACATGCACGGAATTCCTGCCGGCAGCAAACTGTTGAGAACTGAAGCGAAAAGGGGATCAACTCTTTGTGTTTTTGGTGTGTACCGCTCTTTCGCTGAATTTACACATGTTGCACAACAGCTATGGCATCCATATGACGAGCTGAAGAACTTGCCTGGAGATTTGATACGAGTTCTTTTCCAACACTTGAGTCAAGCACCAGATATAGTGACACGAAGTCGCATCAAGATTTTGTCTGAATGGGCGAGTCGTGCGAAAGCCTTGAATGCTTTAGAAGAACAGTTGAAGCTTGACATGGATGCCGACGTTGCAAAAATCATGGCGCCCAAGCGCATTCTCCTCATGCGATCCATTGCAATGGACATGAGCTGGCCAGACATGGGGCTCTTTGACGAGTTCACTGAAGGTTTCAAAATAGTAGGCCCTGTGTCTGAATCCGGAGTTTTCAAGCCTGGCGTCACTTTGGCTCAGATGTCCCCCCAGCAGCTAAGGGACAAAACAAAGTTTTTGAAGCCTATGATACTTGGGAGAGCCAAGCTTGGCGATGGGAACGAGCTGCAACAGCAACTGTACGACACAACTGTTGAGGAGACCCAGAACAAGAACTGGCTTGAAGGCCCATTCTCCCCCGAAGAGATCGAACATAAGCTGGGAGGGGAGTGGTTGCCTGTAAGGCGCTTTGCAGTGATGCAGCGTGAGAAGCTGCGGCCCATCGACGACTTCAAGGAGAATCAGGTGAATCAGACATTTGCAAGCACGGAGAAGTTGGAGTTAAGGACAATGGACCATACGCTGTGGTCCCTCTTCACCATTCTGAAATTTCTTCTTTTCGATGGGCGGCTTGACTTCACCCTGGAATCAGGGGAACGCTTGACTGGAGAAGTACACCATGCATGGAAAGGTGTGGAGCCGAACTTCAAGGCATCTTGCATTGACTTAAAGTCTGCGTATAAACAATTCCCTTTGCATGAGGAAAATCACAAGGACGCGGTGGTGACACTGTGGAACCCTCCCAAGAGGAGGGTAGACTGCTTCATCATGAAGGTGCTGCCGTTTGGAGCCACAGCCAGTGTACACCATTTTCTTAGAATCAGCGCTTTCCTGCAGGCAATTGGAAGATTCATGGGTTTGATTTGGTCGGCATTTTTCGACGACTTTGTCGTGCTCAGCCATGCAATGCACGAGGCCAGCACCATGACATCGGCCTTGACTCTTCTTGATTTGTTGGGTTTTCAGTATAGCAAGGATAAGCTGCAGCCCTTCAGTGACAAAACAGAGATGCTGGGAGTGGAGCTCAATTTGGTTGATGGGAAGAACGGCACTGTCGAAGTCAGGAACAAGGCTTCACGAGCAAATGAGCTGTGCGATGTTTTGGATCGAATCCTGCAATCTAAGAAAGTGGTAGTCAAGGAACTTCCATCAACCTTGGGCAAGCTTCAATTTGCGGAAGGTCAACTATGGGGAAGAACGGGACGGCTTGCATTGTCCGAACTAAGGAGGCATGAGAAGTCGGGGTGCACTGAAGCATTGCTGGATCAGCGTAGCATCGACGCTGCACACATGTTGTTTGAGAAGATGAAAAACGGAAAGCCTCGGACAATTCGCATCACGCCGAGATCAAAACCTTTCTTGCTTTTCACTGATGGGGCATTGGAATACGAATCTTCTGGAAAACCAACAGCTGGCATAGGAGCCGTATTGTTGTGTCCTGATGGGAGACAACTTGTGTTTGGAACCAAGGTTGAAGACGAAACACTGAAGCGGTGGCAGGTTGATGGAAAATCTCATGTGGTTGGTTTGGTAGAACTTTATGCAGCGATCACCGCTTTCAATACCTGGGCTGACATTCTTCAAGACCAACGTTTGATTTGCTTCACCGACAGTTGGCCGGTGCTTGATGCTTTGGTGAAAGGAAATTCTCCCGTTGATGAATGGCGGGATTCTCCCGTTGATGAATGGCGGGACCTTCTTTTGATTTTTGAAAATTTGGATGAACGAATCAATTCAATGTTGTGGATGGCTCGAGTTGCGTCCAAGTCGAATCCTGCGGACGCCCCAAGCAGGTTTTCTTTTATGTTTAGAATTTGAATTTGAAGAGATCCATGTTGAGTTTGTCTTTGAGACTGCAGATTTCAGAAGCAGTATGTCCAATTAAAGGTTCCAAGCTGAAATCCTACGTGGCATGTAGCTGAAGCGGAAAGGGGAATGGTCCAAAGTTTGGATCGATGTGCAATGATGGGGTGTCCATCCTTTTTGTTTTCCATATGACAAAAGAAAGTCAAAAGTGTGAATGCGTGAACATGAAATATGTTCAACAGATTTCCCCATTCTGCTTTGCGAGAAAAAGTCCGAGTGAGCCACCTGCATTCAGTCATGTCAAACAAACAAACCAAAAAAAAAACAGTGTGAACACTCGTGCATCTTGGCGATCTCACTCGTTGCGGCGTATGAAATGTTTGAACATATTGATATGTATATATGTTATTATATGTTTTGATATGTATACGTGATGTATATATATAATGAGCTTTTATGTTTTACGTTTGTATATGTGGCGTATGTGCGTGCATGGCTTACTCATATACGTTCACCTCGAAAGGTCTGATGCAAACCTTTTATGTTTAGAATTTGAATTTGAAGAGATCCATGTATGACTATAAAGGGTGCGTTCCCATTCCTCTAAGGCTCTTTGAGCTAGGGTGTCAGTTTGCGGTGAGGCCTTGTGAGCTGCCGGTGTCCCCAACGCACGGATGAAGGGGCTGTCAGGCAGCGTGGGAGATGGCAGATTTGCGATAGCCGCTACTGCACGTAAAATGTCACTTTCTTTGATTTCATACGAAGGGGACGACTTCTTCCCAATGGCTGGCTCAGAATCAGCCCATAATTGTTGCAGCGTGTATCCTGTCTTTGGTTCCATTCCATACTGCATTGTGAGCGCTTGGTACCTTTGGGCTCCCATGTAGGGCGCACCCTGGGGCGGTACCCTTTCCACCACAAAGGACGTACACGGTCTCCCAGTGTATGCGCTCGCCAAAAAGGCGGCAACCTGCAGAAGCAAGCAACACCAGACCGTTAATGTCTTTATCCGATGTGGCCTGCGAAGGTTCCCACATGAGGTATTTCGGTGGGTTGGTTTCTTGTCCACCTTATAACCTCCCCCTTTTAAGAGTGTGGTCCCAACGCAGCACAGCTCGATCCCTGGTGTAGGACCTTACTGTGGCCTGACTGTACATTAAGCCGAGGTGCTTCTGCCAGAACCTCGACCGCTGGGTGACCTTTTTTTCCTCGAGTGTGGCCGATGTCGCGCTAAAGGCTCGGTCCTTACATGAGAGTAAGCTGGAAATACATTGTGCAAGGACAAAAGGTCCTTGGAGTCGGCAAATCGATTGAAGCAACAAAAACGAAAACCACAACCAAACCAAAAACGACGACCCGCAAATCCCCCAGCCAGACTTGCGTTTCGCCAGCGGAAACAGCGAACAAACAGCAGAAACAAAACAAAACCCACAAAACGGGGCCAGAGCCCAAACAAAAACACCCACCGAATCGATTTGCCATTGGACGCAGTGGCTTATCCACTGCATCACTATCAAAAACATGCCAAATGAATTAGGGATCACGGCTGTCCAGGCAGACATGAAGGCCTTAGCTTGGGAGTTTACCCTAGCATGAGCCACTCGACCGCTGGGTGACCCAGTCGATAGCGATCCCACCCCTCCATGTGACACATACCCGAAAGCATGGGAACACACGAAGGAGGTCCAGGTTACCCCAGACACCGTGACTAACCTGGCATTCGTCACGGAGGAACCGACGGTCTGATCCATGCGGAGCATAGCAACCCTCACACGAACTTTGACCGTTAGCCAGGATCCAAGCAATGGATCGGAAGTTGAAGCAGTGGTGACATTCAATCACACCCTTTCCCACATATGTCTGCCTGCCTTCAGGACTGTACAAGGCGCGCACCGGACAAGTTGTAGCGCAGACCGGCCCAGAGCAGGAAATCCTGTCTTTGCCAGGTATCTACTTCTTTGATGGATGGCGGGTACACCCAACGTTGCCAATCCCCGACCACCTGCCACGCACCAAAGAGGCACCAGTCCAAGGTGTCGCTCTGACTGCACCGGCACCTGGTACAGAACCTACTCGGTCGCTGGAAGAAGAAGCGAGAGACATCCTTGCGACAGCTGCTAAGAATCAGCCCGAGGATGGGTCAAACACAAGGAGAGCAGCAGTCCGCGCGTGCAAGTACTTAAGGGCTATGGTCAACCAATATGAGTCCACCATACAAGAAGTGCATAAGGCAGCCCGCACCCATACACAAAGGAGCAAGGGCGCAGCAGGGCCAACGGTAGACTATCGGCCACAAGGGAAGCTCTCCCAGTTATATCCCCAGAACTAACTTCAAAGTTACTGCATTGCCTGTCCACGCTATCAGACCCATGGCCTCTGGCTAAGATCACGATTGATGTGGAGAAACCGAGCCAGTGGGCGCCCAAGTTGTGCCGACTCCACTTTGCTGATGAATATGCCAGGCGAACACTGCCCTCACCTACACAATCCCAGACATTGAGGCAGCACTCCAAGCGGTCCAGGCAATCCTCTCAAAGCTTGGAGTAAAGATGATTGAATTTTTAGCCGAATGGTTAGTCACCTTTCTGATACCAGCAACGCACGTATTGGAAGTGAGGGCACCTCATCTTTCCTTTATGTTGCTCAAGGAATACTGGTTTAGAGAACTATACCTCGGCTTGAAAGTCACAGCATCGTTTGACCGCTCCGAATCATACACGAGAGTAATCGATGGGCAGGTAAGATGCATCACTCCTGAAATCAAGCCACAGAACCTGCAGGTCATCTGGAACGTGCAGTTTATCACTGTGTTTGTGCCGGCATGGATGATCCCTCCAGTATACCACAGCCTGCTGTCCTTGGGGACTCGGGGGGCAGTCGTGGAGCACCCTTCAGCGAAGGTACCTTAAGCCCCCTTCGAAGGTACCTTAAGCCTTTGCCGAAGGGGGGACGGGGGGGGAGGGGGGGGGGGGAACGAGGAACCGAAGCCCCCTTAAGGTACCTTAAGGGGGCTTCGAAGGCTTCGAAGGTATCTTAAGGGGGCTTCGAAGCCTTCGAAGGTACCTTAAGGGGGCTTCGACGAAGGTACCTTAAGGGGTCTTCGCGGAAGACTTCGAAGGTATCTTAAGCGGGCTTGGACGAATTCTTCGAAGCCCCCTTAAGGGAGCTTCAAAGCCTCCAAGCCTCCTCAAGGTACTTTAAGGTGGCTTCGAGCGTTGAAGCCTTGGCTGAAGCCTTTGAAGGTACCTTAAGGGAGCTTCGAAGGCTTCGAAGGCACCTTAAGGGGGCTTCGAAGCCTTCCTCAACGGACCTTCAAATTCAATTTCTCAAGCTTCCCCCTTAAGGTACCTTCCTGAAGGGCCTCTCACCGACTGCCTGAGGGCAGTCGTGTGGAAGGCAAGAGAATTAGATTTCAGATCATGGTATTGTGGAAGGCAAGGGGGGAAGTTTAAATAAAAGTTAGATCATGGCATTGTGGAAGGCAGGGGGATGAAATTGAAACAAAGAGTTGGAATTTAGATCATGGCATTGTGGAAGGCAAGCGGGGGGAAGTTTAAGTTAGATTTTAGACCATGGCATGGTGGAAGGCAAGGGGGAAATTTAAATAAAGAGTTGGAATTTAGATCAGGCATTGTGGAAGGCAAGAGGGGAACTGAAGAGTTCGATTTTAGATCATGCCATTGTGGAAGGCAAGAGTGGAACTATAAATAAAGAGTTAGATTTTAGATCATGGCATTGTGGAAGGCAAGGGAGGGGAAAGTTCATAAAAAGTCAGATTTTAGATCAAAGTTTTAAAAGCAAGAGTTGGATTTTAGACCAGGCATTGTGGAAGGCAAGGGGGGGAAGTGTAAATAAAGAGTTGGAATTTAGATCATGGCATTGTGGAAGGCAAGCGGGAGGAAGTTTAAATAAAGAGTTAGATTTTGCATCATGGCATTGTAGAAGGCAGGGGGGGAAGTTCAAATAAAGAGTTGGAATTTAGATCATGGCATTGTGGAAGGCAAGGGAGGGAAGTTGAAATAAAGAGTTAGAATTTAGATCATGGCATTGTGGAAGGCAAGGAGGGAAGTTTAAAATCAGAGTTAGATTTTAGATCATGGCATTGTGGAAGGCAGGGAGATGAAATTTGAACAAAGAGTTGGAATTTAGATCATGGCATTGTGGAAGGCAAGCGGGGGGAAGTTTAAGTTAGATTTTAGACCATGACATGGTGGAAGGCAGGGGGAAAATTTTGAAGAGTTGATTTTAGATCATGCCATTGTGGAAGGCAAGAGTGGAACTACAAATAAACAGTAGATTTTAGATCATGGCATTGTGTAAGGCAAGGGAGGGGGAAGTTCATAAAAAGTCAGATTTTAGACTCAAGTTTTAAAAACAAGAGTTGGATTTTGGACCATGGCATTGTGGAAGGCAAGCGGAGGGAAGTTTAAATAAAGTGTTTGACTTTGGATCATGGCATTGTGGAAGGCAGTGGAGGAAGTGTAAATAAAGAGTTGGAATTTAGATCATGGCATTGTGGAAGGCAAGGGGGGAAGTTTAAATAAAGAGTTCGATTTTATGGCATTGTGGAAGGCAAGGGGGGGAAATTTAAATAAAGAGTTAGAATTTAGATCATGGCACTGTGGAAGGCAAGAAGGGGGTGGAAGTTTAAATAAAAGAGTTAGATTTTAGATCATGGCATAGTGGAAGGCGAGCGAATTAGATTTTAGATCATGCCTTCGACGAACGCACCTTAAGGCGGCTTCGAAGCCTTCGAAGGTACCTTAAGGGGTCTTCGCCGCAGACTTCGAAGGTACCTCAAGCCTTTGCCGAAGGGCGGACGGAGGGGAAGGGGGGTGAACGAGGAACCGAAGCCCTTAAGGTACCTAAAGGGGGCGTTAAGGTACCTTAAGGGGGCTTCGAAGGCTTCGAAGGTATCTTAAGGGGGCTTCGAAGCCTTCAAAGGTACCTTAAGGGTGCTTCGACGAAGGGTACCTAAGCCTTTGCCGAAGGGAAGGACGGGGGGGGACGGGGGGGGGTGAACGAGGAACCGAAGCCCCCTTAAGGTACCTTAAGGGGGCTTCGAAGGCTTCGAAGGTATCTTAAGGGAGCTTCGAAGTCTTCGAAGGTACCTTAAGGGGGCTTCGACGAAGGTACCTTAAGGGTCTTCGCCGAAGACTTCGAAGGTATCTTAAGCGGGCTTGGACGAATTCTTCGAAGCCCCCTTGAGGGACCTTCAAAGCCTCCAAGCCTCCTCAAGGTACCTTAAGGTGGCTTCGAGCATTGAAGCCTTGGCTGAAGCCTTTGAAGGTACCTTAAGGGAGCTTCGAAGGCTTCGAAGGCACCTTAAAGGGGGCTTCGAAGCCTTCCTCAACGGACCTTCAAATTCAATTTCTCAAGCTCCCCCCTTAAGGTACCTTCCTGAAGGGCCTCTCACCGACTGCCTGGGACTCGGACATGTTCAACCTGTGCTGCGTGGTCGACAGGCCACAGCGCCATCCACTTCTTGGTGACTCGGAGGTGGATCCCACCCTTCTATGTGGGTTCTCTTTGGGATGGTCAGGCAAGTTGGGTGAACCCCTGAGGGTGAACTCACTGAGTTCGGACTGCGGTTCGTTCCACTGTTGTTCATGCAAAGGGGGGGTCAGGTACACTTCTTTGGTAGGTTGTTGACATGGTAGTGGTTGTCGTTCGATTGTGGTCCCACGTCCTCCTTGGTGACTCGGAGGAAATGAATGGGTAACTCGATCAGCCGCGTGGGCATACAGGACAACTTCGGGGAACGGGAGAGGGGAACGGGAGATTCTGAACAGGGATCCATTTATGTTGAGCTGCTAGGCCTGTTTTGACTTCTTGGAGGCGATCTCTGTTCAGCCAGCGAAGGTCTGACCCTCGAACCAAACAAGCGGTGGCAATCCTTGCACAAATGCAAGCCGGCCGACCAGCCCTGATCCAGAAAGACGGCGGCGAAATGCTCATTGCCATTGTCCTTGATAGGCCACTGGCTGAAGCTAAGGCACTAGTGGACGACCCTGCAGCCTTCACTCGCGAAATGACTAAGATTCTGCTTGCCAAGCAAAGCCATCCACTTATCGCCCAAATGATGAGGCCGGCAGGAAGCGGTGACCCACCCCCCGCACATAGCACAGCCAGTGGCACCGCCACGAACGCCCCAGCGCCAGTCAGCCCGTGCAATTCCAGTAGTCTCATGCGGCCAACGTGGGGTACCCACGGTTGCCACACATGACAGGGAACCACTGTTTAGACATGTGTTGATAGGTGCTGTCACCATGGGGTACCCATGGTTGACCACTGCCTAGTGTAACTGCCGAAGAGGTAAGCTTGCCTGGGTAAGTATGAGGAGGGAGATAGGGGTTAGGGATTATAGTAAACTTTTTTGGAGGGAGATAGGGGTTAGGGATTATAGTAAACTTTTTTGGGGGGGCCTATACTTAAGTTTTGTTGGTTTCTGGTAGTGTAGGATGATGTCAAAGTACATCAAGCCATGGAACCCGTTGCCGTTTGACATTACTTCGACCAACAGAATGACCGGCCATGTACACCTCCAAACGGACGTCCCCATGCCTTTGCTCCGATGAGTTGGCAGCACAGCGATTGATGGATGAACCGCCCAGCTGCTCTACGCTTGCAGAACACCCAGCGTACAGTTTAGCCTTGTAGTATGGCCCAGCTAACTCCAGTGAAGGATGCTGCTGTCAATCGCCTAGCAAAGTCAATTACTCAACTGACCCTGTGTCAGGTCACTACCAGTGAAATAGATGCTGCCACCGAACTGCTCGACAAGGCATCTCAGAAGCTTCAAGGTATCCAAAATATCCCATCCCAGAGGGTCATTGACCTCGAAGCTGCCATACGCCAACTCCGTCAAATTAGCTGTATATTGGATAGTTGTACAATCTCTGCCAGCTACGAAGTGAGCCAAGCGCAGAAAGCCATACTGCTACTGGATCATACAGCTAAAGGAGCTAGCACGTCATCGGAAGAGCTCAATGCACAGATATCACCACGCACCGATGATGAGCACAATCTCCCATACCATGAAGACTACTTGCAAGAGCACTAGCGCACTGGAACTTTCCGCAAACCGCAGCTACATGATGCTGATGATAGGAAAAGGACTACTGAGCGGACTCTGAGTGCGCCCTGAATGCCGTAGCTTTGCTGTCATTTTCACATTAGACCATGTCTCACCCTCCTGTTTCACCGTTCTCTCATTTCTCACCACTCTCGTTGCGACCCGGCTTTGTCGGTGTTTGCTTCGAAGTGCCTGGGTGAATGTCATGCCTTTACGGCTGCTCTTTGTGATCTCGGGGATCCTGGCTGGGGGGATCCTCGGTTTCCGCATGGAGCTTTTGTTGCTTCTATCACCCGATGTGGCCCATTGGTGTGTTTTTGTTTGGTTCTGTTTCGTGTTTTATTTTGGGCCATTCTTAGGATGACACATAAGATGTCATCATGCATGGAATTCCCACTGCTGGTTGCAATCCTTTTTCTGTCTTTTTTGGCTGGTTTTTGTTTTGGTTGTTTGTTTTGTTTTTTTGTTCTTTTCTGGTTTGTGTTGTCTTTGATGGGATTGCTCACTGGACTTTGTATTGGTCCACTACCAGCTCTTTTGAGGCTGCTGATACTATTGACGGCCTTGCAAGCAAATTACAATTCAGCTTGTCTGCTGCGGTTGAACGTGTGTAACGACCTGGCGAAAGCCATGAAGGCGTTGGACGGAAAAAGAAAAAGAGTTTCAGTCTCACGTTTCTCAACTGACAGCACTCCAAGTTCAATGCAAAATCATCACTGGCAGTCATGCAGTTTTGACACGTGCAGAAAAGTCGATTCGACTCTAAACACTGCAAACCTGCAACTGAGACATGAAAAACAGTTTCATTGGTTGAAAAAATGTCTGCAAACATCATCAAAAACGTCTGAAATTTCAGTTTCAAGTGTCAAACTTGTCGAAAAACTTGAAAACATCTCAGAAATCAAGGGACTCAGCACTAAGGATTGGACACCTTGAGTTGTTCCACCTGCACTTGCACTAGGTTGCTGGTCTTCAACCGCAGGCCAACTCCAAGATTCGTCCCAATTCTCCTGTCCTTCTTGCCACGTGCAATCCCAAGATTCATTCCAACTGTCATTCCAGACCTGCGCAGTTTCATACCATGACTGGTCCTCCCACCAAGAACCATCGTCATGCCACCACATGTCCGCACTGTCCCATTCTTCATCGTATCCTACTTCGTTCATTTTCCTTTCTTGCCAAAACCTTTACCTTTGCCTTTGCCTTTCTTTCCCTTTCTGCTTTCCTTTGCCCTTAATTACTCCTTTTCCTTTCTTTCTCTCTGGGCAATTTGCAGAAATGTGGCCAAATTTCTGGCATTTGAAACACTTCAGTTTTGACAAATCAACATCACATGCATTTGAACTGTGTCTCCTACTTCCACAGGTACCACATCGCACACCCCCTACTGCATCTAAATTCCAGTTTCCATCACCATCACTTGCAGACATATCATGTTGCACAGTGGATTCATCTGAACCTTCCACTTGGGTGACCTGGTATAGATTCTTTTTGGGGTGGAACTCAGCGAAAGCACGCTGCTGCTGTTCCCATCTCAGTGCAGTGGCCCTAAAAGCTTGGTACGATTCACCTCCAGTGTGATGCAAACAAAACGTCCTGACTGCTTCAGGCAAACTACGTAGCAAAACAGCTACCAAGTCAGCTTCGGCTACATGCAACCCTGTGGCATCAATTCTACTTGACAGTGTTCCCAGCAACTTAGAATACCTGGCCATTTCAAAGTCTATCTTTCTGATTGTGTCCGTTACAATCGTACTTGCACTTGTTTCATTCCCATGCAGTGCAAAAGACTTCCCTGCCAGTGCCGTTCTGAAACTAAGTGCCTCACTCCTCATCCTGATGCTGTACTCCAGGGTCAGCTGTCTCACCAGCTCAGAGCCATTCGAAGCTTGCAACTCTGCATTCACACCCACATCCGCATTGCACAAGTTGATTCCTTCACTGAATGCATTGATCAACGTCAAAGTTCTCGGGTGATTTCCAAATGCACTTCTCAAAATAGCAAGCAACCTTCTGCTTCTTGCACGTTGCGGCACAGCTAATTGATTCCAGTGCAACGGATCTGGCCATCTACAGGCATGCTCGATTTCACTTCCGAACTCAAGGCTGGCTTGCATCGCCCAGGCTGTTAAATCATAGATGTAAGCTTGCCACCCTAGGATTTCTGCTTCTCTACTGGTCCACTTTGCACAATCCGGAGTTGGGGGCGTTCCCAGCCACTTCTCACTTTTAGCAAATACGTCACCTACGTATTCCCCGGATGTTCCTGGTACGTGCATTGGATCCATACTTTGAGGAAACCCATTTGTGGCCCTTTGTCCAAACATCTCAGCATCGCCATACAGGGTTGCGGGCTCCCCCCGGCCAGGAGCCCCGAGATCACATAGAGCAAGCCGCACGGGCATGAAGACTCACTCCTGTGCATATGGACTGCATGTGCTACGTTTCTGGATGTAACTTGCATGGTGGCTACAACAAGATGTTGTTAATGGTTTATTTGGGCAGAACTCTGAAATTGATGCAGAATGGTTTGAGAACAACTGGAATTGGTTACAATACCGTGAAGATGCGTTTTGTGTGCATGTGAATGTTTTTCGTCAACTTGGTGAAGAAGGAGAATGTTTTTGGAACTGAAATTCATTTGCAACGAGGTTTTCTGGACTGCAAATGAATTTGGAGATGATTTTGGTATGGACGACTTTTTGGACAAGCTCAACGTTGTTTTCCAAACACATGTGCATGCGTTTTCAACAACAACCTTGACTGGAATTGTTTTCTGCATGATGCGTTTTATTTTCGGAAGCTGCCAACTATTTTTGTCAACAGTTTGGATGTTTTTGGAATTTGTGCAAACAGTGCGTTTGAAGAGAAGATGGAAGTGGAGATGATTTATTCTTGGAAAGATGGTGAATTCAGCTTTACTGAATTCACCAACATGTTGATGATGTTTGTCAACCGCCGCCGTTGCATGTTGCAAAGGCAAAGCAGCTGAAACAGAAGAAGTCCAACTATAACATGCTGCATGTGCACGACAGACAATTTACTTTCCTTGCTTTGTGTTTCCTGTGTGGAAAAGGGAATTGAGTTTTGCAGTGACAGCCGTCGTGTTTTGGGTTTTAACTTGTTAAGCGCTCGACGCGGAGTTAAGCCGACCCCTTGCGACGTTAGGAGCGCGACTAGTGGTTGTACTTAGGTCCTGTTGGATTTTCGCATGGTAGCGGAGCGGTTGTGCTCCACGCGTATGTAATTAGACGCGATGTTGCCAGGAAGTAACCAGGGACAAGGACCTAATGGCCACGGAAGTGCGCTAGGAATGAACTCACTGCATGTAGGACCAGTAGGGTCACCAACAATGAACAGAATGGAAGGAGGAGGTGAGCAGGGCGTAGAAAGAAACACAGGTGTTGCAGGTAATTCGCCAACAGGTGCCGCGATGCAAGCGAATGCAGCGGTAGGTAACGCGATGACAACACCGGCCCCGGGCTTAGGTGGTCAAGCTGGAAGCTTAGTTGGCTCTGGACATATGCTCCCTCCTGCAATGAATACATTTGGGTCATACAGACCGATGCGTGGTAGTTTAATGGATCCACGAAACTATGGTTTGAATCAGGGTTTTCTGGGATGTCAAGGTCATGGATGTAGTGGTTGTACTGCATGTCAAGGGTATCCAGGTCAGGGTGTGCATGGACAAGGTCTGTTTGGACAAGGTCAGTTCGGACAAGGTCAAGGAGGACAAGGTCTGACAGGACAAGGTCAGGTAGGACAAGGTCTGCACGGACAAGGGATGCCAGGACAAGGTTGCATGGGAACTGCAGGTCAAAGTGCCCAAGCTAGCACAGGTAGAAGTCAAGAACCAGGACAGGGGAGTGCATGTTATGGAATGCCATGGATGTCAGGTCATTGCGGTGGTGCCCCAAGTCAAGGAGGACAAGGTCAGGTAGGACAAGGTCAAACTGGAGGCATGTGCATGGGACCGGACATTGGCGGAGTAACACCCCAGAATCAAAGGTTGCAAGATGTGCTGAGGCTGATGGGAGGTTTAGAACCGATGCAGTTAATGCAAGTCAGGCAGGTGATAGGTGAACAGGTTGGCTGACTGATTAGCAAACGGCTGTCTTCTTTTGCCAAAGAAGCCTCTGATATTTCATGTGCACTGCTTGGCAAGCTCAATGCTCCTTTGACCTTGCGTACAGAGATGCAGGAACCCGTTGAAGTGCCAAAATATGCAAGGGTTTTGCGTGGTGCATTTGACCCCGACATTGACAAGGGGGCAAGTGAACAGTCGGAGCCAAAAAAGCGCAGAAAACTTGAAGGGCATAACTCTTTGGATGAGGTTTGGAAATACAAAGCTGTTTTTGGGTTGCCCTGGACCTGTGAACAATTCATCAAGCGAGCGTGCGAAGCTTGGCACCCTGCCAAGGCAAATCATGCCGTCCCCAAGGACTTGAAAGTGGCTCTGGACAAACACATGAACAAACATTGGTGGCCTACCGTACGGATTGGTGTAGGCGGTGGCTGAAAAGAGCGGTGGAGCTGGAACCTGATGAAAAAGCTGATCTGGCCAAGAGGCTGCCTCACGTGAGGGCTGCCACAAAGAACGAGAGGCTCCTACTTACCCAGGAGATCATGGAAAGCATTGGCTATGAGGACAGTGGCGCCCTCGACCTTCTGAGACGTGGCTCACCGTTTGCTGGTGACATACCCAAATGTGCAGTTTTCCAGGCTCTTTACGAGCCTTGCCTGTTTACGTTGCAGCAGCTTCAACGGGAATCTGGAAAGCGCAATCAGGCCATCTTGGCGGCTTGTCACAGCAGTGGTGATGCAGAGGTGGATAGACAGGTGCTTCTTGAGACACAGGAAGAGGTCAGACTTGGATGGGCTGTGGGGCCAGTACAACAGGTTCCAGAGGGTTGCGTGATATCAAGGCGTTTTCCTTTGGTACAACGCAACAAAACACGCATGATAGACGATCACCCGATATCAGGTGTGAATGACACTGCAGCTGCCCACAGCAAGGTTGACTTGCACATGGTGGATACCTTTGCTGCAGTGTTAGGTGAATTTTTCAGAAGATGTGATGAGCATGGAAAAACCAGTGAAATCGTAGCAAAGACTTACGACTTGAAGAGCGCCTCAGGCAAGTCCCAATTCAGGAGGAGCACCTTCAATTCTCCTACTTCTGTATCTAGAACTGTGAATTGGGGCGGCCAGAGGTGTACCAGTTGCTCACTCTGCCTTTTGGAACAGCACATAGTGTCTACAGTTTTCTTCGCCTTGCCCGACTCTTGTACACAGTGGCAACTGGTGGCTTTTATTTGCTCAACAAATTTCTATGACGACTACATATTGGCCTCTCTGCCTGGAAGTGTTGAATCTTCCAAAAATGCCATGGAGTTAATTTTCATGTTGACGGGCTGGCAATTTGCAACAGATGGGAAAATGCGTACAATTTGTGGCAGCACTCATGGATGACACAGCACAAATCATGATGAGAAGTGTAACAAGTTTTCACCTCAGTGGCATGTGAATTGCATGACCATATCGTCAGGCTTTTGGTGCTCAAGAAAAGTCCGCTCCTGCTTGCATGGTAGCGGAGCCCGTTTGGGCTTCCTACCTGTAAGCACTTTCCTGTTCACCCTTCTGCGCAACTTGCTTAGCCATTGGATTTTTTCTGGAGCTGGAATTGACAGGTGACTGGATCAACAGTTTACAATTTTGGGAACGTGGTTTTAGTTTTGCTTGCTGGATTTGTGGCAGGTGCACAACTGGATAGCGTGGCTTGTGATTTTCACTCTGGCTTGGACAGATTGCAACGTGACATTGGGATTTGCTGTTTACGGGATTTCTGGCGTGTGTACAATTTCCTGGATTGGCATTCATACAATTGTTGCATTTTCTGGCATTGCGTGGTAACAGCGTGTTGGTGGAACAGCTTGTGCGTTGTGCAATTTACAATAATTTGCTTGGTGAGCAATTGTGATTTCAGCTTGCGTTGATTGCTTGACGTGATCTTTGTGAAGGAGTTCCCATTTAGAGTATGACCAGTTTTGATCCATCTGCACTGCTGGAAGTGGCCGAGGCAACCAAGGCCGCGGCACAGGCCGCACAGGCCATACAGAATGCGCTTCAGCAGACAGTGGTGGCATCTCCAGGTTCCAGTCCAAGTAGCTCCAATGCGCAGAACGAGGATTGGTCGAAACTGTTGAATAAGCCCCCTTTGTTTGACTACAAGTCTTCAGAAGATGAAATTCGTGCCTACAGGGATTGGAATTGGCAGTTGATACAATTCTTGAATGCAATCGACAGTGGGTACGAGAAGGAGCTTCAGTCGTTGATGGATGACCCACCTCATGCGTTTGACCTTGGAACAGCTTCGGCAGAGACGCGCAACAGAAGCGCTAAGCTGTATGGATTGCTTGCATCACTTTGCAGGAATCGAAGCTTGCATGTTGTGAGGAGTGTGAAAAATGGAGATGGATATGAAGCCTTGCGTCAGTTGACATTGGCGCTCAGACCATCAAGTAGCGGCAGAGGTTTGGCCTTGATGTCAGCTCTGACAAGCTGGCCACAGTTTTCCATGAATCAGCATCTGCAACCTCAGATCTTAAAGTTGGAGGATGCTTTGGAAGAAGCTCGAAAAGCAGGTGCAACAATTCCTGACCAGCTCAAGCAGGCAATTTTGCTCAAGTGCGTCACAGGTCAATTCAGGACGCACCTCAACTTGGCCATTCAGGAGACAACTACTATTACTGTACTCGTTCAGTGTTGTTTGTAGGGGGTATTTCATGAAATAGATTGACCACTACATTTTGGCTCAAGGTGGCATTCATAACATAACTGCGTTTGCTGTTGCTTTCAACAAATTTTTTTTGGGTCTCATTTACCGGCGTGTTTGGTTTCAACTGCTTTGGTTACGTTGACACATGTCGTTTGCTTTGTTTACCACTGAACAGGACGGTTTTTCATGCGTCATTTCAGGTGCAAATCATTTTGTTGCTTTTTCATTGCATTAGCTCTGCACTCCCTGCGGTCCTCCCGGGCTGCGCATGGTGGGCATCGTCGGTGGCCCTGTATTGGTGGGCATCGTCGGTGGCCCTGTATTGATTTCACTGGGATTTGCATTTCGTTTGAGTGACGATTCTTTCAGCTGCAGAGTCATTCGTTTAACTTGGAGTTTGATACTGGCTTGCATTTTCATTTCGACAGCTGTGCGTTTGGACCTTCATTTGACCATGGATGGAGCAGACATTTTTTGTACGGATCCCAGTGACGCAGAGGGAGACTTTGAAGACTGGTCAGTCGTTTCGGAGGCAGTTTCACCAACTTACAGAATTCAGAATTCAGGTTCAGTTTCACGGCCACCTAGCTGTAAATCAGCACCTTTACCAGCACCTGCATACAGGCATGATTTGTCAGTTTCTCGCATGCAGTCAAGGGCTCCTGTTTCATGTCGCGTCTCACTTTAGTGTGAAGCCTTTATATAACCATGCTCACAGGTGGGGTGCCACCGTCCTCTTCCTTCTAGCACGCTCCGCTCCCGTTCCTCCGCGTTCGCGTTTTCGGAAGTTCTCTGTGATTGACTTCTGAACTTCCTGAAGCAACTCAAACAAATCTCGTTGGTTTTTTGTTGGTGTTCGTTTTGTCTTGAACATTCTTTTTCAGTTTGCTGATCCAGAAGAATGTTCTCAGTGAATGTCACTCTCGTTATTTTAAGTTTCAAGGGAGGGTGGGTGGGATAAAAGTTCTCACTACCCGGAGGCTGAATGGGGGTAGTGAGCCTTTTAGCTAGTTTGCTAGCCATGGACCTGGTGCTTCATGCAGAAGCCTATCGGTTGGGAGTCAAGAGGACCGATATCAAGCTGCCGTGGGAACGCGAGCCCGTCAATCCGGTTTTTGCCAAGAAACAGAAGTTGATCAAACCACCTATCTATGTGCCTGAGGTTGACCACAAATCTGAGCAGGTTTCAATTCCCATTGCTGCGGCAGAAGGGCATATCAAGTGGTCGAGAACAACTTCATATATTCCATGGCCGATTGCCCAAGAGAGGGCTCTTGCAAGGGCTTTGGAGGCTTGGCGAATCATTTTGATGGACAACCTTGCTGGCACTATGGTCGGAAAACAGATTGATGATGCCCTCAAGGGAGACCCTGAGGCAAAAGCGATGGAGAAATCAATTTCCGATGCACTGTCGGGCAAGGCGGTTTCCACCTTGCGATCCAGGTCGTCCTCTTTGTTGGCCTATGGCCGCTGGTTGAAAGGAGTCGCATCCGATGCGCCAATTTTTCCAATGTCAGAGAGTCAAGCGTATACCTATGTGCAGGAGCTGAGGGAACACAATGCACCTCGGACGAGAGCATCAAGGTTTCTTGAAGCTGTTTCATTTGCGCACCACATGCTTGGAGCTGATGTTGGTGACACGTTGAGATCTTCAAGGGTGAAGGGAGCTGCAACTGTGTCCATGGTCATTCCAAAGAAGAAGACCCCGTTAACCATTCCTCAAGTTCGTTTCCTGGAAAATGTTGCAATGGAAGGCGATGGTCCTGAAACGATTTTTTGTGGATACGTTTGCATGATCTTACATATGAGACTGAGATGGTCTGACGGCCAGTATTGCCAACATGAGCCAGAAACTGACATGCATGATCAGAAGGGTTTTCTCGAGTGCAAGCTCTACCATCACAAGAATGCAGGAAGGCAGAAGCATGCTAAGAGATTGCTGCCGGCTGCCTGCAACTTGCCTGGCTTGTCCAACCACGACTGGGCAACTCCATGGTTGGAGCTGAGGAAGAAACAAGGCTTGGTAGCAGGCCCTGGACTGCCGACAATGCCGGCTCCGTTGTCAGGTGGAGGCTGGGCAAAGGTTCCCCTGGAACCCAGCCAAGCGACCACCTGGCTCAGAGAGATGTTGAGACTTTTCGAACCAGTTCCTCAACCAATGGACATCGGTACACATTCGCTGAAAGCCACGTGGCTGAGCATCATGGCGAAAGCTGGCTGTGATGGGGACATACGCAGACTTGCAGGGTACCATGCAGATCCTGGAGCAAAGATGGCGCTGGAGTACAGCAGAGATGCACAGGCGCCTGTTTTACTGGTGATTGACTCCCTCACCGCTGCCATCTCCCATGGACTTTTTCATCCTGATGCTCCCAGATCAAAGCGCTGGCCTCGAAAGGGTTGCAACTCTTTACATTCAGTTATGTTGTGTCTTGCTAAGATGAATGCTGAAGAGTTTTGGTATCAAGATCACAATGTGCCGCCTGAACATGTCATGACACAGCCAGATGACAGTTTGGAGGGTTTCGCTATCGTGACACCACCGTCGGAGCCCTACTCGCCTGGAAACTCAGAAGAGGATGTAGAAGAGTTTGAGTCCATTTCATCAATTAGCGATGCAAGTGAGAAACCTGTCCTTGGAGGGGACTACGCCTCGACTGACGAGGAAAGAGATGCTCAGGTGGCAGCCCCTATCGTCGGTCAGGAGCTTGCCCAGTCCTTGGAAGGCCACATTGAATCCAAGATTTTCAGGCATGTTATTAGTGGATGCTGCCATGTCGCGCGGGACGGAGACATTGACCCAGATGATGGAGAGTCAACAGTACTGAAATGCGGTAAGATTGCAACTCGCAATTTTGAACAGGTGAGTTTGCCAGGAAATTTCTTGCCCTATAAATGCTCAAGGTGTTTCGCTGGGAGCTGAGTGAAATACTTGTACTGTGCTTTTTCAAGATGTTTCCCCCTAAATTCTTTTTTTTGTTCAAATCTTGTGCATTACACGTTGAATGACCATCATACCAGTGAGACATCAGTTTGCGGAAGTGCATCGTTTCACGGCATGCTGGGACCTTGGAGTGAGGAGAGTTTCACCGTGTGATGTTTTGATGCAATGATGTCCAACCATTCTCAACCGGTTCTTTTCATGTGCTGTGCGTTACTGCTGCCCATTGTCACTACTTGAAATTTAAATGAGTGGGACCAACATGCACTTCATTGTCGTGACTGCGCGCTGCCTTGACTCGAAGGGTTCAGAAGGCGAACGCTCGTTGGTAGCCATAGGGCAAGCCGGGAGCTTCAGTGTCATGCAGATGTTTTGTTGGCAGTCATGTGTTGTGCATCACTTGCTCCTTCATTCTTGTTTTCAACTTTGTTTCTCTTGTGAGACCATTGGAAACAAACGACATGTGACACAGTGGACGCTCCAGCACAGTGAATCCTAGCAGTCAATGGACGCGCTTGGAACTTGGTTTGGACCTGAGCAGTCCGATCAGTGACGTAAAAAAGAAAGAAGGTTGGAGTTTGCGTGACAAAACCATGTTTTGTTGTTTTTGGGGAAACTCTGAATGCAGTTTTTGGGGTTTGAATGTCAGCAATGCCACGTTGTCATATTTGCCGAATAACGCAAGCCGTGACCAGAGGGTCATGATAAGACATCAGTGCAATGGCGTTGATGAGGCTCCAGGACAGAAAGCTGTTTCTGGAATGATTGGCAAGTATGACATGGACACATGACATTTGTACATATTCTCGGTACTCTGAATTTTCTTTAACATGTTGAAATTTTTCAACCCCAATGTTTCAGACTGACTTCACGCAGCAAGAACTTGAGCAGGTTTGAGAACGTGCTTAAAGTAGAAACAAAATGATTTTTCAACTCATCAATTTTCTGTCTTTCAAGCTCCACGCTGAGCTGCCGATACTCTGAGGGTCGCCATGTCTCTGGTTGATAGCAATGCTGTTTTCGAAGCAAGGGCTCGCAGTATTGGTCTGAGCGATGAAGTCATCACTGCGATGGCTGTCAAAGGATGGACAACCCACGGAACCTATGCCTTCTCTGTTGCCACTCAACCGGGAGCAGATGAGCAGGCATTCCTGGATGGGGTGATTGTACCCCTGCTGACTACGCCTGACCACCCAGAGGCTCCAAAGCTTCGAAGGCTGTTCTTCGAGGCACACACGCTGACAGCAGCGGAGTTGCGACGGAAGGTGGACGCAACAGAGCAGGAGGCGCCCAGGAAACTTCCAGCGCCAGAGATCTCACAGAGGATTGAGATGCTTCAAGCGCGCATCAAACCTCTGATTGTGGCCAACTTCCTGGAGCCATCACACCATTTGATAAACTCCATGGTGCAGTGCGTGGAAGATGGACGTGTCAGGTACATTGAGTGGTCCCGTTGCACATCGCGCACACAAGAGGTTAACAACGTCAAAGAGGACGGTGACCTGAAGATTTGGAAAGCAGACAGCACAGGTGCGATCAAAGCGACATCAAAGGAGCCCTCAATTCAGGCCACCTTGAATACAGAGCTGGATGTCCACAACGCTTTGAGGAGACGAGGTGTGGCATACGAAATTGCCCAAGCAATGACGTTTGAGGTGCACGAATCCATCATCAACTACCTCTTCTTTGAGTTGAAGAAAGACCCAATGGAAGGGTTCTCACAGGTGACGCTGCAACAGGTTGCAGCAGCAGACCGTGAGTTACATGTGCGGCTGGCTGAAGCCACGCGTGGGGGCTTCAAGGCTGGACCCGCTGGAGAACTGCCTCTGGATTTACATGTGAAGAACATTTTGGAAGGACCCGAGCTGAAATGGATTTTGATGCCGTTGCCCAAGAAGTCAGTTGCAAAGGCAGCTGTGGCCGACCATGCAGTTGGAAAGCCCAACAATGACGTGGAGCCGAAGCGAAACAGGACAGAGCCAAGCAAGGCTAAGCAGGATGCTGCTAAGTTGAAGAGACTGAAGAGAACTCCCATGCCAAAGAAATTGGTAGGATGCGTGCCTTGCAATGAGGAGGGGCAACCTTACTGTTTTGCATTCAACCTTGGTTCATGCGCCAGCGCCTCAGACTGTCCAAAGGGACTTCATGTCTGCTGTAAGAAGGGTTGCAACAAGCGGCACTCATTCATTTCTGCCCACAAGCCGGGCCCTTGACTATTGAGCTGTGGTGAGCCCCGCCCAAAGAGGGCGCAACAAAGCAGTGACGAGGGTCACCAAGTGGCCGCTTCACGAAAGCGTGGGGCCGCCGCCTTTGCAGTGAGCGACAGCCGCTCCCATCAAGAGCCGGTCGCCAAGTGAGAGCGCTTGGTCACGGGCAGTGCTGGCGCAAAAGTGCGCGAGCCTTTTTCTGATGCTGATGAAAACATGTCAGCATTGCCGACGACTAGTGATCATCAAGAAGTTGACGGATCACGACATCAGGATGCAAATGTGCAGTCTGATAGGCCACTTTTTCTTTTGGATTTATTCTGTGGGACAGCTGGTGTTGCGGCTGCATTCAAAGCATGTGGTGGAGAGGCCCTTGGGATCGATCACATCATTGACAAGCGGCGTGTGAAGGGGCCAGTTTCAAAAATTGACCTCACCAAACAAGAAAGTCAGGATACGGTGCTTGGCTGGCTGAAGTCCGGCAAAGTGGATGCAGTCATGCTGGCCCCCCCATGTGGAACAGCATCCCGTGCAAGGGAGATCCCCATAGCTGCGAAGAATCGCCTGAAAAATAAAGTGCAGCCTCAACCACTTCGTTCAGACAAGTTTCCAATGGGGCTCCCAACTTTGCGGGGCGTTGCCAAGCTGAAGGTCAAAGCGGCAAACCGTTTGTACAAATTTGCAAGCAAAGTCATAAAAAATCTGCGTGGTGAAAGACATCCCTGTGATTTGCGAGAACCCACGCAGATCAATCATGTGGCTGACGGATTTTTTAACCGATCTGCCTGAGGAGTGTCGTTTTCAGCATGTGCACTCCTGCATGTATGGAGGCAAGAGAAAAAAGAGGACGTCTTTTCTGCTCAACTTTCATGCTCCAAACTTGCTGCTGGAATGTGACGACAAACGCAGCCACCTACCTTGGGGGCTGGTGCAGGATGAGCATAAACTTTCTGAAATTAAGTTTTCTACAAGTTTGGAGACAGAATACCCTTCAGGGCTGTGTAAGCAACTTGCAATGGCGTTTGTTGACAAACTACAACAGCAGGGCAAACACATGGCGCTCTCAGCGGTCAGTTTGGACCAAGCTCAACGCATGGGATCGGGGTTGCAACCACGTGGCGCAAGAGCGCCCCTTCTGGTAGGTGATTTCAAGCACAAAATCGATGTTCAGTCCCAAAGCGAGGACATCCCGACCCAAATCACTGAGACCGTGCGACCGCCATTTCAAGGAGTTCCATTACACTCCAAACTCATTTCTTCTCGACGCGTCACGAAAGAGGGGAAAGAAGGCGAGAAGAAAACTGTTACAATTTCTACATTTGGTGTTTTTCGGTCTCCTTTTGAGTTCTTGCACCGTGCCCTTTCTCTTGAACACCCTCTTGATAGCCCGCACACTGTTGACAAGAGCAATTTGAAGGCTATCTTGTTCATAAGGGACAACCCTGCTGCACACGTCTTGCAATTTCGTGCAAAACAACTTAAGAAGTATACCCAGCGTGCAGTCGAGCTTGCCGCAGCCGAAAAAGAGTTGAAGCAATCACTGGATTGCGACGTCAAGCAGGTTTTGGATGTAAAGCGCCTTTTACTCTTCAAGGAGATGGCTGAGGATGCAGGCGTTGGGGATGAGCACCTTTTTACAGAGCTGACAGAGGGCTTCAAGCTTACAGGGGAGATGCCACAATCAAAGCAGTTCCCGGCAAAGCTCAAACCGGCCATGTTGTCGGTCCAGCAGTTGCGAGACTCAGCAGTATGGGCAAAGAAGATGATCCATGCTTCATGCCGCAGGGTTAGTGCCGACCCAGAGATCGCAAGAGCAGTTTTTCTTGAGACGCAGCAACAAATACAGGATGGGTGGGTACGCGGCCCTTTTTCTGCCGCTCAGCTTGACCAGAAGTACAATGGTTGCTGGATTCCATCAAAGCGTTTTGGGGTCAGACAGAACAACAAGATCAGGGCGGTGGACGATTTCTCAGAATTCCTGGTGAACGCTTCAGTCACACCCACCGAGAAGCTGCAGCTATTTGGGTTGGACGAAGTTGTGAACACAGCCCGAACTTTTCTTGGATGTGACTTCTTGCGGTGCGATGAGTCGCTGGAAAATCTCTGGTGCGATGGCTCTGTAGCCTTCTTCAAAGGGCCTTGGAGGTGCATCCTGGGCAGGGCGCTGGACCTGAAGAGCGCCTACAAACAACTGGCCCGCCATCCCTCTGATGGCTGGGCCTCTATCTTGGCGGTCTGGAACATGGACACCTCCTCAGTGGAGTACTATGAATCGATCGCCCTGCCCTTTGGATCTGTTTGTGCAGTAATGGCATTCAACAGGATGGCCCGTGCACTCAGGATTATTTTAGCCGAATTGTTTGCGGTGGTGAACACCAACTTCTTTGACGATTTTTGTCAGTTGGAGTGTGAAGGTTTATGCAACTCAGCTTGGCAAACAGCTGAACTTGTGATGAAATTGCTTGGCTGGCGAATTTCCATGTCGGAGGATAAGAGATCACCTTTTGCACAGGAGTTCAACCTTCTTGGTGCTGTTGTTGACCTCTCTGAGGCTAAATTTGGTGTGGTCTCAGTTCATAACAAGCCCTCCAGGATCACTGACTTGCGAGAATTGGTCAACAGCATTTGCGGCAGCCAGACTGTGGCTGTATCAACTCTGGAAACCCTCAGGGGTAGACTCCTCTACGCAGCTGGACACACATTTGGAAGGTGCACTCAACTTGCAATCCAGTTAATTTCTCGAGTGGCCAGGCGTGGACCTCTTGTCCTTTTGGACGACCAACTAAAAGGGGTCATCTTGAAGGCCTTGCATTGCTTGATTGACTCGAAACCACGCCGTGTGCAAGCTTGGACGGGAAGACCACCTATCATCATGTTCACTGATGGAGCTTGCGAGGATGACGGAGGTACGGTGTCTCATGGTGCCACATTGTTTGACCCCGAGTCAAATCTTGCGTTAATGTTTGGTGATGAGGTCCCCTCAAATTGGACTCACAAATGGAAGGCAGAGGGTCGCCGACAACTTATTTGTCAAGCTGAACTTTTCCCTGTCCTGATTGCGAAGAACACTTGGAAGTCTTTTCTGAGAGGCCGGTCGATCTTGTGGTTCATTGACAACAACTCTTCCCTCGCTGCGATCATTCGATCTTACTCCCCAGTGTTGGACAGCTTTGAAATGCTTGTGATTAATGCCAGGCTTGATGTCGAGCTTCAGTGTTTGCATTGGTATTCAAGGGTACCATCCCTTTCCAATCTCAGCGACGATCCTTCACGCCTGAAATTCGATGAGTTGGAAAAACATGGCTTCAGACGCTGCCTCCCATGCTACAATCTCACGGAAAGGTAAAGTGGGGTGGAAGGCGTGAGATGAAGGCATCTTGCGAAACACACGAAAGCGTGCCGACTCCCCAATTACCTGAAAAGAAAAAAATGAAGAACGTGAAATTTTAAAGCTGGCAGCTGCTTGTGTTTTCTGGAGCCGTTATTTTTCAACATGTCGATCGTGCGTTTTCGGATTGCAGTCTCTTTTATATATGTATATATATACTTGAGTGTATATATATATATACATATAAAATTAATTGCTTTAAGTTTTCGTGTGCATGTTGTCATGCAGTCTATAGCTTTTGTTTGGTAGGCGCCCCAGTTTGTGTACTTGGGTTTACCTTTTTCTTTTAAATTAGAAACGCGCAACCAGGGAAGCGAGCGGTAGAAGTAGAGGTGAGCAAAGGTTAGATAAGTCGCGTCTCACTTTAGTGTGAAGCCTTTGTATAACCATGCTCACAGGTGGGGTGCCACCGTCCTCTTCCTTCTAGCACGCTCCGCTCCCGTTCCTCCGCGTTCGCGTTTTCGGAAGTTCTCTGTGATTGACTTCTGAACTTCCTGAAGCAACTCAAACAAATCTCGTTGGTTTTTTGTTGGTGTTCGTTTTGTCTTGAACATTCTTTTTCAGTTTGCTGATCCAGAAGAATGTTCTCAGTGAATGTCACTCTCGTTATTTTAAGTTTCAAGGGAGGGTGGGTGGGATAAAAGTTCTCACTACCCGGAGGCTGACCCGCCCTCCCAAAATTCCCCCCTCCGGGCGTGAGATGAAGGCATCTTGCGAAACACACGAAAGCGTGCCGACTCCCCAATTACCTGAAAAGAAAAAAATGAAGAACGTGAAATTTTAAAGCTGGCAGCTGCTTGTGTTTTCTGGAGCCGTTATTTTTCAACATGTCGATCGTGCGTTTTCGGATTGCAGTCTCTTTTATATATGTATATATATATACTTGAGTGTATATATATATATACATATATAAAATTAATTGCTTTAAGTTTTCGTGTGCATTTTGTCATGCAGTCTATAGCTTTTGTTTGGTAGGCGCCCCAGTTTGTGTACTTGGGTTTACCTTTTTCTTTTAAATTAGAAACGCGCAACCAGGGAAGCGAGCGGTAGAAGTAGAGGTGAGCAAAGGTTAGATACTTCAGTTTGGAGGGCTTGCAGCTCCGTCGCATCCTCAACCCAGTTTTGCATCTCCTGTAGAGCGTTCAAGTGGCTTGCAATCACCAGATGTTCAAGTTAGCATTCCACGTAGTTTGCAGCTGCAACATGACATGCCAGGGACCACCAATTTTGAGGATTCGGTTGAATGTATGCTACCACCTGTCAAATCCAGGAAGTTGGCAAGCCGTACAGGTGTTACGAAGTTTCCGTCGGGACCTGGATCGTCGGACATTACCAGGGTTCGGCAAGCATCGAATTCACCATTGGTGATGTCATTGTGGAATTCTGTGATTTCTTTATTTACAGCTTTTTCTCCTTTGTTGGAACAGCTGCAAACCAGTGCGTATCGCACACAGCATTATGAGAGACTGGTCAACAATTTCGCGGCTTCAACCTTGATCAAGTATTGTTCTGCACTTCAGAATTTCCATTCACTCTTGGTGGATTTGAGACTTCAACTAGAAGGGCTTACGGAAATGAACCTGGCGGACATTCTTGTGGCGGGGCACTTATCCAGACATTCGTCGGAGTCCACATCATCAGTGTCAATGATGATCAAAGCTTTAAGATGGGGATACAAACAATTGCAGATTCAACCATTTGGTGTGGCATTTGGGTCATTGCTGAATTCATTTCAGACGAAGATTCCCCATGACCGGCGTGAGAGTTTGCCCTTCAGCTTGTATGTGTTATCACAATTTGAGCGGCATATCTTGGTGCGGGAAACTTCACAGGATGAAATTTTGATTCTAGGGGCTTTCCTGTTGCTCCTGTTCTCAGGATTGAGATTTGCAGATTTACAACGCACCGCACCTACATCCTTGCAATGGGATGGTGCCATTCTTAGAGGACTGGCCTGGCGTACCAAGACATCGTCAGCAGGAACCCCGTTCGGGGCTGTGGCAGCTGGTTTCCTGTCAACTGGGACATACAACTGGTTATATAAATTTTTGATAACTTTGGATGAGGTGTTGACACAGTATGGATCAGCCGACATTGATTTCATGCTGCCAAGCATTGGACCCAGCGGTCTGCGTGTTCCATTGCAGCCCATGAGCTACGCAGAGGGGCTGTATTTCTTGCGCAGATTCCTGCCTCTTCCATGGAAACAAAAGCCTCTTTCCGTAGGAACTTCACCGAGTTCGTATACGATACATGGTCTCAAATCAACATTGATTTCCTGGGCCACACAATTGGATTTGTCCGACGAACACAAGAGGCTTCAGGGAAAGCACCAAGCTCGGAATTCATCCACCAGACTTTACAGTCGGGATGACGTTCATGGAGCCATCAAACTCCAGCAGACCCTTATTCAGGCGATTCATGGTGGATGGAAACCAGTTACACCACTCGCTAGAGGTGGCCAAATTCCTCTGGTAGAGCCAGATTTTGTGTTGGAAAGATACAACAAGACGGCACCAGATCACTCTTGGGGTTTCCTGCCATTTCATGGACAAAGCTTTGAGTTGCCTGAACAAGGCCCAGCACTTCCAGCAGCAGACATTGACGAGGTGGCAGCGTCCTCATCTTCTGATTCAGGTGAGAGTGATAGCTCTTCCAGCTCCTCGGCGTCCAAACCTCGGGCCAAATCCACCAGAACCACTGAGGTGGAGATAGCTGATGAGGTGGTAGGGGCTCTCCATCGCAATACATGGCATGTCATGATTTCCCAGTTCATGCGTTGTGACAGAGAGGTCATTCAGACAGCTTGCGGCCGTCATTTTGAAGTGACTAAACTTTTAGCGGTGCAGGAGTTGCAATTGAGTGGCAACCAAAGCTTATGCGGCCATCCAGGCTGTCGCAAAGGTTGGAATGCAGTCGGGGCCTAACGGCTGCCAGTTTTTCACCTGCATGTGCATGATGCGTCTCATTGTAACCAATGGTTTTTAAAAAACATGTTGTGCAGTTTCACGGCAGTGATAGCGGCTTTCGCTTTCAAAACAAAAGACGCTGTGGCAGCGATGCGTGGTTTCTGTTTGGAACCCAGTCAATTTTTTTCCACATGTGTGGAGCTTCACATCAGTTCGATCAGGGTTGATGCATGGCATTTGCGGAATACTCATTAGGGTCAGCATTGCATCTATTGATGTCATTATGAGCTTTGCTTCATTGTTGCTGA
This sequence comes from Cladocopium goreaui, assembly GCA_947184155.2. Taxonomy (NCBI): domain Eukaryota; class Dinophyceae; order Suessiales; family Symbiodiniaceae; genus Cladocopium; species Cladocopium goreaui. The sequence goes on along the minus strand of CAMXCT020006556.1, from coordinate 141,842 downwards.
TGGGTTCAGACGTTGCTTCATTATTTGCTTTTTTCGCGTGTCAGTTCACTTGATCATTAGTCATGCGTTTACACATCAACACAGATGCAAGAGCATCCACTGATTTTGAGACCAGCGTCTCTTGCGTCAAGCGTTGTCAATCTTTTCCCATCTCGTGTGGACGGGCTCAGCTTGTAGGTGGGAGTTTGATCTCACCACATGCTTCACAACAGCATCATGCGTTCACAGCTTTTATATATATATACTGCTTTTTATTTGTGGTTTCCATTTTGTTCCTGGTGAACTCAATTCTTCCGAGTGGAAGTTTGCTTCAAATTTAAACAGACACATCTAGGCGTTTACACCATTCTGATGCATCTCCCGGTTGCAACTTCAGGGTTTCTGAGAGTAGTTGGCGCGCCAGCCATGAGCCTTTCTGATATCCTGGTTTCAGCACAGGTTCTCCCGCAACATGCGGATCAATTGATCAACGATGGATGGACCACAGAGCACTTTGCCTTGTGTGCAACTTCACTGGAAGATTTCGATGCAGTTATGACGGACCTTTTTGACACTGGTCTTAGTCCTCTTCACAAGGCTTCTTTGCGACTGGCATGGAAGAAATGTCAATCATCAACCCATCAGGGCGCTTTGGCTCCTACACCAGCGGTGGCCAACCCGGAAGTGGCAGCTCCACCATTGGCTGGCTCATGGTCGGAGACATTTGCACCAAAGCTTACGTCAGCGAACGTTAGCCAGATTAAGGCAGCTTTCAAGAAGAATTACCCGGCGGAAGTCCTGTTGCCGGAGAATTTGCCAAGTCTCAGACTATTGTCTATGGTTGTCCATCAGAAAAGCAAGCAAGATTTCAAATGGATTCCATGGAAGTATCGACTCACATCAGCGAAATGTGACGAGCTGACATCGTCCAAGTCGTCAAAGATGGCTCGTGCGGAAGGTATCCAGCTCCATTCCATTTTGATGGATGAGCCTCCTGCGATGGAGATTTCGAATGGTGGACTAGGTCTTCATGCTCTTCGACAGATGTTCGAAACATTCGCATTTGCAATGGCCATGGCAGAGGTTTGCCATCTTTCATCTCTCAAAGCATACTACCTGAAGTTTTTGTCTTTGATGACACAAAAGTTTGATGCAGATACGGGGTTGCGAGGGCCGACAATCTTGGAGGCACAAGCGGCTGACAAGGCCTTGATGACCACAGCCATTGACCTTGTTACAGAGAGGTCGTGGACATGGGACGACGCATTATATGAAGTTACACACATTCGTGCAGACCTTACATCACTACTGCAACCTCGGCCGAAATTACCCAAGCCGACGGTTCCTATGCGTCCGGAGTTTTCTTCTGGAAAGGGCCAATCACAAGGGTCTCGACCAGGACCATATACCAAAGGAACTTCCAAGGGAAAATCCAAAGGCAAATCCAATCGAGTCCAATGGCTTACAGAGATGGTCATCAAGGGGGAAAAGAAACAGCTGTGCATGAGATTCCAATCCGGTAAATGCAACCTCAATGACAATTGCAAATTTCATCATGGATGTGCCTATCCTGTTGGCGACGGTGCTTGTGGCAAAAATCATGGGGCATTGGTTCATGAAAAGACTCCACACTGACTTGGTATGGATTCTTCAGACACTACAGGTGACGCTTCATTGGTACAGATTCCAAGTGCACACGCGGTATTCACAGCACCAGCGTCAGTTTCACATGTTGTCCAAGACAACCCATTGCATGCTGTTTCACAATTGCATGATGCTGAGGTTGAAGAGGTTGCATGCGCACAGGGTTCGACTCATCAGACAGACCCGGTGGAACCCATACCAAGACCAGTACCATCAACTGCAATTCATCATCGTCCCACTCATCAATACAGGATTTTTCTTGATATTTGTTGCGGGATCCAGGCCCCTTTGTCAGCAGCGGTGAGGCAGCTTTCAGGGGATATTTTGCAGTTTGATATCCTCATCCATTCTACTGATGATTTGTTGGACAATCAGTGCTACGAGAGCTTACTTCGAGTGTGCGCATCAGGAATTGTAGCCTACGCTGGGGCTTCTCCCAGCTGTTGCGAATATTCTCGTTTAAAGTTGAGGCCCGGTGGACCTCCTGCTTTGAGAACTCCCGAGTTTTTGCAAGGTCGTCCAGACCTGACCAGCACGCAGTTGTTGCGTGTCCAAGAAAGTAGTATCATGCTCGAAAGATGTATAACGTGTATCAGATTGGTATCATCTTCTGGGGGACATGGTCACCTCGAGCAACCAGCTTCAGCTATGAGTTGGGATGAGCCATTCGTCCAGCAATACCTCCAGCAGGAGGCCTGCAGTTGCGTTTCCATTTCCGCTTGTGGTTACGGCCGAGATTGGAGTAAAACATGGTTGTTAGCATCCACATTTTCCGACCTTGAGAAACTTGCGTGGTCTTGTCCCCATCCGAAGGGCGCTCACCAACAAATAGCAGGCGCCCTTGCACCTGAAGGACATTTCCTTAGCCGGGATACGGCCCAGTATCCGCCTTTGTTAGCTGCGAAGTTTGCTGAGCTAATTTTTCCGTTGCTTACAACCAATGGCACCACGCTTGCACTTTCCCATTTGGACCAATATTTGCCGGTCAAATCCCTTGCGGATCCACCTTTCTCCAGGCAGGATGGGGGCGGTTTTGCCTCACAAGCAGACTGGAGTGCTCAGCATTCCTATGAAGACTGTTTCCAAACTCTCAGTTCTCCCATATCATGGATCATAGACTTGATAAAGTAATCCTTAGTGCCTTTGCTAGCAGATCGGAGGTTCCTCCGTTTTCGATGGAGCAACTTGCACCATTTCGGCGTTTTTTGGATGAATTCCTTATGGCCCAAGGCCATGTGCCAGACTGGACCATTCCTAAAGATCAGAATATTGCCTTGTTTATTTTGCAGCGTCTATGTCAGTGCATGGAAGATCCCGACACTGACTTGTTTCCATATCTAATTGAGGGCGTGCCATTAGGTATTAATGAAAATATCGCCCCTTCCAAATGCTTTCCGTTGCAGCCTATTTCCACTGAGTTTGATCCACCTTTGCTATCGGTGCATCACACCAACTGGAGTTCAGCTGAAGATGACCCGGAAACAGTTCGCGAACTGATTCAAAAAGAGGTGGATTCCGGATGGGTTGAACAATTCCCAGGTAACCTGGAGGATGCTCAACAGTTTTTTGGTAATGGTTTAGCCATAGGTCGCCTCGGTCTGGCACTTAGCGACAGCCGTCCACCCCGCCTAGTCCTTGACTCCACCATATGCGGTGTTAATCCCCAGTGTAAGGTTCCTGAAAAAGCCCAGCTCCCTACCGCCAGGGACGTCTTAAGATCATACCCCCTTAGACAATCCAATAAAGAACTGTCCGGGGTGTCTTTTGACGTAAAGAGCGCTCATAAACAGGTGGCAGTCCACCCAAAAGATAGAGGCTATCTTTGCTTTCAGTTCCAAGGAAAGATTTTCTTTTACAAAAATTGCCCATTCGGAGCGGCGGTATCTGCTCATTTTTGGTCACGTCTCGGGGGGGTGTACCAGAGGTTATTTCACCGGTTATGCTTCCTTCCTCACGCAGCATTTTTGTACGTTGATGACCTTCTTTGGATTCAAGAAACAACCATAATTGGACTTAGTGCGACAGTGATTGCGATACTTTGCTTGTTGACAGGTTTACCGATCTCATGGAAAAAATGTGAGCTTGGATCATGCATTGTGTGGATTGGTTGGTCATTCCATATCCGATCAGGTTTCGTTTCATTGCCCGAGTCCAAGCGCCAGAAACTATTGGACTTGCTCCGCAAATTGCAATCGTCATCCCATTGTTCTCGCAAGACTTTGGAAAAATTTTTAGGCCTAGCCTTATGGGTGACCCAACTATGGCCGGACATGCGCATTTGGTTGCATAATTTGTATAGAGACCTCTATTCGATCCCGGCTTCACAATTTTCTGTAGATCCCGGTAATTGGGATCAAATTCTTGCATGTATTTCGGATGACCTTATTTTCACATCCAAACCACCCCATACGGCAATTCCAGTTCAAGGCCATTTGGTGCAAGTGCGACACCATGTAGTGTCCACCAAATTGGATTTGCAGAATTGTTTAATTTCCGATAAACGGATTTGGTTAAGAATTAGAGACCCAAATTCCTCAAAAAGGAAACTGTCATCTTCCTCCATTCGGATTTTACAATTGTATTCTCAATGGCTCCAAAATCTCTCGCCCGTGCGATCAATGTGGCCAAAACCTGTTTGGCAGGGATTATGTGTTGCTGATGCCTATGCAGCTGGTAGTAAAGCTGGCATCGGTGGTGCCATCTTTTTGCCATCCGGGTGCATGCACTTGGTTCAGCCTCCAATTGCAGCATTCGGATTTTAAAGCTCTGAATATTCCGATCCATGAAGATTTACAGAAAGATATTGCCTCTCTTGAGACATTGGCTCAAATTGCTTTGGTGTTCATCACGATTCAGCAATTTCCCGGCGCTCGCATTCCAATTAAGATCCCTACTCTTTCTGATAACACTGGCGCCGAGGCCGTGTCCAATAAATTATTTACGACAAATTTACCCCTGGCCTTGTTTTTGGAAAAACTATGTTTACTCATTTCCACATCCCACGTGGAAGTTGAAGTCAACCACATTCCAGGCAAGGACAATACTTATGCCGATGCCCTCAGTCGATGGACCAACTCAGGTGACCCACCGTGCAATTTTCTTCTCAAAGACCGTATCGAACTTCAGCTTTCGACCTTGTGGAAACTTGACAGGATGCCGAGACTCGTTCCCGCATCAGCATGGATTCCTTGGAAACTTCCAGGGTCGTAGTTGCTAGCCATTGCCATGATTTCTCTTTTTCCGCATTGCTGGATAATCCCACTTGTTATGAGGGGTTTGTGTTGGCGGTCTTATCCATTCAAGTTGTCAATAGTTGTTTGAGGGGAATTGTGATCCATTGACAACATTGTTTGGACCCAACTGTCAGATCTTCGCTTGACAAATATCCAGCAATGCAAAAAAGAGAATATTAAATAAGCGCGAGTGATTTCGTGGGGAATTCGAATTGTCAATTATTTGAATGCTTTGTAAGTTATTTGAAAGTTTTGTAAATATTATATATATATATTTATATATATATTTGTGCTTTTGCGTTTTATGGTTGGGTTATATCTCTTGTATGTGATATAACCAGTTATGTAATGAATGTCCACCTTGAACTATTACTGTACTCGTTCAGTGTTGTTTGTAGGGGGCATTTCATGAAATAGATTGACCACTACATTTTGGCTCAAGGTGGCATTCATAACATAACTGCGTTTGCTGTTGCTTTCAACAAATTTTTTCCCCCCACCACACCTCTTTTGGTGATATCACTCTTCGGTAGATTCACTTCTGCGAATTTCGGTATCATCATCAGATGATCTTCAAGACATTGTACAGCCTATCTGAACGTAGGCAATTCTTGCATCCGGCGTTTCGATTCCGTGCCGCTATATCTCACATGTGACACTCCGTAGTGTCCTAGGTCCAACTTTGCTATCCATGCGTCCAGCCCAGAGCATCCGTTGCATTCGCCGTAGCAACCTCCAGTGTTGAATTCATGAATTCATGAATTCCCTATGCGTGTACCCCCTTGTGTCTAAGACATAAGGGGGGAATTGTGATCCATTGACAACATTGTTTGGATCCAACTGTCAGATCTTCGCTTGACAAATATCCAGCAATGCAAAAAAGAGAATATTAAATAAGCGCGAGTGATTTCGTGGGGAATTCGAATTGTCAATTATTTGAATGCTTTGTAAGTTATTTGAACGTTTTGTAAATATATTATATATATATATTTATATATATATATATATTTGTGCTTTTGCGTTTTATGGTTGGGTTATATCTCTTGTATGTGATATAACCAGTTATGTAATGAATGTCCACCTTGAACGTTTGCTGAACTCAGGGATCATGTGTTGCGTTGGGATCGAAGTCAACAACGCTGGAATGGTCTTTTGTTTTCAGATGAAGCAGCTTCTTCTACAGCTGCACCCATGGAAGTTCATCGCATTTACTCTGCAGGCAAGAAAGGTGGAAAAGACAAAGGCAAAGGGTGGCAACAGAAAGGCCAACAAAAGGGCAAAGGAAAATCAAAGTCAAAGTCCAAAGGTGATGGCAAGTCCAACGCCAAGGGCAAGCAGAAAGGAGACGGGAAAGGCAAATCAGGTGGGAAGTCAAATGATTCCACTGGATACAAGGGCAAAGGAAACCGTACAAGTGAAGTGTGCCATCGTTGTGGCAAACCAGGGCAGTATGCACGTGACTGTTGTGCGTCCAATGTTCGAGTTGTGCAGTCAGAGGGTCAACAACTACCGCATCCTCAGGCTTCACAGACATTGCAGTCATCTCCAAGTTCAACTGCAGTGGGAACCCCAAATTCAGGCGCTCAGCAACAGTCAGCAACTCAATACAGGGTTGCCAGAATTCATGAAGTTGAGTTTCAACATACTTCAGATGTTTCAAGACATGATGAAGTGGTTTTTGATTTGCGTAGCCCTGCCAGCAATGCAAGTCGTCATGAAGGCTCAGTGCGTGTGTTCAAGTACTACATTGGTGATGAGCCCAGTTGTTGTGAGAATGGATCAGTTAGAGCCATCGTAGAAAGCATTCCTGAAGACACCAACATGTGCAACATTCTCCTTGACAGTGGTGCAGATGCAAGTATTTTCCCTGCAAGCATGGCAGAGTTTGGCATCCAGTCAGACCGTCCCAAGTCCAAGTTGCAGGACGCTCAGGGGAACAGTATCCCAATTCAGGGGATGAGAGACGTGGAGCTGCATTTGGCAGACATTCATGGCCGATCCATTGTCATCAAAGAAACAGTTGCCATTAGCAGTCAGATACATCAACCCATTCTTTGCTTTGGTCATTTGCTTGAGAGCGGCTGGGGAGTGAACGGACAAGAGCAAACACTCATCCATGGAAGTGGCATTCAGGTTCCAATTGAACTCCAACATCACTCAACAGGGGATGGGTGAGAGTTTTGCGTGAAGAGCCTCAGCAGTGTGAACCGTTTTCAGGGCGTGTGGTCAAAGCAGATGTGGTTTAGCGGGCATGAGAGTTGGCTGGGAGTTGAATGCACAAGGTGTTGGACGTGGCAAGCACTTTGCAAACTGTTTTCAGGATCCCACGGTGGTATGCCCATCAATGGCAGGTTCAAAGTATCGAACAACGCTGGTCAGAGATGGTGGTCAGTGGCTTGTGATGGAACTCTGTGAGCCAATGGAAACTCTGATTGATTTGTCATCTGAATTTCATGGCTTCAACGGCAGTGACAGATATGTGCTTACAATCATCACAGACGCTGAATGTCCACCAGAGACCATTGGATTTCGTTTGCTGAATGAAGGTGAGGAACCTTTGATGCCGCAGGCTCATGCAGTTGACCTCGATGTTGCAGCGCCGTTGGCCCCAGAAGATGAAGATGCAATTGTTGGAGTTGAAATTGATGGTCAACAGGAAGATGCAGTTGGAATGGAAATTCAGGGACAGCCAGTTCTTGCTCCTGAGAGGAATGATCATCTTTCAGTGAATGGTGTTGAGATTTTTCGAGATACAGCACTTGCAACAATGCATGAAGCTTGCTCCTTTTACCATCTTTCATCTTCTGGTGGCAAGTCAAGATGTTTTCAACGTTTGTGGGATTTTCAGAAGAAGCTTGAACTGCAGACAGCACTAGCTGCAGCTAGAGAGGCAGAAGCATCTCAACAACGCCTTCCAAGACCGCAGCGCCTAGCAGAGCCTCCAACAGAGGAGGAGCAGCAGCTTCACAATCTCACTCACGTGCCCTACAAGGACTGGTGTGCAGCTTGCGTTGCCCACAGAAGTCGAAAAGATAGACAAGCTAGAGATGGTTCTGTGAAACGTGGTGAGATTCCTACAGTGAGCTTTGATTTTGCATACACACGTGCATTAGCTGCTGATGGTGCAGTTCAGAACACAGACCAGGTGATTGCGTTAATCATGGTTGATTCCCAGACCAATTACACTGGGTGCGTACCAGTGAAGGCAAAATCACAGTTTGACTTGATGGTGCGTGAAATCTTGCAGTTCTTGGTCATGGAGAGGTTTGCTACTTATGTGACGTGACAATGAGCCCAGCATTAGACAGGTCCAAGCAAGAGCTGTGAAAGCCCGTCTTGCACAAGGACTTTCAACCCATGCAAAGACACCAGCGGCCTACTCTCATGGCAATAGCTTGTGTGAGAATACAATTGGGAGAGTACGTAGCCTTGCAGGTTCCTTGATGTTTCAGCTACAAGAGAAAATCTCCATGGAGCTTAGCACAAACAACAGCATTTGGTCTTGGGCAATGAGGCATGCAAGTTGGCTGTTGAATCGGTTTGCTGTGACACATGGCACCACGCCATATGAGCTTGTTTACTCAAAGCCCTACAAGGGAAAGCTTGCTTCTTTTGGTGAACCGATTTTTGCCTATGTCAATGTGGCTCAGAAAGGCACTGCAAAATGGCAGCGCGTGATCATGCTTGGAAAGACCGAAAGTCAAGACACGTTTGTGGTGTTTACAGGAAGTGGTGTGATGTTGACGAAAAGCGTGAGAAGAATCCAATTTGATTGGAAGTCCCATCTGGGATACTACATCCACTTCAACGCCCCAACATGGCAGTTCAAGGCTGGATTTGGAGGAAGAATCATTCCAACCAAAAAGACAGTTGAGCCCATCTCATGAGTCAGCTCAACCACCTGTTGGGCCAGTTCTTCCTTCAATGCTTTACGATGCAGATGGAGAAGCAGTCAGACGAAAGGCTGATGAGGAAAAGAAAGAAGAAACTGAAACCAGTGCAATGGGCAAGGAAGATCCAATGCTTCAGCGTGGGCGTGGACAAGCTTTGCATCAGTCAGCAGAAGCCTCTGGTCCAACTGCAGCACCAACAGCTGCTGTTCCTGCTTCCTCAGCTGGGTTGCCTCACGTCCCAGTTGATTTGCAAGATGATGAGATTGACATGAGCTTTCTGGTTGAGATGGAACGTGAGTTGGCAGAAGAGGATGCACAGCATGTGCCCATGACTCCTCCAGTGATTGCACCTCCTGTGCCTGCAAGCCCTCGTGCTTCACCTACAAGCCGTGCGCATGATGAAGGTGGAGATGAAAGCCATGAATCAAAGAAGGCAAAAGTTGAAGTTCAAAAGAAGTTGAAAATTGGAATGTTGCGTGAATCTCATGAGAAAATGATCCGTGTTGTGAAGATTGGTGAAAAGGAGTTTCATACGATGGATAGCTATGAACATGACCCCAGCATTGAATTTGCAGATGATGGTTTTCAGGATGATGACATATGGCATGATGATTTTCAGACGTGCCAGAACAGCTGTGGTCAGATGCTCCCATCGATGCTCCTCCAGGTCCTCCAGACCCTTGGATTGACAAGCTTGCGATCAGGTTGAGATTTCACGTTTGCTTGGTATGGGAGTGTTGCAAAAGCGTTGTGACTTTGATGGCATGGTTGAAGGTTCTCTGACAACACGTTTTGTGTATGACTGGCGCCTCAAGTCCTATGAAGTGAAAGGTGAACAGCAGATGGATGGAAGTGCCAAGGTGACCAGCGTCAAACGCTGGATGAGACGCAGCAGGTTTGTGGCTCGAGAGTTTGCGGTAACAAAACGTGATGATGTTTACTCACCAACCACTGGATGTCACACCTCCAATCTCATTCCAATCATTTTCTTGCAAGCGTTGAGACAGCTTGAAATGAGTGGTTTGGATGATGAACAATATGGTGTGATTCTTGCTGCACTTGACATCAAAGATGCCTTTTTGCAGGCACCTCAAGAACATGTTGTTGCGGTGGTTTTAGATGGAGTTGAATATGTGGTTTTGAGAAACCTCCCTGGACAGAGAATGGGAGCAAAGGCCTGGTATTGGCATTTCCGCCAATATGCAACTTCAGCATTGGGATTTGAGTGGAGCGCAGTTCAGCCCTGTCTTGCACGTTGTCAGGAAAATGTGTTCATGCTGCATGTGGATGATCTTTTATTCACAGGTCGATGTCAGTACTGGTCTCAGGTGTTTCTTCCTTTGATGAAACAGAAATTCAATGTGAGCTTCAGTGAACTTGGTGAACCAGGAACAGAAATCAGCTTTTTGAAACGCCGTTTGATCAGGGTCAGCGATGGACTTGTGATTGTGCCAGGAACCACAGTTTCCAAGGTGGTGGAAAGCTTTGAACAGTTTTTTGGGCATGCGCGTTTACAAAAGATTCCATGTGATGGAGCAGTTCAACAGAATGACAGTTCACAGTTGTTGGGTCCAAAGGATGCAAAGAACTACAGACGCATCATTGGTCTCCTTCTGTACTTGTCACGTGACAGGGTAGACATCATGTACAGCGTCAAGGAATTGTCCTCTTTCATGGCTGCTCCAACTTTGTGTTCAGTTCAGCGTTTGCGCAAGTTCATTGGATACCTCAAAAGCTCATGAGACATAGGGATCAAACTTGACTGGCCTGAGCATGGAGCAGGAAAGTGGAAGAAAGGCACCGAGGCTTTTTGGTTGCTTGAAGGATTCACAGACGCAGATTGGTGTGGAAACAAATCAAGTCGAAGAAGTACAAGTTGCTCAGTGTTGTTTGTCAACGGGTGCTTTGTTTTTGCAAGCAGCAGGTCCCAGCGTGTCATTTCACTCAGCTCAGCAGAATCTGAACTCCACAGTATGATTTCTGGGACATGCGATGCAATATTTGTGAAAAACTGTTTGGAATTTCTCCTACAAGTTCAAATCGAGCACCATCAGTTTACAGACAACTCTGCAGCGCGTCAACTGATCTCCAAGCAGGGGGTGGGCCGCATACGCCACCTCTCTGCAAAGCTGTTGTGGCTTCAGGATTTGGTGCGTTTGGGTGAGATCCAAGTTTCCCAGGTTCCAACTTTCTGGAATTTCAGTGATGTGGGAACAAAGAATCTTAGCAAGTCCAGGCTCAATCTCTCCTTTGCGGCATTGGTGCAGTTGATCCAGTTACAGCAGAACCCATCGGCCAGGAGGAGTATCATGCTGCTGCAGAACGAGATGAAAATCGAAAGGCTTTGAGCAAACTTGGCAAAGCCATCAAAAGGATCAGTCTGATTCTTAGAGTGCAAAGCCTTGAGTCTTTGGCGGCGGAAGCAAAGGTTGTGAACATGTGTCCAAAGGACATCAAGGCGGTTGAGCGTGACAACAACAGTTCTGGTCTTTGGCTTACAATTTGCTTGTTGTGCTTTCTTGTGGTGATTCTTGCGGTGGCATTTTACTTTTTTTGGAAGAGATTCAACAAGCGTTTGAGTGAGCAAGAGGCAGTTGTGAAACAGATGCAACAAGATCTCTTCCATTGCTGGAATCAAGTGGCAGATGAAGATGGGTACATAGCCCAGCAGGAAACAAGGATCAATGAGCTGCACAATCGATTGGTGATGCATGATGGACGCTTGGTGGAACAGAACAATGAACACTCAATGCTGCATGACTATGTTTGTGGTTTGCATTATGGTTTGGTTGAGAGCGGTGGATTTTTGCGTTTTGGCTTTGGCCTTACAACTGACCAGTTTACAAGTTTGGCCATGCATGAACGTGCAAACTTGGTAGCTCATGGAGCTATGGGATCAGAACAATATCTACGTTTGGTCAGGCAACGTGCCAGAGCTGAACATGCAGAAACAACTGACATGCCAATTTCTCATGGTGCAGATTCCAATGTGGAAAATGATGGTGAACAAGGTGAACCAGAGACTTCAGACGACGATGAAATGGATGAAAGTGGAGAGCAACAACCTCCACCTATGACGCAGTTGATAGAGGATGTGAAGGAGCAACATGCCTTTGCAATTCAGCGTGGAGATTGGAGAGATGCGGCGCAGATGCAATCTCTCATTCTGGCCATGCTTACTGCAGTGCGTGGTGGAATTGATGAAAGTCTGGTGAATGAGTACAAAGAAAGATCAGCAGACCTTTTCCTACGACTGGCAGAAAATGCAAAGGCAAACAGATTGCAGGCACCCCTACTCTATGGCAGGTTTGACGCAAAGCTCAGAAACCGTGAGCGTTGAAGCAAAATTTTTCTGGAAGTGAAGATTCAGCTATGAGTGCTGGAGATTGGCTGAAAGGAAAATGAGTGACAGCAGCAGGAGTTGAAACGTCCTGATGCTGAGGAGGAGTGCGTACAATTTGTGGCAGCACTCATGGATGACACAGCACAAATCATGATGAGAAGTGTAGCAAGTTTTCACCTCAGTGGCATGTGAATTGCATGACCATATCGTCAGGCTTTTGGTGCTCAAGAAAAGTCCGCTCCCGCTTGCAGAAAAAGAGCACAATGTTTGACAAGGTTTGCAAAGCGCTGGGAGTGGAGTTTGACCTCCCCGGCTCGGGGGAACGCATCTGGCTATCAAAAACACTGAGCAGCGCGTACAGGATCTGAAGGCCTTGGTGGTCTCTACATTGCAAGCTGGCACTCTTGGAAAGAACGAAGCATTGATGCTACGAGGGCGTTTGGGCTTTGCAGATTCCTTTTCACAAGGACGTTTGGGTTCACTGGTTCTTAAACAATTGTCAGAGCACGCTTATGGTCGCTCGCCAAAGCTTCAGCGAGAGTTGACCCTTGCCTTGAACATGATGCTGCACCGCTTGGACACTGGAAAGCCCCGAGTGGTATCTGCGAAGCCTTTGGCCGAATGGTTCATTTACACTGATGCGGCCTACGAGCCCGAAACAAAACCTGGCGGGTTGGGTGCCGCACTCTTTGACTGCAAGGGTGCTTGCTTAGGTTGGTTTGGCGTACCGCTGGTTACAGAACAATGTGCAATTTTTGGCGCAATGGAAAAACAGACCATCATTTATGAGCTTGAACTTCTTGCAAGCGTCCTAGCCCTTGACTTTTGGGCATCCTCCATCAACACTGGCTTGCAAGTTTGTTTTGGTGACAACGATGGAGCTCGGTTTTCACTGATCAGAGGAACGTGCCTCAGTCGTTCCGCTACACTGTTAATGGAATACCACTTGCTGCGTGAAGCTGAGCAAAATTTGCCTACGTGGTTTGCAAGAGTACCAACTGAAGCAAATATATCAGACTATCCCTCACTGGACGAATCAGCTGCAGTGATCTGGTTTGACAACTTGTTCAAGGCCTTGCAACTGGGACAGGCTGAAAGAAGTGGGGAGTGCAGACAGCCGTGTCCCACTTGACAAAAAGGTGCTCTTGCAATTGCTTGCAACTCATGTGGCCAACGCATGAGACCAGACGACGTAGCAGATCCTAATCTTCAAGTTGTTTTGACGATTGTGTTTAGAAATCTCAATTTCGGGTCACATGGAAGTCCTTCCGAGACATTTGAATCAAGGGAGGGAGCGGTGGGTGCGCCGTGAAATTAATCCAAAAGCGCCCACCCTCTACCACCCGTTTTGGATACTTTCACAGGATACTTTCACAGGCCAAACCCTCAGCCTGTGCAGACAGCCGTGTCCCACTTGACAAAAAAGTGCTCTTGCAATTGCTTGCAACTCATGTGGCCAACGCATGAGACCAGACAGTGTTGTTCGGAGGGGATTTTTCCACGGGGGCCATTCCCGTGTCTTCTGGGTTTGTTAGTACGATTTGTGAACAAAACATCGTTCAACATTGCCACTGCAGTCTACATATCGAAACGAACCAACAGAAATTGCATATTGTTCGTTGTTTTGAACTAACATGTAGAATGTAGAAGGGTTGTGTGTTGCATTATGGAATTTGCGTGTTTGACCAAACATGTGGAAAAATGGACAATTACAAACATATGGTTTGTCGGGAAAATGTCTCGCAAACAGTCGCAAACACTTAATGTTTGTGGTTTGTTCGACCTTGAGTAATTTGAATTTGGAATCCAACGAACCCTGAACAGTTCCGGCTAAGGACATTTGAATTTTGAAGTGCCGGTTGGATGCGGGCTCAACATGTGTTTTTTGTTCTTGCAATGTCGGGCTCAACAGTTTCGAATGTTTCACTGCCTCTGCATCACTTCGAATGTCTGCTGATGTTGAGTTGGCGATCTCAGAAAAACATCAACCCATTGAGTTGTCATGGCATGAAAAACGATGTTCCAAGAAAATCGCGGAAAACGCATGTCCAGTTGCCATTTCTTCCATAAATTGAATATTACAAAAAAACTTGGATTATTGCTGGAATTTTTATTTTTATTTTATTTTTTAAATAGTTAAACAGTTAAACACATCAATATAGATTGGTTCAATCTGTTTTAGTTTTTTTTGGTTCCAAAACGGCCAACATTGCAGATTGGGTTTTCGTGTTCAAAAAACATTTAAGACACAAAAAAACAAAACAAGTACGTGTGTGTCTATATATATATATATGAATACACTATATACATGTGCAATTTTCCCATGATGCCTTGACTTCCACGCGTTGAAATATGTTGCCCAAATCCTAATTAGTTTTTTTAATCAATTTTTAAAATGGTGGTGAAATATTGGTTGATGGGATTTGTATTTGTTTTGCTGAATCATCGAATATCAGATCACATATCACGTATCACATAACACATATCAGATAACACACAACATATATAGCGCATAACACATAGCACATATCACAACCACACACCACATATCACGTGTCTTACATATCAGGTTTCGCATATCATCCCTCACATATAATGCTATATTATATATATCACATATCACGTATTCGCGTATCACCTATCACATGTATATATATATATATGTATACACATACACGTATATATATGTATATACATATATATATACATACCTACCTACCTACATACATGAGATATCGCATATCACATGTCACATATCACATATCAGATATCAGATATCACATACCAGGGGGTTGTCCCAAACATTGCGGATACCGGATTTCCACCAATGAAAAGAGAAACAACGGTGGGAAACTCCGATTCACTCACTTTCTTTATGTGAACTCTAGGGATTTCGAGACCAACCTTGGGGTGGTGAGTGGTTAATGGTTAATTATGGTTACTAATGGTGAATTACAACTAATAATATTATGGTTGAAAATGGTTAACGGTGAATTAATTGTTATATCCCATATATGAAAAATCCCATTACTAAAAAAAATCCCACATATTGAATTATATGTATATTAACATATCGTTATATATCCGACTAACTATGTTTAGATCCCATGAACTATCACCATATGGTGACATGATCAACCAGGTCCTGGCCTGAGAAGGCGGAACTGGAGAGATGGCTGATGAATACGGTGAAGGCGGCCCGATGAAACGCTTGAGGAATGGAAGATGAGGGGAAAAACCTTGGGATTTTCGAGTTCTCCCCATGAATTCCATGAATTTTGAGTTGTGTTTTTTGGGTTCTTTTGAGTTTGAACAGCCAATCTTCGGGATGAAACATTTCCATACAGGGAGGGTGTAAACCTCATTTTCAGAAAACTCTTCTAGAACTTGCATTTTTTTGTGGTGGATGGACATGAAGCATCACATAGCATGCGGTAGGTCTCGTTTTTGGAGATTTTAAGCACTATCCAGGACCCAGACCCTGGAGCTCTATTTCTCAGGCAGGTGCTTCAGTTCGGGTTTCCCAGGTAACACCAGGGGTTCCCATGGAAACGAACGAACTGGGATATTGCAGATATCTATGGATATGTTATGATATCTTAGATCTTGCTTTGGGGCAGGATTTTGGCCTTCAAATTATCTTCAAAATTTGATTTCGGAACACCGAGTTATTCTTTAAGAACCACTTCATTGTACCCAACGTTTTTTTGTTTCGAAACCAAGGTTCCGAAGAATTTTTCCGCACTGCGGGATCGAAAATGGGAGATGAAACGTGAACACCGTTTTCACAGTACACTGTGGCACTGAGGATGAACCCAGCCTATGGAGGCTACCTACAAACAGACAAGGATGGCAACTGCTTGGGGCTGGAAATCAAAGGTGGCTGCATCATCTGCGATAGGAAGATCATCATACATGAAAAAAAACAATTTCAGTTTCCATTTCATATCATTCACATTTCTATTGAAAATGGAGATTTTTCAGTGAACCATGTTTGAAGGTCCCCTCGGGTATCATTATGATTCATTATGTATCAATGTTGTTTCTTGAACACTTTGGTGCAACAGTCCAAGATTTACAACTGGACCGGCGACCCGGCGACCCAAATCTATGAAATCCCATGGCTTCAAAGCGAGCATTTTCCCCATGTCATGGCAGAGTTGGAGTGTCCCCGGCGTACAAAACTAGGCAGTTTGGTTACATCGCTGATGTTCGCACCAAAGCCTTGCCCGAGTTCCGTTTTGTTTTTGTGGTACAGATGGAGTTTTCCCATAGATTTACGGTGATACATAGGTATACCCTCTGGTAATGACTAACAGTTTGCTATAGCTATTGAAAATGGCCATTGACATAGTGAGTTTTCCCATTAATAGCATGGTGATTTTCCATAGCTATGTTAGTCATTACCAGAGGGTATGTAGATACTATGGGATATAGATTTATAGATATATATATATATAGATTGTTCCCATAGATATATAGATTTTCCCATAGTTTCTTCCCATTTTTTTGTGGTGATGGAGATAGCCCAATTTGTGGCTTGATCGGAGCTTCGAAATCAGGGGATTTTGAGCAGCGACCGTTGATGCCGTTGATGTTTTGGTCCAATGTGGCACTGATGACCATGACTACCCGGCCTGGTCATACAAAAAGCTATGGAAAATCACCATGCGTTTTTAATGGGAAAACTCACTATGTCAATGGCCATTTTCAATAGCTATAGCAAACTGTTAGTCATTACCAGAGGGTAGTCGAAGCCCAACCTGGGGATGGATCCCACATGACTTGTCTCAGAAAGCCCCAGGGATTTTCAGAAAACCATTGGTGATGAATGAGATGTGCATTGGGATGATTTTCATGGGATGTATTCTTAAGGGATGCAACATGTGCAAACTGGCACTCGGCCACTCGGCCAGTCCTGATTTTTGGGAGGGCCAGAAATCACATGGCAACTGGCGATTCCCATTTCCAAATCACTCTGGATGAAGAAGTTTATCATCTAACATCAAAAAAATCCCAGTAACTCCTATATCCCATATTATATCCCATTAATTCAACCTGATCAAACCCCAATCTTACTTTAGGGGGCATCATCTTCCACCAAGCACCAGCTGTGTGGATCCTGGCATGGAGGGATACAAGGAGCCTTGGACGACGTTTGAAATCTCTGGTCTTCTCCGGTGTTTGGTGGGAAGACTTCCTGCAACTTAGATGTCCTTGTTGGAGTACCAAATTTGAAACTTTTTTAAAGTTCAACTCTATATAAATAAATCCATGTTTGTGTTCAAAGTTCCACATGTCTGTCAATTTTACCACCCCCTTTTCAATAGTTACTACACTTGCAACTTCTCCCACGTCTTTGTTCCGACATGTTCCGACATTTTTCGAAGTTTTTGTTCAACATGTCCCAAAATTATTTCCCAAGATCAACGTTTATGCTTTTCTCCAATCCTTTTCAGACTTTCCAGACTTTTCCAGGTAATATAGATGTATTATATAATTATGTATATATATATATATGGTACCGCCCCAAAAAAAAACCTATGCAGACTTTAATTTTACTGGTATTTACAGTGAATTTTATATATTTTGGCACCGATTTTGTTGCGATTAAATTTGAGGCACGAACAGTGGGAAAACAGAAAAACTGAAAAACTGAAAAACTGAATTCCATAGGAGAAGTCTGGGGTCCATTCTTCTCTTGTGGAATTCAGTTTTTCAGTTTTTCAGTTTTTCAGTTCTAGGCTTCTCCTGAAAGGTGAAAACCCGAAAAGCTGAAAAAACTGAAAAAATCAACTGACCCCAAGCTGTGTCAATAATTATTCTGCTACAGAATGCCATATTTCACCTGAACTTGTAGCCATTTACCATCCAGCAGTTCAGTAAACTTCTCTGTGCTTCTGCAATGGGATTGCGTGCACGCAAATGCAAACCTTCTCTTGGCAAAGTGACGAAGAAGCCGGGCCTCCTGAAGGGAACCGGCGAGAAGACCATGTCTCCGTCTTCAAAGTTTCTTGCTATAACTATCTGTCATCTCAACAATGCACTTGAATACAAACCACCGTCATTCAAGCCACTGCCGCCGCTAAAGTATCTGAGGTTCGATCCCAAATCCTTGCCGTCCCTTGTTTGCAGCATGAGTTGCGCATGGGACCTGCGCATTTCTGCTTTGCAATGTTCCAACATTCCAGCCTTTTCCTTACGGGCTCAGGTTGGCAGAGGAATCGTGGCAGCACCTTGGCTCTCCACGTTCGTCATGTCAGAATGCGCTTGTTCATGCACACGTAGCCACACAACGCCCGAACTGGCCCCAACCAAGGTATGAAGATGATTTCTGGGAGCTTCTGGTCTGCATTGGCTTCCTTACGGATACATAGCTTCCACTCACGCACCCTCACTTCTGCACAGCTTCTCCTCCGGGCACGCCTTCACCTACACCTATACCGCCCCGAGGACCTTTGCACCCATGACGCCGCCAGAACTTCTGGTGGGTCTAGTCGCGCCTTGCACGCCAGAAGGTGCGTGAAATGAAGCTGGTGAGTTTGAAGCCTGCCGGAAAAAAGACTGCAGTGTGAGCGTTGTGCAGTTTTCAAGTCTCGTATGACCATCACAGATACTGACAGATACTGTAACACCTGCTTTTGTCTGACAATGATAACCACGCATAAGGAAGCATTCTCATACCATCTGGTTCCAGCACTTTGCCTTCCCATATGCAATTCTCAATGCCATTTCAGCACGCCAAACTCAAACTTCGTTCTCTCCAAGTTCTTCGCGCCATGTCGTTGCCATGCTTAAGGCCCCTGAGGATATGACCCTGGACGACTTCAACCTGATCGTCGATGGTATGGCATGTCGATCTTTGGCATCGCCCTTCACCTGTCAGGCGCCGCAAGGCATCTTTCACCACCTCAACTTCCCCATGACTGAAGCAGACTCTGTGGATTGCAACCCTTCTGTGCACTACTTGGATGTGGTGAAGAATTACCATTTGGACATCACCATTGAAGATCGAGCTGGAGAGAAAGTACAAGGACGCCATCCTCAACAAAGACTTGCAGCTCCTTCCTGCGCCTTTCGGTCTTCGTAGCAAGGTCCAGAGCGATTGCAAGATCCAAATTGTCTTGTCCGAGTTCGCTGAAGGCTCCTACATCATCATCAAGCACATTATCTTCCCTCAAAAGTCCAAGCTCTCTGTCGTGAAAAAGCGTGTGTATGGCACTGTCTACAGACCATTGTTCATGCACGTACCCACCGTGGGCCGCAAAATCTTGCAGTACTGCTTGCAGAACATGGGTGGCACACACCTGCGATGCTTCGATCTTGCAGCCGATGCACCTACAGCAAAGAGCCGCAAAGTCTTTGATGATCTGGAAGATGAGGGCTTAGACCAAGGCTTCGACTTCATCGCCAAACATGCTCCCAGGAGCTCTTGTGATCTTGCTCAGCTACGTTGGCAAACAAAGGAGCTTCGCAAGTCCACCTCCCCCATCTTCGGCTGGCCGCAGAACCTTGTCCAGCAGGCTCTTCGACAATTGTCTTCTGAAGGTGCTTTGGCCCGGAAAGAATTTGCATGGCCATTGCCATTGACACCTGTGTTCTTTCAGCCCTGGCTTCTGGAGATCTTGGAGGGCATCTGGAACTTCGACCTCTCTGCTTTGGTGATGCTTGGTGAGCCTGCTTGTGGGAAAAGTCCTCTTGGCCGGAGCGTGTTGATGGCCCAATGCCGCTTCAACAAGAAGAAGTACCAGGTGGATGGCGAGCCTTGCACCAGGTGCAGTCCAGAGATTGACTTTTTGAGGGGTGAGGCAGGCACTGTTATCATGGGCGACTTCCTAGATGATCCATGCACCCAAACCCTGGGCTTGAAAGCTTTGAAGTCTTTGCTTGATGTCGGCCTTTATGAAAGTATGTCATGGGCTCGCTGGGGCGCTGTGAAATGGGTTCAGAACCAACCTCGTGCCTTGGCTGCCAATGCATATGAGGCCGGTGTCGACGAAGGCGAGTCTTTCATCCCTGTGCTCAAGTTCGAGACCTTCTGGGAAATGGTGTGTCCTTGCCTTTGCAAAGAAGCCACCAAAGCTGATGTGGATGCCATCTTGAAACGTGCCACTTTTCTTGTCAATACCAAGCAGTTCGTCTACTACAGGAAGAATGGTGTGAATGATGACCAAGTCCCTCGCAAGTGCATTCCTGGGGCGGACTACTTGACGGACGAAGGCAAGAAGTGGTACGGCAAGTTTAAGAACAATGTGAAGGACCTCCCCCCCAGCTTCGACACAGAAGTTCAAAAGGAACAGGCGTGGCTGTCCCTCATCTTCAAGAAGCTTCAGGAGCAGCGGCAGCCTGACTGGGTTCATCGTCAAAAGGTGCGTGGTCTTCTTGAAAACAGTCGTCCTGAGCCAAGTTGCTTGGAAAGAGTCACTTCCTTGGAAGGTCCGCGGGTTGCCATCAAACGTGAGCGGGAGGAGTCTGTTGAAAGGAAGACCTTGAAGGCTGCCAGAGCTTGGAGCATTGAGCTGAAAGCCAGCAAATCTGTCATTGACCTTGATCCTGACGATGATGCTGCCCCAAACAAAGAGTCCTTGGAACAGGCTCTGGAGGGGGTCATGGAAGAAGAATGCCCTGACGTCTTCGAATTTGGCGCCATGGAGTGAGCTGGAGGTGTAGCTGTTCAGTTTTGAGCCCCGCACATTGCACATCTTGACGCTATCAACTGGACATTGTGTTTGTGCATATGATGCGTTCATTCATGCCTTCTGCGTATCTCACCATTTATACCAATGAAGGAAAAAAGGTGTGCCTCATCCCTTTTGTGAGTTTCAGTTCATGCCCATTGCCTTTGCATACAGAATCTTCATCTTGTCATGTCTGTGCTTCATGCGCATATGCAGTGCCTTTTCCAATTCTAAAGCCATCACATTCCTTGCTCGTCACACATGTTGGCGCATTCGACCACATTGTCATATGATGTATTCTGCAGCCATTTTTGATTTCCGATTCCAAGACTTGTTAGTCTTCTCAGCCTTGACATCATGGTGGCAAAAGGGAGCCGTACTTCTTCTCAGAAGCGCGCAGGGGTGCGCAAAATCTTGAAGCGGCCTGCTGGCAAGTTCAACCCTTTCCCAGCCCCCAAACGTGGAAAAGGCCGTGCTGCACTCAAGCGCCCTGCTGTGAAGAAGACAAAAGCTTGGGAGAATGTCCCCTACACTAGACAGCCTGCTGAGGTAGATCCTACAGGGCTCAGGATGGACAGACATGTTTGGAAAAGGTCCATGGTGGACTTGCTCAAGGCGTCTGACAAGGAGATCATCAATATGCTTCTACAGGATGGCTTGCTGACGTCATGGGAAGGTAAGCTATGCCCTCGGTGTGGAGAAGGCACTTTGTCCAAGGCCAAGATTGATGTTGGCGGCGTGCCCAAACATCGTTGCAACAGGTTCCGCTGCCAAGTCTACATCAATCCGCACCACCTCCACCCGCTCTTCACAGACGGCAATGGTTCTGGTTCTACATCTCTCCGGATTCAGGCTGCGCTTCTTCTCCTCAAGTTGAACAAGGTCTCCCATCCGGTGATCCACCGCCTCCTCGGTATCAACCACAAGTCCATTGAGCTGATGGAGAAGAAGCTCTGTGACCTTCGAAAGCGTTGGGTCGAGCACCAGGGAAAAGGCATCAACTTTGGTGGTGGCCCGAAATGGTGTGATGTCGAAGCCGATGAAACTACCTTTGATCGCAAAGACCTGAAGGCCTTGGCTCCTGACAAGAACCTGCCCATTGTTTGGGAACAGTGGTGTGGGCTTGTCAAAAGGGGCGATCCCAAGTCTTTGGTCTTGAAGCGCCTGGTGCCCAGGATGTCCGAAAAAACGCGCGCCTGGCCCAGGTGCCATTCGCAAGGTGGAGTGGGCTCCTCTTGCAAAAACTTACCTTCAGGACAAGCAGGTCATCTTGCACACCGATGCTGCAAAGACCTACAAGATGCACATCCCTGGCGTCGTCCATGACAATGTCATCCACGCCAAGAAGAGGGTGAAGATCAATGGGAAATGGCGGTGGCAAAACCCTTCCTACGTCTGCATCGTCACGCACAAAGTTCCAGGTGTGAAGAGGCCAATTAAGTGCAAGGCCGGTACGCAGATCATTGACCGAGCTTGGAAGTTTTTGAAGGATCGCCTCCCTCTTAACCAGAATTGCAAAGTTGGTTCTGCAGCTCTCCGTGCCAAGTTGAGGTCCGCCCAGTATGAGTACTGGCACAAGAACGACGACCTTTGGCTGGCAACCGGTGTGCTCTGCTCCTGGGAAATGGTCAAATTCCAGCTCCGTCCCTGAAAACGTCATCGCATCGCCATCTGTGTCAAAAGCATTGCTGCCTGCCTTACACATTCACCTGAGCAGTGTTCAAACAAAAAAAGTTAGGGGATAATCACCAGAAGCCACCAGTTCATTCTATGTTTGAACACTGGTCATTCATCAACGTCTTCAGGAAAACAACCTGCTAGCTCACTTCTCAAAGTCCACACAGAAACCCCTTGTCACTGTTGCCTTTGACCACATGAATAGTGTTCAGAAAAGATGCAAGGGGTAATTATCATAAACCACCTTGTCAGTTGACTTTTGGATACTGATCATTGCAAAAGAACAACATGTCATTTTGCTTCGGACTGCTACTCATCATCTTGGCCGTGTCATCAACAGCACCTGCCGTCTTCTTTGCTCAAATCGTTGCAACATGGCAGTATGCCTTCAAGCAGGGTCGCAGCTTCTGAAACATAGGTTCTGGGGGGGGTAGCATATATATATATATATATTAATCTATAGATAATCTATAAACACTATAGTAATGATAAACCCTATATTTGATGGTAAAAACCATGGTTTCCGGTTAAGATTTTCCCCAAAAAAACAATCCATTGAACTTTCCCCGTTGCCACGGTCTCAGGCGTCCCCCTGCGCTGTGCTCCTGGCGGCCGGCCGTGGCTCGCGGCTGGTGCCCTACACCGATGCCTTGCCGACGGCCCGTGGGCCCCGTGGGCCCCGTGGGTCTCCGGTTTGGCGCCTGAAAAAATGGTGGTTTTACGCTACTTTTATTGGATTTTATATATTTTATGGTGATCCTAATGGCATTTTACCCCAGATCAATGGCCATTGAGACTGATTTAGTAGAGGCATCTAGCATATTTTTTCGCCACCATGTTTTTGGGGGCTGAAATTCGAATTTCCCTACAAAATATGGCCTTAGTTATGTACCGTCTATTTTAGGGTCCTGAAATTCGCATTGACCAGATTTTCAGTATTTTTTTACAATTTGGTTGGAGGCATTTGGAGGGTCAAATGGAAGATGTTAATTACTGTATGGTATTTATCGATGATTAGTGGATGATAATCTGGATTTTATAGATATATATCTATAGATGGTTTATAGACATGTAGAATAGATATCCCTATCCTGGATCTATGATAATCCCTAAATATCCCCAGCAACCATGTTGGTTAAAGATTAATACCTCCTAGACTCTGGTAGTCAAACGTGGCAATGGGCTATCATGGGAAACCCCTATAAATGGAGGTCTACAGCTGGGAAAAGCATCCATATATATGGTTCTTTTCAGAAAGCCATTTTTTGTTGCCGCAGGGTAATAGATATGTATGTACTGTATGATATATTTGTGGATGATTGATAGATGATTTATAGATCTGATAGATGTTTATGGAGGATTTCTGGTTATTCAGGTATGAATCATGTCATGAACGGGGTATACTCCCGAATGGATGTATTCTACAATAGGGAACATGATGATAAACCATTGGTGGATTTTAGGGCACACCATTTTCAGACAAACCCGTATAGATTTTGTACATGATGATACAAAGATTTATAGATGATTTATGAATGATTTGAGAAGTGGGATGATGATCTGATGACATTTATGGTTCATTTATAGATTATTCGGGGCTCAAGCGAGATGAACTTACTTCCCCTCCTGAACAACTTTGGGTTTGTGCATTTCACTGCCAGGGCTCCCGCATCTGGTCTCACTCTTGGATTTTTCTTTTGCAGGGCCTAACGATTTTGGCTCCTGCTCCCTCGTCCTGCGCTTCACATCACTTGCTTTGCTCTCACATCTTTCAATCTGCGGATCATTTGAGGAGGAGGAGGAGGTTGCAAGGGTATCGGGAGGTGGATGAGCGCTAGCTCCGGTGAGATGTCACGTTTCACCACAGCTTTGAACACCAAGAACAATTCCTCGGCCGTAGCATGGATTTTGTTTTTGGTCGCGAGCGTTTAGAGCCATGGAAAGCGTCCTTGGCACAGAGACGATGAGACGCGAGCAGCCTGGAGGAAGAGTTATCCATTTGTTCTAGGACGCCTTGTTCAGCCTCTCACAAGGTCCAATAGAGAGCGACTTTTGGGGCAGTTCAGAAATTGGCTTGGGGGCGAAATTAAGTTGGCATTCTTTTTTGGCATTTTCTTGTTGGGGTCGTCCAGGCTCCCTTCCTTGGTTTTTGCAGCTAAAATCTTTGATTTGCTGCATTTTGTAGCTAAAATCTCTCATTCGCACTGTTCATCAATTTTCCACTGGTTTCAGCATTTTTCAATTGTTTTTATCGAGTCTTCCATCGTTTTCATTGGTTTGTCCATGATTTTCTTCAATTTTTCCGTTGGATCAAAAGAAAGCAAAAAAGCAAAAAAATACCCTCCAATTGGCTTTCCTGCAAAAGGGGTAGAACTCAGTGCTTTGCTAGCCCAGGATTATTCGGAGCCTGAAAAGGTCGTGGATGAGCTTCGGACGTTGCGTGTGCATAGTTGAAAGAGGAGCCAGGGGAACACCGCTCAGCGTGTCCTATACCAGATTTTGCTGGCACTTGGGCGCGGCTGTCTCGTGGGTATGGCCGATCACTGCAGGAGTTATAGGTAGTTTGTAGGATAGGTGCAGTGCTGTCTGCAACTCGCGTAGGTATGGTGATTCCAAGCGATGTTGGAATTACCCACCTGTCAATTTTTTCAACAGACCAGATACAAAGCAGCGAGGCATCAGATGTCTCAGATGGAGTATGCAGACTTAGTTGACTTAGTATTGATTTTTCGATTCAGTTGGGAATTTCCATGACGACAAACGATTTTGGTGTTTTTCCCCACAGTCATTGAGAAAAGCGCTCCAGCAACATGCCACTGCGGAGCGAGGTCTGGATTTGGGGAGCTTAGGAGGAACTACTCATCTGCTTTTAGTCACAGAAGACGCAGAGTTGATCCGACGGCGAGGAAGGTGGCTAGCTCAACGAACGATGGAGGTTTACCTTCAGGAAATCACGGCAACAGTGTTTTTCTGTCGCATGGCCAGTGGCACGAAAGCTAAGATACTTCAATTGGCCTTGTCTTTTCCTGCGCTGCTGACTTGAATGATGCAGTTCTCCAAACTTGGTATCTCCCCCAGGTGGTATACTCTCTTGGAGAAAGGTACGGATGGGAATGAGGGTCCAACGAGATGATCAGGGCGAAGTGGTTGCAAAGAGCAGCTATCGAGAGCAAAAATTTAACGAGATTACTTTCACAAGGATTACTGTTCATGTCAGATTTAAGTTTTAAGGTTTAGGATTTAGGCTTTAGGGTGTGCTGAAGTGGTCGCGGGTGGGCGGGGGGCTGTCGGTTCTGCTGGCATGCCCCCTGCTCAAACCGCGCTCGCTTTGCTAATTCACCCACCCCAACCACCCAACTTAAGAGTCTTTTCTGTTGTGTAACCCACCACGCTGGACCGCATGTGGGAGCCAAGGTGGGTTGGGGGTTTCTTTGTGTTGGGTTTCCAACATGCGACCCCCTTTGACCCGCGGCCCGAATATACCGACTTACGTCGGAGGTAGTAGCCCTTCGGTTCGTGGTGGCCTCGAGGCTTAGCCTCGAGCCAGAAGGCTCGAGCGCCCATGTGTATGGTAAGCAGCGCTTTCAAAATACATAAAACATTGGCCTTGCGCAGTGCCAGTCAAAACGCACTTTCCCGGACAGCACCCCCGTCCAGGCCGCATATATGCATTCAAAGATATTTATAGATATTCAAAGATATTTATAGACATCTGCACTATATACAGTATTTTGTGGATTATTTGTAGATAATTGATAGATGATGCATAGATGCATTGAGAAATGGGGCGATGATCTCATGAGGATTGATCTATTTGATTGTCACTATGTTGTTACTAGAACATATATATATATATTATGTATTTTATTTGTAGACGATGTATAGATGATTGGGAAGTGTGACAGAACTAGTGATGATTGAACCATTTGCAGACCGTCATTTTTTATTGCAGTATTGTCTTTTAATACCAAGATGATTGTCCTGTTATATATATATATGTTATATACATCTTTGTAGATCCTTTAAACGGTATACGTTTATGGATGTTGATTTCATGGTATACACAGATGATTGACGATTTATAGATTATCAGGGGTCGAGGACTCGATGCCTTGTGCCTTTCTTGGGATGTTCTCCAAGCTACTCCACATTTCAAAGGTGTTTTGATACCTCCCTGTCTTGTGAAAGATCGCAAATTTTGAGCGAATTGAAATTCAAGTTGCATAGTTTTCCAGCTTGAACATTTGCCATTTCCAGCTTTTCCAGCAACGGGCTGGGCTTTGGAGGTTGAACACGGAACACGGGAAAATTCCGGTTGGACACTGAAAATCGAAACTATTGGTACTTTAACTCAACACTGGTGAATTGAATGAATCCATTGGATAAGCATCATCGTGACCAACTTGTCCATTGAGAGGGTTCCCTTACCAGTAGTACCCGCAGGAGGCGGGGTGGAAGTTGCCTTATGGTTATACTATAAGACCTTTTTCATCTATAGAACTTGCATGCGCCGTGCGCCAGCCAGGCCCGCGCGTGCGAATTTTTTTCCAAACTGTTGCGCTGCTGTCCGAGAACATGACCTGCGCGCGCCCCGGTGCAATGCAACCCCAACTGAACATTTTCTTCACACTTCGCACTGCGCTCTTCACAACCCGCACTCCACACTTGCAGTTCACACTCCACACTTCATCTCATCTCATCTCATCTCATCTGAGCTCTTGTCATCTCATTTCATGTCTTCTCATAATATATCAGCTCAGTTCTTCTTAACTATTTTCCTTTTATCTGAGCACAGCTCATCCTTTCTTATCTCACCGAAGCTAAGTTTAACGGGGGTGAGAGAAGTAAACCCTTATTGAAATCTTCAATGAATGTAGAAGTTTAATGGGGGTGGGAGAATTAAACCCTTATTGAAGATCTTCATTGAATGTAGAAGTTTAACGGGGGTGGGAGAATTAAACCCATATTGAAGATCTTCAATGAATGTAGAAGTTCAACGGGGGTGGGAGAATTAAACCCTTATTGAAGATCTTCAATGAATGTAAAGTTGGACGGGGGTGGGAAATTGAAATTCATATTCCCTAACTACCCTTGTTGATCTTCCCAATTGAATATAAAGTGTAACGTTTGTTATCCCCAAGCGTGCAGCATGAAATGGGTGTGGGCGAATCGGGGTGATTGCGCGTATTTTTACAGTATTGAGGTGACTAACGCCAAACGCTCATGCATTGCACCAAAATCTCAACAACGCGCAATGGTGTGAGAAATTGCACCTCCAAAACCGGATCTCGGCGCCAAAGCACAAAAAACACGATTTGAAGCACTTTTTAAGAGGAATTTTTAAAAGGAAAATCACCAGCGCCAAAATTGAGAAAATCTGCTGACAAATCACTATCGCAGCCTTGATGCAGCCACTCCAATACGATTTGCAATGTCCAGCTGCAAAAAACACCAGTATTACGCATGCAGCCGTGGCGCCAAGCAACCTTGACGCAGCCATGACAATGCGATCTGCACAGACTGAATTGCAAAATACAATAGAACCACGCGCAACAGCGTCAGAAATTGCAGCTCGAAAACCGGATCTCGGCGCCAAAGCAAAAAAACACACGATTTTGAAGCACTTTTGAAAAGGAATTTTAAAAAGGCCTTCGTCACCACTTCCCTGTAGGTCACCACTTCCTAATTAAAGTCACCCCACACTCCCTTCGTCACCACTTCGTTAGGTCACCACAGACCCTTCGTCACCACTTCCCTAGGTCACCACTTCCCAAAGTCACCACTTCCCACTCCCTTCGTCACCATTTCCTTAGGTCACCACACTCCCTTCGTCACCACTACCCTTCGTCACCACTTACCTAAGGCACCACTTCCACCACCCTTCGTCATGTACTGTTGTGTGATTTTAAAGTATCACAATTCTATTTGTCCGTAAATCGGAAGATTGCTTCCCAACTTCCTTTGATGAAGGCCCTCATTTCACTGGGTGGACGCTCCCTGGTGGCGCACAGCGTAGCGGCGCTGCGACGCTTGGGGGTGGAGGATTTTTACATTTGCCGTGGATGGAAAGGCTGGAGACTTTAGCTGTCGGGTTGATGGGTTCATGATTTTCCGGTTTTTTTTGGTGATCATGGCATAGAAAAATGGTAGACAACTGGTTAATTTACCTTAGTTCTAAGGGGAGACCGGCGAAGAACATCGTTCCCCGTGTTTTTGGGTGTTTTTGAAATTGGTCTCAACTTTCCCAAAGAACCCAAAGATGGCGGTTATTAAAAACACTGTTTGATAGTAAATCTAGCAACATAGCAACTCCCAGAAAAATAGAAATTGGTAAATTCCTAGTCTATCGTAGTGGCAAACCGAACCTTTCATGAAATCTCGCTGGAGATCACTATGAATAAATCTCCTATAGGTCATCATCCGCACATGTGTTGCTGCTAGATATCTTTCATTGCTGCAGGCGATGTTTTTGAGGATCATCTGGATGAGTTGGGCCCCGGTGTCCAACTGCCACTTGCTGATGGATAATCGGGAAGACAATGACTAGAGCATTGATGTTGGGCCAGGAACCCGTTCCTGCCGTGGTGCCTACAGATTTTTGAATGAAATCTGTAAGGATCTGAGTTAACTATGTCAGACCTATGTCAATTGGCACATTTTTTTGGAGAGGAACCCATTTTGTTCCCAATGTTTTTTGGTTCACCCCAGTGTTCTGGTGAATTAAACCAATGGTTTCGGGCGTCAAAGTTTCTGCTGGATCTTCCAACAAAACATTTGTTTCTGAACAGCAAAACAAACGTTCGCAACCCGGCCAAAAGTGTGTTTTGCGGAGCCCAAGCTGAAAGAAAAAAATCCAAAGAAACTTTCCAAATTTGAATTTGAAACCGTTTGGTTCCATCCTACCTTTGGGGAACCCAGATAGCTCCCAGCTGTTCAGGATCGATTGCCTCGACTTCGCCAGCACCGGTATGCTGGAAAGCCTCCGCTTAGCCTTGCGGCATGTGGAGGTAGGCCGAGCCCTCTATGTGTGTCACCTGACGGGGATGGCTGATGGCTGGGGAGGTCTTGTAGGTTCCAGTGAATGAGATACGTTTTTGTGATAGTTAAAGCTGTGGCTGTTAGTAGAAAACCCTCGTTTCCGGATCGCTTTCCGATTGAAACTGTGGCTTTTCAAGATTTTTACGTTGGTTTTCTGGAGGGGAAGGTCTGAGAAATTTGGGGCCCAAAAAATGGATGAGTTGACTAAGGGATGTCCATGTCAGCATGTTAAATGGAAGGAAACCATTGCATAAAATGTGCCTGCGAACTGGTGACCAACTTGGTCTACCTAATGGTGACCTGATTCTTGCCTCCCATTGTAAACAGGTACTTGGAGGATCATCCGGCTTAATATCTGGTTTGTAAGTGGGGTCATAACCCACTTGGAAATAGGATACTAGGAATTGGTGACTTAATAACCAGGCTTAGTACTTTGGAACCGGCTACGATTCCTGGGATAATCCTCCAGGTATGACCTGGTAACTTCGGTTTCCTTAGCGAGGCTATGGTGACATCATCTTCCGGCCTTGTGTGTGGGAGCCCGTCTCCGATTCAACGCCTTGAGGGCTGAAAATGAACGGAAAATGATGGTGAACCAGTGGATTTAGCACCTCATTCTAGACAAACCATGACAAACCCATCTCACCAAGTTGTTTCCTTCGAGCCTCAACTTTAAAAAGAGCTTCCATTGATGCAATTCATAGCTTTTGCTTGAAAGATAGAAATGCTTCATTGGCGTTGGTCAAAAAATAGAGGACCTCCATATCTCCTGGTTGCTCATCAATTTTATCATTCAGATTCAAGATGTCAATTTTGGGTATCCTCCATAGGAGAAACCCATATGACATCATATGACCAAATTTCTTCAGTACAGATATCGTTTTTGTTTTGTTTTTTCGTTTGCAGCACACTAAGCCCGAAAAGGATACGTAACATGATATGTAGGATCAATCGCTGATACTAACGGCCACCTGTAGTTTTTTTAACCAACTTTTTCGAGTTATCTCTTGTTAAGCTTCAATTTTGCAAACCAAGTTTCCGTCTGGTTTTTGATAATTGAATTTCTGGAAACATGAAGCCCAAATCCGATATTCATTGGCCAGCACTCTTCATGTCAGCATCTCATTTGGCATCCCAAGTGTGAAAAAAAAATATCGGCTTAAATCCAGCAAGCTGATGCTGTTCCCAATGTTTTCATGCTGAGGTGGCTCGACAACTGCTGGAGGCCCATGGAGACATCCGGGTGGTGGTGAATGCCGCTGCACCTGGGAGGCAGAGCAAAGGCTTCGCGGAGGCCGAATCGCGGCGAGTCGGCGAGTTGCATCTGGGGAATCTGAAGGCAGTTTTTCCAGTTTATGGAATTTCCATGAATGGGATTTAGCTTGGGATATCAGAATCTAGTAGAGCAATTTGAGAGTCACGATTTTATGAGGCAACATGGGGATTGAAATCATGAAAAATAGTGGAGAAACAGCAATGAACCGTAGCTTTGTTGTCATACACGTGGAGATGTAAATGGGGTGAGAACAATGGAAGACTTCTGAAGACAATTTCCAGTTGTTTTTTGGGGCATAGTGCTTACCAGCTGTTTGAAAGTTTGGTTTCGTTCTTGTTGGGGATTACAAAGCAGCAAACATGGCGGGCAGGTTGATGATGGAATGGTTGTGGTGTTTGAGCCTCGTTGGTTTTGTCCTGTGTTGGTCTTGTCACGTCATATCCCCACCGAAGAGCATAAGAGACTAGTATGGAGCCGGACAATAGATGACAGACTCTAGTTCTTTTCTCGCCAAACATGCTTCCTTTTTCCACCTCTACCTGGATCTTGATCGATGAACCCACTGAATATAAGATCGCTTGTTGATCTTATTTGATCTTATTGACAATCCATTGACATTCCCAACATCCTCTCCACTTCCGGGATGTCTCACCACGGCCTCATTCCCAAATTTGTTTTCTGGAAACACATCTTCCCAGGAACTTGGAGGATCCGAGGGTTCTCGTCAGTGGTTAGTACGGTTAGTAAGTAGGGTTAGTGACCATTTACTTCAATGGGATAATATGTGATATATATATATATATGTGATATATTATGATATATGTGATATATATATATATATATATATGATATAAAAACCACTTTGATCGGGGAGCAGATGATCCAGCGCCGCAGGTTGAGGTCGTGAGTACTTCGGGTGTGGGCAAGGCTCGTTTGGTGCGGCGCATCGGCAAGAACCGGCACGTGCATGAGGCAGACATGGCTGGGGAGTTTGCTGGGCTGCTTGGCGATATTTGTCGAAGTTTTTTGTTGAAGATTTTTGTGACCCGCAAATGGGGGGATTGGGGTCAAACATTTTCCAGATTATGAGTTTCAAACATCAACCGGTTGGAAGATGTTGTCTCTGAATCAGGATGGCCCGAGCTTGGGTCTCTGAATCTGTCTCTCAGTGTGGCCGGCAATGTGGCAGGGCGCTGTCTGGTTTCCAATTTTGTTGAGACGCCGCGATCCCTCTGGTGGCATGTGCCTGCTGTTGTTTTCCAGCTTGTATTTCGACTTGTCCTCCAGCATGGGGCTCTCAAGTCTCCACACCTTCTTGCTTCACGGGGTCTATCTATGCTGGTGCAAGCTGCAAGTTCAATTTTGAATCTAGCAGCATGATTCCTACCACAAGTGCATATTTTCTACTTCGGAATTTTTGAACTCTCGGAACCACAGCTAAATTAAATCGTTGAGCGCCCAAAAACGGGTTGTTCTAGATCTTCCAAATGAAAATTACACCGGCAAGAGACCCCCAAACAGTGTCGGGGGTAGTAAGTCAATGTACCAGATACAAGCAGCAGTAGCTATGGAACAGTAACAGGCCAGGTTAGACAGTATCGCAACTGCAGCAGCCGGAATTCGTTTGGCACAAGAAGCAACGCTATGTCTACTCATCAGGACCTCATACCAGAACTTCATACCAGGACATCTAAGGGAACTTCAAAAGATCGTCAAAGAAGGACCTTCTATATAAATTTGTATAGAGGATCTCACAAGATCTGTATACAAGAACTTCCTATGAGCATCCCTGAAATACTTTCACACAAGCAGAGCTTAATGCAAAGATGTCTTGAGGAGGGTTTCAACAGGATCTCCACAAGATCTTCTCACAAGGACCTGTACCAGATCATGTAAGGACACCGAGGGGACTACACCAGGACCTCTTCAAGAGCTTTTCACAAGGACTTGTATAAGATCATGCAAAAGCCTCTGACAGCATTTCACTAGGATCTCCCCAAGATCTTCTCGCAAGGACTTTTAAAGGACATTGACCAAGATCTTCATGCCAGGACCCCTAAGATAATCTCACAAGATAGTCATAAAAGGACGGGCTGCTGCCGGAGAGGATCTTACAAGATCTTGATGCAAGAACCACCCAAGAGCTTCCCACAAGAGCTTTCATACAAGGATCGTAGCAAGGATTCTACCAGGATCTCCACAAGATCTTCTGTTAAGGACCTATACAGGATCATGCAAGGAAAGGACCTGCGCAAGATCATGCAACATGTTTCCTGGGTCGCAGCCAGTTTTTGTTGAGGTCTACAAAGTACTGCGCTTGCCACGAAACATGACGTCCAAACCCACTTCTCATTTTCACCCATGACTGCTAACATTTCAGCAGCGTGCAGAAAGTGCTGCGTGTGCCACATGGATGAAAAAGTGTCCGACGTTCTGCAATTGTCAAACAAAACGGCATCTTGGACTTCAAAATGTCGCGAAAATGCCACGCTTGCAGCGCAGAATGGACATAACTCAAAAAACCAGCACGGCGCGCTAGTAAAACGAGACCTTCGGAAGAGAGCAAGCCAGGGCCCACTCTTCATGCGAGCCTGCGCAGTCGAAACGCACATGGGCATCTCGCAACGGAATTTTCATGCGAACATTTATAATTACAAACTTTTGGACCACAGAGCGTGCCCTGATCTAACCCCGGCCTTTTAGTTTCTACCGTAGGAATCGCGCGGTGTGGACACGCTGTTTGCGGAAGCATCAAGCTTTGGCTTGTGGCCCCATGGTGGTCCGGCCACGCAGCCGTGCAGCCAAGGTTGATGAAGTTCACTGCCGCCGGGCGGCAGATTTTGGACGAGACGTTGAAGCGACTCTTTCAGGACCAGCGGCTAGGGAAGGAAATTGGGAGAATGGTGAGTTGAACGGCCAAGACATGGGGGGGTACGCTCCATCAAACGTGGCTGGCTGAAAAATATCTTAATGTGGAGGTTTATAGCTGGGAAAATCATCCAACTAAATGGTGGATTTTTCAGCAGACCACGCTTGATTATGATCACTGGAGGGTAAATTGCACCACGTTCTTTTTTTGTTTGAACAACAGAAGATTTGATTTTTTTCACCGCGTGAAATGGGGCTATTTTGACGAGTGAAAATTTCGATGCCCAAAAATGTGGATTCCAAGTATAGAATTGAGATCTTGGGTTCCCAAACAGATCAGTTAATTCACCCAATACCATAAACCATCGGTGAATATATACTTCCCATTGTAGCTTATGACATTGGGTGAAACCCACAAAAATGAATTGATGGTGAGGATCCCAAAAAACGAAGCCGGACACCGACTGTTTGGGCGAAAATTCGATGGAAAATCACCACCTCATGCAATTCCAAAGATTTATACAGGAGTTGAAGTTGGTTTAACTGTTTAACTGCACGATTGACAACACTTCTCGATGTGAGCTAGCACTGGGCAAAAATTGAACCGGTAGACCATTGAATATTCACTTGTGGAAAATTGCTTCTTATCAAAAATGTTTTTGGTTCATTGCCGTGTTTGATTCCCAGAGCATATCTTTGAGTGACATTCTGTACGAAACCTATATAGGACCTCAACGTTGCAATTTTAAAAAAGAAATGCAACCATCTTCCAAACCAAGTTCGAAGATGTAAAAGCGGTGATTCTAAATTTTGGATTTGGTTTGTCCAAAGGGATGTTTTCCTCAATCTGTTACCAATTTTACTAGACCCATGGATTGTTTTGGGGGCCCCGTTCTTGGGGCAGGGCCGCTTCCAGGAGGATACATCCTGCACGGGTCAGTCGACCACTTTTACTTTGCCCTGGTGGTTGGAGCCCGTGCAGAGGTGGAAATGGTGGAAATGGAGGAAATGGAGGGTTGGAACCGCGTTTTTTTGGCGATTTTTTTTTTGGACCTCTACTAACTGCATTTAGTCATTTAAGTCATTTAGTTCGATGATTACCCGTAAAAACGATTCATTAAACCAATGAAACTACCTTCCAGTAAACTATAGAAGTGGACAACTTAGCATTTCTAGATCATTTCAACCATGGCTTTTCCACATCTAAACGTTGGCCGGCGCACTTTTCCAGTGAACTCACAAAAAGCCTTGGCGGTTCCACCGCAGGGCTAGCCTTTGCGACCTTTTACAGTACATGGCGGATGAGGTCGGCGCCCTGTAAAAGTTTTCCAAGCCACCGTTGATGACCGTGGTTTTTCCTGGTTCATAGTCCGAAAGTTGGTGAACAACTGAAGTAATAGAAACCAATGATTCAGATCCAATTGTTTTTTTTTTTTTTTCGGACGCCTTGATACTCACGCCATTTGAATCAACGGGATGAAACCTTTCAGGAACTACTCACCATGTCGACCCAATTACCAAAGCCAATTTCAAGTGACAAACCATCACCATGGTCCTGGCGTTCGTTACATCCGTCGACAGACCTCAGTGCTGGGACGATGGTTAGTAGAGGTAGCTATCCCAAAATTGCCCATCCTTTTTTTTAGATTAGTGAGTTACATCCTTACATGTCTCATCATTTCTCGATCAGGTTAGCGTGTTCCCATGTTACAGAAACGTGAACGTTTCTGTTCGCGCGCGGCAGGGTGTGTCCATTCATGTGGCAATGGGCTTCGGTGGATGGCACGAGGTGAACACGCCACAAGATCTTCAGAGGCGAGATCGAGATGGCCGCTTTGAATATCAAGTGGCCTACGAAGAATAAGGAAATTTGAAGGAAATTTAAGGAACATTTCGGGAACCTTAAGGAATTTTAAAGGAAATTTTAAGGAACCTGAAGGAATTTCAAAGATACTTAAGGAATTTTAAGGATTTTTCAGGAATTTTAAGGAAGTTTAAGGAATTTTGAGAACAACATGTAAGAACACGATTTTATATCTGTATGAGATGTCTATTGTCAATGGATGTTACTTGGATAATATCCATATATATATATATACATCTATGTAAATATATATATATATACATCTATGTATATATATATATTTATACGGCCAGGACGGGTGCGCTGCCCGGGGAAGTTTTTCGACTGCGCAGGGCTAGTGTTTTAATGTCGGCCGTCCACCCCAACGGCTGACGAACATGGCCCTCATCATCATCATCATCATCATCATCACCAGCAGACATGAAGCCCCAAGTACGCCTTGAAAGTAAAGTCTTATTAAAGCCGTGGTCAAAACCTCGAAAAACCTAGGTGAACCCCAAAATAAACCTTACGCAAGCCCCAAACAAAACCTAAACAAACCCTAAATAACCCTAAATAACCCTAAAGAGTTGGTCACATGAAAAACCTCGGGCAGCACACCATGCCTGGGGGTATTTAAATTTAAATATAGATAAATAAATATAAATATAAATATAAATTTAAAAATAAATAAATAAATACATAAATAAATAAATGTATAATATATCTATTCTGAATGCCATATAGTGGGAATAGAATGGGGTATATCACTACACAACCAACAATAACCAACAATTAGGGATACCTTCCGGTGTCGTCAAACGTGGCTGGCTGGAAATCCTCGAGCCAAATGGAGGTTTAGTTCGCTGGGAAAATCATCGAACTAGATGACTAGATGAGTGTTTCTTATTTTTTCAGTTGCCACGTTGGATTACTGGAGAGAAATAGGGAAATCGTTGGTGGTGTAACATACGATGACGAAACTCAACAACGTTGGTACCCTTTTTTGTGACGAAAGGAAACTGAGTATAATATATTTTATGTCTTCGAACAGGTCAAGGTAGGTTCTTGTGCTTGTGGTTTTGTATACTCAGAATCAATTGAATTGAGATGTCAGCTGTCACTCTGTCCATTTTCTGAGGATACACCATTATACTCATATGAGCATGTGAGATGCACATACAGATCTTGATTCAACATGTTTTGACATGATTTGGGACAGTGAAATCATCGTATCGACCACGTGGCTTTTTTTTATCAAGCTCAAGTAAATGTCATGATCGACCGACTTGGGATGACCCCATGCTGGCTGTGATGTCAACAACAACATCCTTTGTCTCTCTGGGGAACACTGGCGAACCTCCGCCCCAGCTCTTTCCACTCTTGGGCATAGCTCCTGGGAAGGACCGGTCAGCATCTCAAGTGAGAATCCTTTCAGTGCATGTCGTTTGGATCGTTTTACAGTGTGCACATTCTCCACGTTTGTTTCGAGCATCTAGAGCCCCTCTTTTGCCATTGGGCCAGATTTTTGCTTTTTGAATCAGACCAGCCAAACTTTCTCCATCCGTTCAGGCATCTTGGATTGGGCAACACTGTTTGGTTCTCATTTGTAGTGAAACTGGCATGTGTCGAGTAGCGCATGAAGAGACTTTATCCAGCCTCTGTCCTTCCATAAAGGTTACAGACCGTCTTCCCATTCCTTCTGCCTGGACTTGGCATTTGTCAGTTGTGGGTTGGATTCGAACAATGAGGGACGCAGGACTCCAGCAAAGAGGAGTTTGTCATTTTGTTGTAGTGCCCAATTAAGATCTCAATCGATAACTTGTTCTTAGGACAGTCCTTAGATGATTACTTCCTTTGTCTGGTCTCTTTTCATCACCTCCCCTTAGCAGGTGGCAACGAGATCTGTTCTGACGGCGCGCAAGTGTGCCATGGAGGTGGCCCTTGTGACAGCTGTGAGTGTCAGATGCCAAGTGGCCCACATGTTTACACACTTGTAGCCCTCGGACTCCCGACAGAGGTGCAGATCTTTGGGAGCCGAGCCCTTATAGCGGTTTGTGGTCATGTCCAATCACTCTTTTGCTCGTGCCCTTTTTCTCATTAGCACCTCATGAAGACATGAGTGGATCGTCCGTAGGAAAGGGACGCCTGAGTGAGTGATGGCCACACAGCGAGGGAGGTCCTCAGCTGATCGGTTGCGTTCTGCGACTACTGAACATGGGCCTCCGAAGCCCGGGCAAGGGTTCGCCACCATTTCTGACATGATCTCAAAGTTGATTGAACCTGAGAGTACGGAAACCATCATCAAGGTCAGTAAGTCGGAGTGTTGTATCAAAGAGATGATTCTTCACATGGGAACACCCTCATTGTTGACTCATGATAAAATTCATCTTACGGATAGAAGCTGCCAAGACCTTGGTGCTTGTCAGACAAGCGAACCGGTTCGCACAAATTTTTGGAAGGGCCTCGAGGGGCCCCAAATGGCTTCCGAGCATTGCGCGCATCCAGTGATTCTTCAGCAGCAGGTCAACATTTCATGGCTACTTGTAGAGTCTTCGCCTTCGCAGATTTTTGGGATGAAATGATGGCTTCAATAAATCCACCCGCTAAATGATGGCTTCAATAGATGCACCCAGTAGTGACCCAACTTTCAGCTACTTGTGGGAGATGCAGATCACTTTGAGCACCATTATGCAGTGTGCCTGGCTGACCCTCTCCAACGCACGCGGGCCAGCTAACGGTGCATTTTTGGACCAAATCGCTCTCAGCCCATTAGAGAGGGTCATTGAAGGTGATTGAAAGCGTGCTCCTGCCTCCATCTCGGCATGACACCGCTGATAAAATAAACGGCCTCGTCGTAAGTGACAGTCGACCGCACAGTGATTTCCCTCTCAAGCCAAGCATGACCGACGGTCCTGAAATTGACCCGGAAGGGGGAACGGATCTTCCCCTGCCGGTCGACATCGATGGGGATGCTTCAGAAACTCACTGTCGGAAACCCAAGATCTTGAGGGCGAACATGCCGAAACAGCCGAAAACCCTTTGGATGCCACTCTTTGCATTGAATTGGCAAAAGATGCTGATGTCATGCCTTCCGACTTTGATGCCGAAAGCAAAGGCAGTGGATCAGATGCGTATCACAGTGAGAACGCCCTTGCAGAAGTTCCAAGAAACTTGGCAGCCTTTGACAATCTAGTTTCCCAGTGCATGCTCGGTGCGCAAGTATCAGATTGGCTTTCAATATGGAACCCTCCTGCCATCCCACTGGTGACCCTAGCCATTGCAGACAATGATCGAAGAGACGTGTCCGAAGCAACTTTGGAAAGTTTGGAACCGCCAGCCAAGAAGCATTACGCAGGCCAGACAACCCAGGGTTTGAATGACCGTGCAATTTCAGTATAATTTTGACTGACCCGATGACGAAGCCAATGCAGGTCACTGGTCGAAGGTCTCTTCAGACCGCAGATATGAGAAGGCTTGGGGAAACAAAACGATGTATCAGCACAAGCTGACCAAGGAGGTGAAGACCAAACAGTTCCATTGTGGCATCACTGCATCCCACCCACGAGCATGAGATTGTCCAGCAGATGCTCTTCTTAGATGCCCGGAAATGCAAGCGCTGCCAGCGCGCCATCGGAGAGATCGAATGAATAGGCTCCACCTGACAGTTGCACCATTCTGCAGGGTCAGAAAACATGCATGACCATGCTTGCAGGTGTATCGCCGAGAACCAGCCAGCCTTGCACATTTCATGTTTTACCCGGTATACAATGTAACCATTTCATTTGTGCAGCCACCTCCTGGACTACGCATCAAAAGAGTCAGGCGCATGTTTGCACAGGCCTTTCCAACCCATAAGCCAACCATGACGCTACTTCCTTCCTTTACCAGGATCGTGCATTGAATTTTTTACATGTATAGTTCATCAGCCTTTTCTTTTACCAGCGTCCTTTTTATGGCCGTGGCACCAGAGAAGCCACCTCACTGGTATACTCGACTATGAACAGCAAGGTGAAGTCACTGGCCCAGCTTGCCTTTGCAGTCACACCTCCAGGCACCCAGTCCTTGTGCAAGTCGGAAGCAGAAAGGCCCAGGGGTCGGGTGCAGTTTGCCTCGAACCACTTGTTTGGCTGGCGGTTTCGGAATTGCCCCTGTGAGCAGCTCAACGTGCATATCAACAGGGGCTTCAAAAAAGACTTCCCTGAACTTCAAGCGGCCTTTTGCACCTTGAATAGTCTGATGGATGCAAATGAGCTTCGACTGGTAGATGCAAGACACTTTGGTTGGGCGGACTTGTACGTTGACGCTGCTTTTGAACCAGGTGGTCATTCCGGCATAGGAGGTTTGCTGCCTGACAAAGATGGCAAGTGCCTAGGGCGAAGCTGCACCTCCTGAATTGGTTTCAGCCATCAAGCGATCTGATCAAGAGACCATCATCTTTGAGCTTGAGGGACTTGCTCTGGGTGTCTCTCTCTTCAAAGAACGTATCGCTGGAAAGAGGGTAATCGTTTTCACTGACAATCAAGCTGTCCAAGCGTGCCTGATCAAATGCAAGTCTGGGAATGAGCACACGGACCTCATAAACAGACATGTGTGTAGCAGTGAAGAGTCCTTCAACTTCAACTTGGTGTCATGGATAGAGAGGGTGCCCAGCCAATCAAAACCTGCCGACGCCCTCTCACATGAGTTGGTGGAAAAGTTCATGGGGCTTTTTTGTTCGGCAGTAGACCCTCTTGCCATGTGGCGCCAATGTCTGAGGGAAACAAGAGACGCCACCTTACAATGGGCGGAATGGCGCAATGGCGTCATGTGAGTCCGCACTTTTCCCATGGGAGAAAAACAAGAGCTGAGCGTTGGGTGAACTCATGTAGTGATGTGTGCACGTCTTGCATGTTCGAAGCAGTTTCTTTTCAAAGGCAAATAAGACGAAACTCAACAACGTTGATGCAGTTTTATTTGTGAAGAAAGGAAACTGAGTATAATATATTGTACGTCTTCGAACAGGTCAAGCTAGGTTCTTGTTGTTACCGGCTTGTATACTCAAAATCAATTGAATTGAGATGTCAGCTGTCATTCTGTGCATTTACTGAGGATACACGATAATATTCATGTGAACATGTGAGATGCAGATACAGATCTTGATTCAACGTGTTGTGACATGATTTCGGACAGTGAAATCATCGTACCGACCACATGGCTTTTATCAAACTCAAGTGCGCAAATTTTCGCCCCAACCACCCCAAACATAACAGCTCAAGCGAACTCCAAGTTTCTATTGCCGACGTGGGATCAATACCATCTCATCTCACAACAATTTCAATTTTCAGCTTTCTTCCAGCAACCTGTACGCCCACGTGAGCCTTCTTTTATCGCACAGGTGTGCTCTCACATTTTGACCAAATTTATCGCACTCTTTTCCACAAATCAATTTTTGATACCACTGTAGCCATCGTGTGTTTTGCATGGACGCTGTTGTTGATGCAGCTCCACCAGAACCATTCCTGCAAAATGTTTTGATTTTAGAAGAGACATGCAATAACGTACAACAACACATGATAACAACGTCCGTTTTTTGATGGATTAAACTTTTTGATGGTTGGTGCTAGTTGGGTGGGGAGTGCCCCCGTATTTTTTTTGGTAAAGATCAGTGTTTGACTCATGTGGCAGGGTGGGTCACGCAATGAAAATCACACTTCTGCAGGGTCACTTGCAGCTTGCCACACCCCAATTTCATCAGCCTACCCGCTGCGAACCATCTCAAATTTCGCTGGCTTTCCAGCAACTTCCATGATCAATCTGCAGATATACCCCCCGGTAATCACACATGGCAAGCAAAAATCTCCCATGTATAACCCATAGCTGATTTTCCAATTAAAACCCTCATTTATTTGGGATTGTCCGGTTTAATTCATTTTCAGACACAACAAAATTGTCAACCTACAAAAAAGATCAAAAAAGGACGTATACCTAACATCTTATTCAAGGTTAGTTTAAAACCACATCTACAGTATTCTATGTATTCTATCAGTGAACATGTATGAAGAGATCTGATTCACCATAAAGCCGGGAGTTATTGAGTTTTAACCCATTCATTTCACATCTCATTCACCATATATTCTTTTCACCATATGAGTGATTTGCATCTTTGCGATGAATCGCCGAATCGCTGAAAAACATCTCAACGGCGGCCTTTTCTGCAGGGCTTGGAATGACACCGCCCTCTTCCTCTCCGCAGAAGACACCCGTGAACAGGTCAAGGTGCCGTTTTTCGGCGCCTGCGCCAGTTTTTTTGGGATGAATTATGTAACTATTAAATGGTTATTTTTCTCACAAATGAAAATGTTAGAAAATAATTTCATGTACCTATTAACAGTATGTTTTGGGATCATGATGGATCATGATGTAACTATGAATTTTCAATATTCCAGTAGCACTATTTCTTAGCTACTATTGGCTACTATCATATTATGGGATGTTAATAGTTAAATTTTTATAATAGAATAGTCGTTTTTTGGGTGAATAGTAAGTATAGATTTTAAATATCCCAGTCAGCATAGTATCAATTGGAGGTTTCTGCAGCCATGGGGGTACCCCGAATCATCCAGTCGTCATGGATGACCCTGACTTAATGTTGAAACCCATGGTGACCGGGGTTCCCCCACTTCAAGAAATCCCCAAATATATTTATATATATATATATCAAGTAAGTAGGTTGAATATAGTTCCTGTAACATCAAGTTACTTATATATTAGGTATATGTCATCCGCATGATATCATGATACGTATGAATATCCCAGTAACCCTATTTTTATATTCTTACCTAGCCATGATTGGTATCATAAGTCTTACTCTTGGGTATTATTGCAACGCAGAATAGGAAGATTTACAAAGCACGCAGTAATAATGGGATGGGATAGATTGGGATAGCGGTATTTTCCATGGCTGAATTGAGCAATGGCTACATTCGACAACCCTCATGGTTCATGGCTAGTTTGGAATTATTTTTTGACCCTTCAAGATAGTATTGGGGATTGTCATAGGACACAAATTGGGAATCCAGTTGAAATACCAAGAGGGGTAGTTCATGGAATGGCAGAGGGTGAAAAACACTACTCAACTGGGAATATTTGACATATCTTTGGTAAGACTGAAGACCTTTTAGAAGGGATTTGGAATCTGAATTTTGAAATATCATACAATTTCGCAAAAAAATCTGAACGTTAAATACCACCCAATCATATAATTTCTGAATATCACACATAAAATTTCTGAATGTTAATGTTAATTTCATCATATCATACATATTTTTTTCCGAATTTCCAAGAGAAATGGTATCTTTTTAATCTGAGGGTGGGACCCACGTCGCCAGGCCATGGGCTCTTGTTTGTTGAGCGAAGCGAACGACCTCAAACGGCCCTTGCCCATTGTGGCCAAGGCGTGACAAACGAAACATTGGATATATATATATATATATAAATACATCATATGTATATGTATATGTATATGTATATGTATATGTATATGTATATGTATATGTATATATATATATATTGGATATATATTGGGTATATATTGTATATATATTGTATATATATTGTATATATATTGTATATTGTATATTGTATATTGTATATTGTATATTGTATATTGTGTATGGTATATGGTATATGGTATATGGTATATGGTATATGGTATATGTATATGTAGATATACATGGAAAACCAAGTCATCGAACTCACCGCCTGAAACCTCGCAGTGGTACCCCCAAAAAACCGTGATGGATGTTGGACGATGATGCATATTTGGGACCATAGACTTGGGGTGTGAAAAAAATATCAAGGGATTGGAGTATTTTCCAAACCATTCAAATGTCCCATAGACCACACATTGTGGAAAATGAAAGCTGTTGATGTTGATTTTTATACTGGTTGGTGGTTTCACACATTTTTTATTTTCCATTTCATATATGGGTTGTCATCCTTCCCATTGACGAACTCATATTTTTCAAGATTGTGAAATTGCACCACCAACCAGTCAGTATATTATTGAAATAGTGATTTACCCAGCTAATTTTGTAGTGATTTTCCATAGTTTCTTGTATGTTGACCAGAGGCTTTTCTATTGATTTTAAGTGCTTTTCGGAAACTTGTCGGAATTGTTTCGCTGATGGTCAATGGATTTGTTTTCTTGGGAAAATCTTCACCGGAAAGCCCCATGATCTGAAAATGGGAAAATCGATGGTTTCCGGTTCCAATTTTCCCTTCCGAAAACCAATCCAATTTTCGATGGGAATCTGCCGCGCCAGGAGCTGAATGTAAGCTTGGAGCTCTTGGAGTGTTGCTGAGCGGAGGGGATCAGGGGATCCAAACTTGACCGAGACGTAACATTTTATAGCTGGGAAAATCTAGCATTTTATAGCTGGGTAATTCCACTATTTCAGCTGGGCCATGGCTTCAATAGTTTTTTGTATGTCTACCAGAGGGTAATGTTGGTAAAACAATAGGACACCATCCCATAAAACAGCATCTCAATGGGTGGGATTCCAAGCATCAAGCCATAGAAATGGGTTCATTACTTCGTCCCAGTGTGCGTCCCAGTGACTGACTACA
This sequence comes from Cladocopium goreaui, assembly GCA_947184155.2. NCBI lineage: Eukaryota > Dinophyceae > Suessiales > Symbiodiniaceae > Cladocopium > Cladocopium goreaui. The sequence continues at coordinate 97,760 of CAMXCT020006556.1, read as the reverse complement.
TGTGCGTGGTCCATAGATTTATATGCATAATATATATATATGTGTGTGTATGTATAGATGCATCCATATGTTCCAATCTAATCTGATTTGATCTGATCTAATCTAGTTTAATCTAATCTATTAATCTACCTATGTAACCAACAGATCACGTGGGATATTCCAAGTCCGCCGTTGGCGAGGCTTGTTGCAAGGGAACCTGGAAGTCAGTGATGCCTTCGACGTGATACGCAAGATGAGTGAGGCGGAGACATTTCAGTGTTTTTTTGTGATGGGATTAAAACAAGATACTAATACATACTAATACATACTAATACATACTAATACATACTAATACATACTAATACATACTAATACATACTAATACATACTAATACATACTAATACATACTAATACATACTAATACATACTAATACATACTAATACATACTACATACTAATACTAATACATACTAATACATACTAATACATACTAATACAAATACAATCTAATACAATCTAATACATACTAATACATACTAATACATACTAATACATACTAATACATACTAATACATACTAATACATACTAATACATACTAATACATACTAATACATACTAATACATACTAATACAATCTAATACATACTAATACATACTAATACATACTAATACATACTAATACATACTAATACATACTAATACAACTAATACATACTAATACATACTAATACATACTAATACAATCTGATACAACTAATACAATCTAATACATACTAATACATACTAATACATACTAATACATACTAATACATACTAATACATACTAATACATACTAATACATACTAATACATACTAATACATACGAATACATACTAATACATACTAATACAATCTAATACATACTAATACATACTAATACATACTAATACATACTAATACATACTAATACATACAATCTAATACATACTAATACATACTAATACATACTAATACATACTAATACATACTAATACAAACTAATACATACTAATACATACATATACATACTAATACATACATACATACTAATACATACATACATGCTTGCTTGCTTGCTTGCTTGCTTGCTTGCTTGCTTGCATGCATGCATGCATGCATGCATGCATGCATGCATGTGTAAATATATATGTATATATGTATATATATATATATGTGAATGCACATGTATATGTACATGTATATGTATATGTATATGTATATGCATATGCATATGAATACATGCATAAATATACGTATGCACAAATATATATATATATATTTATTTACAAATATAATACATATACAATACATTATGTAGATGCATACATGCAGACATAATATGCCCAGGAAGTATGTAGCTATACGGTGAGAACCAGAAAGTTGGTTTGTTTTCATCTCTGTCTACAAAGATTTGCATCTCCAAGTTTCAGAAATCAGTAGCATATCCAACTTCAACGCAGGTCTATGCCGTGCCCTTGAATGATCTTTGGTTGGATGCAGACGTACCTTGGCTCCGACGGAAAAAACAATGTAATTTTTTCCAAGGAAAACATATGGCAAAGTTGGAGGCTTTCCTCATCCGGCTGGAGGTTCTCAAGTTGTACAACTCAATTTGTTCGATTTAGCAAATTTGAAAAAAACCGTTGCAAATTTTCAGGAATGGTTTTGCAACTTTCCAGAAAACACATCTTGTCTACATGTCTAGAGATGAAGAGCAGGTCACGAGGTCGCCCCCCGAAAGGTTCCTGCCTGAATCGCTGGGATCCACGACCAGCTTATTTATGCAGTTCTGGAAATCCCGAGTCGCTGGGATCCACTCATATTGGTGGATGGTTATCCATTTTCATTAAACAAAACAGCCTCAGCCTGTTTTCACAGGGATGAAATTCTGTACCTTAAATAGCTATGAATGTCCTGAGATACAGGGATGACTAGGGGTTGCATCAATCCCATGTTTTGACACGTCTTCCGACTGTAGGAGGCTGCCAAAAAACAAGCCAACTCATTTCACCGTACCTTAGACAGGCCAGGCTGACAGGTACCATCATTTTCACCGCAAATTTGAGGCACCCAATTCATTTAAGATGATCACTTCTTTATCTAGGTATTGACAGTTAATTGTTTCCGTCCACAAGAAAACGTATGTCTTAGGGATCGATGTTGTCCAGTAAAAAGTGGTATGTTGTTCCTTACCCATAATAATTTGGTCATTTAGGTTTCAACTTGAAAATCCACATCACCAGATTTAGGTGTGACCTGAGGGGCGCTTCTCTAATTTTCATTCATAACCACATAGGAAATTTCAACCACATTCTGTTACCAGCTACCCTCTGGTAAACATACAGCTACCCTCTGGTAAACAACAAACTATGGAAAATTGCCGTTTCAAATGGGTAAATGAACTATAAATGGCCATAGCTTCAATAGCTATCTTAGTCATTACCAGAGGGTAAGCGAAACACGTTTTTTCCTTTTTTTTGGGATATCCAAGATCAACCATGAAAAATAACATATCCTTGGTATGTTTCTCACCACATTTGAGCAATGTAATTGAATAACATATCATTACCCCCTAGAATTGATGGTTAAGTTCCATTCTCAATGATTTTTCCCATTCGCAATGTTGAAAACAATCTTGTTTTTCACGGTGAATTCCCAGAGTTGACATTTGTTGGTCCATCTTTTTCACAAGAAAAGAAAGTTCTTTGAATTCCAGTCCCCAAAAAACACATGTTTGTAAGGCTCCTGGGTAGGAAAGATGTGCTGCAAGGCTCCAGGCGGAAAGTATGCAAAATGGTTTCGTTTTGAATTTCGCGTAATCCCCCCATATGATATTTGTATATATATATATACACACATACATATAACTGATTCGAAGATTGGGCTCCAAGATGGGCCTTAAGAAACCTCCGAACGGTAGCGCGGCGCGGCGCGGCGCTAGGACACCAACTGCGGCGTCCGGTGCTTCTCCTTGGAGGCCGCGGAATCTTCCAGCCGTGTGCTGGACCGGCAGGACTGCGGGCCTTTTTTGTTGATGTGTCGGGTCAGTGGTGGCTAAATGGATAGGCTAAATGGATAGTACATATATTAGATACATGTATATGTATATATATATATATTATATATAATATACACAATTTTTGTGTCAGATGATTCAGATGTCAGACTCTTCAATCTCAAAGATGTTCAGATAATAGGCTGCCAAACAGCTTGGAGTCTCACCATCACTGGGTTTCTACGAATTCGCCGCAGGTCAGGGGGTCAGGGTCTTCCATCAGGGGAAAGTTTTTCCATGGACGGCATACAGGATGGTGCCCCCCCAGTTATGTTTGTCGGTTTATAAACCCCATGAATACTAGAGTTATATCTGCCATAGACCATCGAATTCAGCCACTTTTTTGAGGCACCCGCTATCCAAAATTGGGGCCCCATCCTGTAGGACAAGTCGGGCCATCGGACGCCCTACTATGAGGCGCGCATGGTGCCGATGGTGCCGATAGCCACTTGAGATAGCCGAATGGAAGAATAACACCAGGTCGTTACGTTTTTGTTGGCAACCAGGCACACCAGCTGTGGGGCAGACCCTGAAGAATTGGGATCCAGTGATCCAATGCGATGATCACGACCAGCGAATTGGAGATATTTCCTTTTCATCGAACGAAAGGATCAGTTTTTTTCAAGGGATAAGTAGACTTACTGGTGCGTTTTACGTATGGAATGGATGGGGTGCTGGGGGTTGCTGGGATGATTATTACATATTATTACTAGTGATTGTGGATCATTCCCTCATTCCCTGCGTTTAGCACCAGTAAGTAGACTCCTCGGAAACTCCGGAGAACTTCAACCTCTCACTGCCAGTACCGCGACTCGGCCATGAGTCGATGCAGCCAGTTCCGGCCCGAGTGGATCAAGGTGGGGTGGGGTGAGTTTGCCGGGAATTGAAGATGACTTCATGAGGAAAATGAATTCTTGATCGGGTTGGAATCAGCAGATGGAACCTTTAAAATCCCATGAATATCCCATTAATATCGCATTGAATCACTATAAATCCCATTAAACCACTATTAAAAGACACATATTTTCAGACAAAGTCTGAGTTTGGAGCTTTGGAGGTAAGAGTTTTGCTATGCTAACCCTTAAACCTTGGAAGGTTTTGGAGATGATTTACCGTGCAGTTCCACGTTTGTTATGAGAAAGATGCCTGTTGCTAGACTCTGGACTCCGAAAAGTTGTATGATGACAACCCAGTTTTTTGGTGTTAAATTACTATGATTCTTATTGTTATCATCAGTCGTCAATAATAATAATAATCATCATCATCATCCTCATCCTCATCCTCATCGTCATCGTCATCATCATCATCATCATGATGATGATGATTATCATTGTTTATAATTATATATTCTAGATTTATCTTGGAGGTTGGTAGGTGATAGGCCGCTCGGCAAGACACCCTGCCTACACCCAACACGCAGGTCTTGCGCGTGGTTCCTCGGCATTTTTTGACCTGGCAGACTCGGCAGTTTTTGAGCATCGCCGAAGGGATGATTTTGGAGAAAACATCTGCCGAATCTGCCTGGAACAAAACTCTAGGACCCTGGAACAAACATATAAATTTTCTGGAAAAATCATTGAAGGTTCCCCTGATCCTTTGGTCGCCTGGTCCTCTGGTCCCCTGGTCCCCTGGTCCCTTGGTCCTCTGCCAACCCTCAATAAAACCTAAATCAACCGTCCTACATAAACATCCAACTCCAACTAAGTCCTAAAATGACACCTAAAAACCTGAACCAAAACTAAATAAACCTTAAAACACAATCAAACAAGCACCAAACCAGCCATAATTCGGCACAATATAACGCAACCGTAAACATAAAGAAGAACCAAAAAAACCATAAATATACCCACATTGTATAAATCTTAAATAATGTAATCCAAATAAACCATCAGCAAAGCCCAAATAAGCCATAGAATGAAGCCTTAAACCAACACTAAACAAACCCATGCACTACACAACAAAAACCGAAGTAGACTTTAAAACTGCATCTAAACAAAGTCCAAACCAACATTCAATAGATCCTAAAACAACCCGAAAAAAACACCAAACCAGCACTAAATTCACACTACAACAGCTTTAAATCGACACCAAACAAACACCAAGCCAACCCCAAATCAGCACTATAGCACAAGCCGAAGAAAACCTTAAAAGACACCCTAAAGGAAACCTAAAGCAACCAAATCTAAACCGTAAAGCAATTTAAAAAGCACACGCCCAAATTAACCGTACAGAAAACCTAAAATCAAACAGAAGTAATCCCCAAATACACCCTAACCAATCTGAAATAGATCCTAAAACTAACTCTAGACAATATGTTGCAAATACTACGAAATACTGAAGATAATACCCTGTGTAGTACAGATGCTGGCTCCAAGATGCTGCGAGCACGGTGCAAACAAGGGTTTCAAGGCCAAAACGATTTAAATGCCATGCAAATTGCATAATTAAATTCCAACACCCTGCAAATATTGTACAAATAAGAGATTTCAACTGCAAATAAAACTCAAAGATTCAAGGCCAAAACGCTTTAAATATCATCCAAAACGCATGTTTAAGTGCCCAACCCCTGCAAATATTGTACAAATAAGAGATTTCAGATGCAAAAAGGTTCAAAGTACAGATTCTTAAGTTTTTTTTTCCAATGTTTTAAGTTTTTGTTCCCAGTGTGGAGAATAGGGGTGAACCTTATTTTATTTTTCCAGTGGTCAAAAGTTTTTTTTTTTCCAGTGTCTACCCTTCCACCGCAGTTTTTGTCTCTCCGATTTGATGTCGGTTGTATGGGCACCAAAATCGACCATTTCATCACTTGGCTGCCGTGGCTGCCGTGGCTGTGATTTTTCCGTGGCTTCGACTGTGATGATCCCCCGAGGTAACCAGTGGCGATCCTCTTGATCCAGACATTCAGATGAATAATGGGCACCTTGATGGGGGTTTATGGCTGATGTGATCCGAGGTAAATCCAATAATGAGCCCAGCTGGCTGGAAGGTTTCTAGGGGAGAATCAGTCTGTTGGAATGTTTTCTTAGGGGTTTTACACATCAAATTGACATACACCCTTGGAGTTTACCCATCAAATGTACCCTGGAGACTGGAGACGTTCATGAAATCGTGGGTAAATTCATCTCCCCAATTCTTCCGGCTGAAAAACTTTGGAATTTCGCCGGGTTTTTGAGGTTTAAGAGGGGCAATCGCCTTTAAATGGGTCATTTTCCATTGCCAGGTTTGATTACTGGAGGGTATCATGCATGACCAAGGTAGCTTAAAAGACACCATGTAGGTCAACTGTTGAGGCGCGGCAACACACCGGTTAAATCGCCCTTCGAGCTCCACGCAATATCTTCCGCAGATGAGTTGGGCCTGTAACTGGTGATGAATCAGGTAGCTGGTGATGAATGGTGATAAATGGTGTCAAGAAATGGTGTATGGTACAGTCCATACATCGACTTTTTGTGGAGCTGTGGAGCCAAGCCGCCAAGCCAAGCCGAGGCATTTGATGATGCAGACGACTCTGTTTATTGGCCCCGTGGATTTCTACTGGACCGATCGAAGCTCGGAGCATTTGGCCCATTTGGCTGGGAAATCGGGGGAAAATCATCGATGAATGGTGAATTCTTCAGCCATGTTCGAGTAGCGGAGGGACCTTCGACCACTAAGAGCACTTTGCTCTTATACTTTGTGTTTCGATTTCAATTCCTGAGCTTCATTGGAACTCATTCAGATCCAGTATTATCTAGTATTATCTAGTATTAGTATTTCTAAATATTTGTACAATGTGAGGCCCCCAGATAGCTAAGTTGGTTTATAACTCCAATGTCACTATAGTTTATGGTACGCTAAAATAACGAACGTTACGTTACAACGGGGCTTAACTGTGAAAAACTCTACGTTTCCGAGGTCATGGACACGTCCATCGTCGGGAGATGAATACCGGGGACAGACGCTCGGTTGGGACAAAAGAAACCACATATATATATATATAATAAATTTGTGGTTAATCATATAAAAACTCTCATTTTATGTTTATTATTATTATTTTTTAATGCGCTTCATTTATATATATATATATGTATATATATAATTATATATATATATGTAATGTATAATGTATAATGTATAATGTATAATGTATAATGTATCATAATAAATGATTATATATATGGTCCCGCCCAGCGTCCGGCAACCCCCCCAATGCTATCCCCCTTAGCCCCCCCACGGGGGTGGCTAGCCATCTACCACCATCCGTCAAGATCTCATATGCTCATATGCTATACTTAAATGCTGGCCTCGTGCCACGTAGGCACTACATAACAGGATACCTCCTTGCAGTGTTCACTACTGCCTATAATATGCCCATACAATCTATTTACAACGTATTACTGCATAAAGTATCTTTATAGTAGGCATATACTAGCTACTATCAAGATCTAATGTGCTATACATACGTGCTTGCCACGTACTACCGATACACTATCTACATGATACCTCTATAAGACCCCACCCATCCCGCAGCGGGGGGGGGTTAAGTAGACCCAACCATTTACATGCTGGCCACATACGACCTACTTACTGCCTTACACACTAGTTGTGCCAGTGACACACTACCTAGCCCCCACCCATCGCACAGGGGGGGCGGGGGTAAAGTAGACCCTGCATCGATCATTTATATGCTAGCAAAATGTCAACTATATCGGACAGCGTACATACAGGACCATAAAGGGGGGGGAGGGGGGGTTGCAGGGCTGAGCCACGTATGTATAATGTATTATAATGAATGATACTATATGTATTTAATTATATATATATATGTATGTACGTAAAAATGCAATGTAATGCAATGTAATGTAATGTTATGTTATGTAATAAGTTATGTAAAGTTATGGAATTTAATGTTATGTTATGTTATGGTATGTATGTTATGGTATGTATGTAATATTATGTTCAGGTATGTATGTATGTTATGTATGTATGGTATTTATGTATGGTATGGTATGTATGTATGATATGTATGATATGTATGTATGGTATGTATTTTTGGTATGTATGCATGGTATGGTATGTATGGTATGTATGGTATGTATGTATGGCATGTATGTATGTATGTATGTATGGTATGTATGTATGGTATGTATGGTATGTATGTATGGTATGTATGTATGGTATGTATGCATGGTATGTATGTGTGGATGGTATGTATGTATGGTATGTATGTGTGTATGGTATGTAATGTATGTAATGTATGTAATGTATGTAATGTATGTAATGTATGTAATGTATGTAATGTATGTAATGTAATGTAACGGAATGGAATGGAATGGATGGAATGGAATTTTATATTGTATATTATATATTATATATTGTATATTATTATATATAATAAATTATATATTTTATATTATACATTAAATATAATATATTATATATAATATATATTTTATATATTATATATTAGATATTATATATTATATATTATATATCATATCATATATTATACATCATTTTATATACATTATATATTTTGTTATATACATTATTTTTTTTTGATATTATATATCATATATTATATATTATATTATATACATTATATATTGAATTATATACATTATATATTATATTATATTATATTATGTTATGTTATGTTATATTATATTATATTATATTATATTATGTATAATATATTAAACATATATCATAGATATATCGTATATATATATATAATATGGGAGCCAGTTTTGGATCCATCTTTTAAAGATTTTCGGGTTTAACCATGGCGCTACATCGTAGCCTGAGGCAACTACATCTCGCCCTTTGTTCCGCACAGCTTCTCTGCCAGAGCCGAGTCACCTGAGGCCATCATCATAGCAGCCCCTTGGCCCGTCAGAACATCGGAACGATCTGGGATGACCCGGGCCTACCCGGCCTGGTAAACATACAAAAAACTATTGAAAATTGCCATTTATAGTTGATTTATCCATTAAAAATGGTGATTTTCTATAGTTATGTTAGTTTACCAGAGGGTACCTAAAAGGCCAAAACTCCCCCGTGTCTGAAAATGATGCAATATCCTAAAGTTATGGATATTCTGAGCTATTTTCGGATAGACCATGACTACGGGATTTTGAGTTATCCTTTTTTCCCAGGCAAAACCATTATATATGATGTTCAACTCTTCATTTTTTGTGGTGTTTAGTTTTGACACATTTTTTTTGTTGGTGAATTTTAAACTAAGAATCGTAAAACCCACAGATTCGTCGCCGGTGTCCCATCTTCAAGCGCCACAGATGTGGCACGTTCTCGCAGCATTTTGGCCCATTAGTTTTGCACCGGATCGATTGGCACCATGACCCGCCGCACAGGCTGCTCGGGAGATCGGGAGATCCCCGAAATGCTGTGATCATCGGGGTTTTGATGGATTTTTCATAGGGAAAATATGGGACATCCACTATGAATGGTCATCCATACACACATATATATATGATTATATAATTGTATATGTATATGGGAAAATTATTGGGCGATTTTCCAGTCAGCCAAATTTGATTGTGGGAAGATATGTTTATTTTTTTTCACGGGCGAAGATACATGAAAGCAACACATATCCTAAGAGACTCTTTGAGGCATATTTTGAAGCATTCTGTCACTTCGGGGGGGAGCCTTATGTAGTCCAATACTCTTCGGCCGTTCGCGCCTGGTTTTTCTATATATATATATAGCATATTTCACCCCGTTTGTCTTGTAAACAACCTATATATATATATGGTCCCGTGTCCCGTGTTCCCACCCCCCCCCCATGGGATGGGGGGGGGTATGATGCCCCTGTGGTGGTGTATATACATACATACATACCTACATACCTACCTACCTACCTACCTACATACCTACGTACATACATACATACATACCATTACACCTTACCTTACATTACCGGACCTTACCTTACATCCATACATAGATACAGACTACACACATACATCACTACCTACATACCTACATACCTACATACTACACTAAGCATATACCTTACTACCTACTTACATACATACATACATACCAACATACATTACCTTACATTACATTACATACATACATACATACTACATACATTCATACATACATACATACATACATACATACATACATACATACATACATACATACATACATACATACATACATACCATTACATACCAACATACCAACATTACAACATACAACAACAACATACATACATACCAGAAGAACCATACCCACCACCACAGGCCACAGGGGGGGGGGACCAGAAGAACCATACCACCACCACAGGCCACAGGGGGGGGGGGACCAGAAGACACACAGGGGGGGGGGGACAGATACTGTCCACCCATACCCATTGGTGGGGGGGGGGGGGGTTGGCCAACGCTGCACCATATATATAGATAGATAGATAGATGGATGGATGGATGGATGGATAGATGGATGGATGGATAGATAGATAGATAGATAGTGATCAGTATGGTATTCGCAACCCACCAACAAAGTTTCTTTTGCGTTTTGAGCCCGAAAAAATGGTAGAATGAGCTCTGGTTTATGGGCTTGAGATTACCCTCGTGTATAGAACCATGGCGAAATCAAAATTGCATGACTATTATTTGCGTCAATTCAGTATAAAACACCTTTTTCACTTACCACACCCAAATGCCAACTTGGTTGGTTAAAGACTTGGATGGTTAGTTTACCCTTTGGTAAACAAACATAGCTATTGAACATGGCCATTTATAGTGAGTTTTCCCATTAAAAATTGTGATTTTACATAGTTATGTTAGTTTACCACAGGATAATACTTCGGCCAGGCGCTGTGTCCTGCCCGGAAGGTTCAAATGGCGTTTAAACATGTTTAAACATTATCCTTCAACATGCTCAAACGCCTGCGCAGGGCCAGTGTTTTGAGATTTCCCAGACGACGAGCCCTAAACCCTAAAACCCTAAACCAACCCTAAAACCCCAAACCCTAAAATCCCAAACCCTAAAACCCTAAACTCTAAAACCTAGGCTCTGAAAACTTTGAATCCTAAACTGGAAAACACTGCGTATACGCAGTTTTTTCTGCAATCTATCCTATCATATATTCAACAGCACGACATTCTCAATGTTCTCAATGTTAATGTCTGGGCAACACACGGCGTCTGTGGGTAATACTTGAATCTTTGGTACCTTAACAGGCGGCCAGGCCCATCGAGCTACGATTGGAAAAAAACCATGGATTTTTCGGCCTCAGCTGATGTCATCATAGGATCGGCAGGTGTATTCCATTGCACATATCTGCTTGAAATGGTTGGTTGAATTGTTTATAAATATTCAATATTTCCAGATTAAAGCTACCTACTGCCTACCATTTACCCCCAGCATTTGTTTGAACACATGTCGAAATGACATGCTTGCCGAGAAATTGTAGGATTGACCTCCAAAAAACGGGGATATTACCCTCTGATAGTTAAACAGTATGACATAGCTATATCACCATCAATAGGAAAATCATTGAACTACAGATGGTGACATATCATATGATAACTAATCAATATGATAACTAATCAAAAAATGATATATGTCACCATAACTAATCAACTATCAATATGATATATTCCATATGAATCCATATGATATCACCATTTTCATAGGTAAATCATCGAACTATATGGGCCACGGACGGCTTGCCTTGCAGTTTGCCAACTGTTTGTCATCCATGGCTAGTTCGATGCTTTTACAAGCTGGCTCGGTAGCTGTTTTTTTAAAAGCCATACATATATCTGTGGGATAACTGCCATGAAATTTGCAGATTCAACCATATAATTAAAGCATCAAAATCAATCAAAATCCGATATTTGGAGATTTAACCATATGATTAAAGCATGAAAAAAACACGTTTTTTTTTTTTCGATTTTTTTCGATGTAGGCAGTGGCTTCCTCCTCTTGGCCCTGGGTGTCCTGGGCCTGCGCTATACCTTCGTTGGCTCCAGTAGTGGAGCACGCTCCAGTCGTGTGGCGATGGAGGCGGAGAGGAAGTTCATCGTGGGTGTCTTGGCACAGAGTTTTCGGTGGTTATTTTTCGTTTTTTTTTTTTTTTCGGTTTTTCAATGGTTTTTCGATGGTTTTTCAATGGTTTTTCAATGGTGAATACTGTATTGATTTCAAGACTTTTAAGGAGGTCTTTTGTTTTTTTGAAGAATGTTTCTGTTTTTTTTTTGTTTCTTTTTCTTTTTTCGGGGGTTCTGGAAAATGATGATTCCTGCGCTAGACCGAAAAATAAGTTTGTTTTTCCATGTTTTTCCTTATTTTTTATTTGTTCTGTCTCAAAATGTTGAAATACTTTTGAAATTGGATAGAGCCTATCGGGTTTACCGTTTAGGTTTACCGCACTAATTTTGAACGATCCTCGATGAACACTATCGTTCCAACAAAAAACATTTGGTGACATCCGGATGCTATTGCTTTGAGATTGTGGGAAATGGTGGATAGAGTTTTGGGTTCCAAATTTTCGTTCTGAAAAGTAAGTCACGATTCAACTAGTAGAACATCCACTTTTCTATCTCTTTCTGGACACATGTCAATATATATATATTATAATACATAAACAGATCGTTCAAAAATAGTTGAAAAGATTTATCAACCTTCCAGGTAACACCAGTAAGCGTCGCCACTTGATGGACATCCTTTTTTTCAATGTGGCACCGGTTTCATCTGGAGGTGGAAACTGGAAGGCTAATGGCAGCCCTGAAAGTGTGAAGAAGCTAGTGGAGGACTGATCTCGTGACCGTGACGGTGGGTCATGGTTTGTACATGGGTTAAACACCATCAACGGATTGTGGCCAAACCTGCCGAAATCTGTGGCAAAGAATTGAAGCGTACTCGGGGCCCTGTTCCGCAGAGTCATAGTTTTTTCAGCAACATATGGGTTCCCAACAAGGTAGAAACGTATTTCACATATTTCCTGGATGGCAAGTATCATGTTCCCTCCACAATTTCCAGGTTTCCCTATCTAACAAGACTAGGGGTGCTACACATGTTCCGTTCCACCAATAGTGGTCCTTGAATTCTGGGTGAACGAACCTGGGACGCACCAGTGATGACCCATGTCGAATCCAAGATGGCTGGGGATAAATTCAGGGCTTCTCCGGGGTCTCATGTGGTTTTGTCTGAAAATGAAGTGCCCAAGAATGCACTGGCTGGTTATCATCCCCGCTATATATAATCTATCAGGAACCGCAAATTTGTAGGGCTTTTTCCAAAAACCCGTTTTTTTTCTTCAGTTATGACCAAAAAAACAAGGTTTTTCTCAGATTTTTTTTTCCCTTTACTAGGGAAAAAACCTACTTTTTCTCACACTTGGTGTCATGACATCTCATGATTCGTTCCCTTAGACGATTCAAAACCCTTTATTGATACTAGCCTTGGATCTATCCCTCTCAGTTTGGGTGGCAGTTCTCACAAGAAAGGGACCGATGCTCTTGGAACATGTCGGACAACATTAAGTGTGATCGCAGTCAATCTGGAGTCGCTGGATGATTTTTTCCAAAGAACCACCCCTTTTTACTGGGAAAACAATGATTCTGAATTGGCAAAGTCCAACAAACAGTCGAAAAAAACATCGAACAAATGAACAAAATAATAAAAAAATCAATCGAAATTTTCAATTTTCAATCATTTCGGATGACATTGTTTGGGTCCGTACCCAAAAAAATCCAAAAACCCATATTTTGGCCGTATTAAGCCGTGCTAAACCCATATTTATCCCGTACTAAACCCATATTTTGTTGTAATAGAAAAAACCCGGTTTTTGGGAACCCATATTTAAACCGTATCAAACCCACAACTAACCCATTCTAACCCGTACTCAAAATATGTTTTTTTTGCCTCTGGGAATTGACGGCGCGACGTCAAGTTTTAAGGCTCCGCTTGTCGTTTTGCAAGATCGAACCGGTAATTGCCCGATCCAGACAAAGAGAAAACAACGCAGATTCTCGGAGCTATTGTTAATTTACTGGGTTCATATCCGAGAAACTGACTTTTGAAATGCCATGCGTATCCATAGTGACTTTCTGACTACCTCCAGTCCCGCTGAAGGGAAAGTTCGCAGCATAGGGCGTAGGAGGTAGCTGCAGCCGGTGGAGAATACGCGCATCGTGTGATAACGCTTGCTTCGGTTTCGATCGCATGTTCTGGCTGACAGATTTCAGAAGTTGTCAGTATGAAACTGCTACATCATGTAACGAGGAGAAATTTGATATAGGTCCACCCGATTTGGACGAATTTGTGCAGATCCAACAAAAACCGAAATATGGATTCTTTACAAAAACCTGTTTTTTTGGACCTACAACTTTTTGGGTCTTTGAAGCTCCTGGTAATTATAATAAAAACAGCTATTTTTATCATTATCATCATCATCATCATTATCATTATCATTACCATTATCATCACCATTATCATTTTTATTACTGTATTGTTCATTATTATTAATTATTCATTATTGTTATTACTAATAATAGAAATAAACATAATAAGCAAATTATTATTATTATTATTTTTTATTTTTTTATTTTTATTTTTACAATAATTAAATGAATATGTTTTTTTTTTAATATATGTATGCATATACACACACATGAAACAACCACTGTAAAGGGTATCCGTACGGTACTTAGCCCATTTTCAGTGCTAGATCTCATATTGGACCTTCGCAGGAGCTGAACGAGGGTGAGGTGACTTCCAAGGAACCATCGGGTCGGAATGGCGGGGGTGTACTGGGTCAGCATGACTGGTCATGATAGGATCTTTTGGTTGAAGTATCACAGTTGAAGAACCATGGGTTTAATGGGTTTCTTCTATTTTTTGCTGGGAATATTCAAAGCCAACTTCAGCATTGATCAGACATCCTTGATTCGCTGACAAATGCATAAACTATTTTGGGTCCACAAATGATTTTGCCGGTCATGTTTAACAAATCCTCCGTGCAAAGGTTGGGATACAGAATTTTGAGCCAGACCCATACAGGACGTGCCCATTTCATCCCAATTTCTCTCCAAATGTTTATCAGAAGATATCAGAAGGTTTTGTTCTATCGATTTCCCAACGTGGCAACCCCAATTTGTCACACGCTTTCCGAATGTTGTTGTTTCAACAGGAGGTTTGTCTACAAAGAGGCTACCAAAAAAAAATCGATGGCTTCATCATGTTTCCATGCATTTTCCATGCATTTTCCATGCATTTTCCATGGATTTTCCATGCATTTTCCATGGATTATCTGCAGATGGCCATATTTTGTTGCCAATGCCGTCCATCCTGTCCGCAGTCTCAGGACGTGGAGGTGGTTTGCGCCCCCCCCTTCGTATTCCTTTCCGAGGCTGGGCCCATTTTTTTCGATGAAACATATGGTGAAATATGCCATAGCTACTGTGGATGGTTGCGAAATCCATAGAAATCACCACCAAAAGGATGCTTGAAATTCGATAAATCATGGGACCCATGGGATAAACATGGATAAAACACCGTTTTCAACTGGTGATTCGGATTTCGCAACCATCCACTGTATGTCAGATTACGGAAACAGCTATGTCAGATATGAGCTGTTACAATGGACCAGAATTACGGACCATAAATGAAATAGTTCCAAGAAAAGCTAAGATGGGTTTTGACCGGCCACAAAAAAAAGCCATTGGCTCATTGAGGGTGAGATCCTCATGGTCGGATGTCAAAGATGGCATACTGTGGATGGTTGCGAAATCTGAATCACCAAAAAAAGTTGGTTGCTTTATCCCCCAAAAGCCCAAGATATTTTTTTTTCAGCATCCGGAAAATTGGTGGTGCATTTCGCAATCATCCACAGTCTTAATGATGTCCATGACAATCCCATGAACCATGGATTTTCTTGGGAAAATCTTAACCGGAAACCATCGATTTTCCCATGAAGATCATGGTGTCATGGGGCTTTCCGGTTAAAATTTTCCCAAGAAAACCAATCCGTTGAAAGTGGCAGGGGCAGGGCACTTTGCGCAAGGACTATGCCGTGGCTGCACAGAATTTGTGGGACAAGGACCCAGGAGCGTGGACAGGCGCGCTGTCGTGGTCGAACAGGTGGGTCTCCATATGGATGTTTCAATGGGGGTACCCCAGTAGCTGGATGGTGGATGGTTTATTTCATGGAAAATCCTACAGGATGGGGCCCCATAGTTTGCTAAGTTGGTTTGTAACTATAAAAACAATAGTCTATGATAGTTATAAATGTATATATATATAGGTTATAAATCAACTTATAACTAGGGGCCCCCATCCTGTATTAAAATGGATGATTTGGGCTTGGGGGGTACCCCCATGACTTGGGAAACCTCCAGATTCAATGGCCAAGGTACTGAACTCCGGCTTCCTGTGGTAGCGGTGTAGCTCTACAAATTGGGTCCCCTTTGAAGATAGTTGACATGAGGTTTTCATCGTTATTTTCTTGCGGAATAGCTATTCTCAATGGATTGGTTTAAGGGAAAATCTTAACCGGCATGATTTTCCCATGAAGATCATGGGGCTTTCCGGTTAAAATTTTCCCTTAAACCAATCCATTGATATTCAGAATTCATGTGGCTTAATTTTTCACATGAGGTTTTCAAGCGTGCAGTTTGACCACGGACCGGTGGATGGTACCTGGATGATCCTCTCATCTTGCCGTGGTATTCCAAAAACAAAGAATTTAGGACCTTCAAATACGGTACATTTGCGAAGTGCCGCATCCCACTTACAAGATGGTTTGTGTTTACCTATACAAAAGATTACAAAAGCATATATATATATATATGTATATATATATGTATATATATATATGTATATATATATATTTATGTATATATATATATGTATATATACATATTTTTCTATATTTATATCTATCTATTATATATATATCTATCCATCTATCCATCTATCCATCCATCCATCCATCCATCTATCTATCTATCTATCCATCCATCCATCCATCCATCCATCCATCGTCTATATCCAGCTCTTGAAAGTTGGGTAGTTCGAACTCATACCTCCACACTCCACATCAAAACATCTCTGAATTAACCTTGAACTTAAACTTCAAATGATGCAATTAACTTTATCTCTTCTTGTTAGCTACTTACCCTCCAATAAGTTGAGTGATAGATATGGAAAATTCAAAAGAAATGTAGATTATTATATAATGCCTTGGCTTTCATGAAACAAATACGTTAGCTTGCCTGTGAGAGATGATACAGGATTTAAGCCATATGTATGTATGTATGTAATGTAATGTGATGTAATGTAATGTAATGTAATGTATTGCAATGCAATGCAATGCAATGTAATGTAATGTAATGTAATGTAAGTATGTACGTATGTATAAGTATATATAAATGAATCTGAATTTCAAGCCATGTCTTCCATCTTAATCCCACACAAAAACAACACCATATTTGGTTTCGATTTTTATTCTTAGCCATCCCATGTCCCTCTTTGGTTTCCAGGTGTTTCACGGTCAGGTGAAACCCCTGCGCAGATGTTGGCCGACATGGGAATCAAATGGGTGGTGCTTGGCCACAGCGAGCGCCGCGAGAATTGTGGCGAGACCAGCCAGATCGTGGCTGGGCGACGGCCGAGGGGGCTTTTTTTTTTTTCGGATTTTTTTTCTATCTGTTTTTAGTGGATGGTTGATGGATGGTTGATTTATTCTAAAACCATCCATCAACCATCCATCAACCATACATCAACCATACATCAACCAAGAACATTGATGGATGGTTGATGTTGGATGTGGATTTGGTGGATCTTACCAACAGGAACAGGGAACGGGACTTTATGGGCTCTTTGGGTCAGATTTTTTTTTTTCGGAAAATCATAGGGAATCATGGGATTCGGCAGTAGCCTGTCAGACAAAGCCATTATGGTTTAATGAATATAGTATATATATAGTACATATATATATACTATATATATACACTATACTATATATATACTATATATATACTATGTATATATATATATATATGTAAGATTGTAGATAATATATATATATATAGATATTCTTCTCATTTAATGACTTAGATTGGACTTTGGCGACCAAAGTGCTGGTTGACTGCTGACAAAAAAGGGACTGATGCACGAAAGTACTGCCTGGTTCCTCCGGGGCCCTGGTCCTGACCGACCACATCCACCTGGAATGACACGGATTACCCCCATTTATATCCATTGATGGGTTTTAATGAAACAGCCATTTTTTCAGATGATGAAAAACCAGGTTAAACCACAGGATTTTCCAGTGCGACGAGAGCTCAATGAAATGTTGAAATGTGATCTTCCCTTTGGTGATTTCTTTTGGCTTCGTTTTCCGAATCCCCTGGAGCTGACAGTGACAAAAGTCAGGTGGCCGAGAAGACCAAATTTGCAGTGGACAAGGGGTTGAGCACCCTGACCTGCATTGGAGCCTTGGCCCGAGGTTTTGAAGGAAGGATGTTCATTTTCTAATGATTCTAATGGGGGGGAATCTGGCCCAGAAAAGCTTCAGTTGGATTGGTTGGATTTGAGGGTTGTGGATCGAAGTAGCAGAGATTGGTTGGCCTGGTGACGAAGGTGCAATTTGCCAAAGATGGGGGGGTGAAAGCAGGGGAAATCAAAGACTCCTTGGGTGTTCCTTGCAGAGTTTCAGGGGTGTAGTAGAAGGCCGAAAAAGTCGGCACGGGTCAGCATGGGTCAGCTGTTGGAAGTGGCAACTCCAGGATTGCCTAATCAGGGTTTCTTGGAAGGGGGACCCCAAAAACCCTTGGTTTCTTGGTCCGAAAATGCAGTGTCATTTGGCATGATTTTGGATTTGGTGTGGTACCACCATTTCAGGAATCCAACCAAAAAAAACGTTTTTTCGCGTCTCTAGGTCATAAAACTATCAATGGTTCCAAGGACTTTTCGGCCCCATAAAAAATGATTGGCTACCCCACCATTAGGTCAAAACATGATTAAGCAACAATGTTGAAACTAATCAATTGATAAGATAAAAAGTAAGTAACCTTTCTATCTTTTTGAAGGTTACTGTATATATATGTATGTATTTATGTGTATATATGTATTGATATATTGAGTTTATTGGTCTGTTGGCGCCTAGAACCCTTTCCCCGCAGCATGTGCTTTTGTTTCGAAGCCAAGGCGAAAAGTTGGACGCTCGAGAGGTCGAAAGTCGGGAGATTTTTGGTATTTGATGATCTATATACCTCTTGTCGGTATTTATCTTATCTGATCTTATTTCATTTATCGATTTATATAATTTTAAATACATATGTATACCATATGTGTTTCGTTTTGGAGATTTCAGGATAGTTGTGGGGTATTCTGAACCAACATTTGGACATGTGCTGAGCCCAACCTTTGGTGATTTTCTTTGAAGTGAGTTGTTGCATCAGTTGCATCCTTCAACCGTGCTTTCCTGCGAAGATTGCAGGTCTTAGCATGAAGGTAGGATGCCAAAAAGCAGTTGAGATCCGGCAGAATCCAGGGCAGCCTGTGGATCAAGATCCAGAGCCACAGGGAGAATCCTGATGAGGATTCATCCCGGCTGCAGTAAATGATGCCAGCAGCGACCAGAGAATCATGAATCATGGCTGCCATGGCTCATTTGGCTCCAACTGACTGTCAGTCCCCTGAGGTTTAACCCAAAACTGTTGCTCGAAATCTGTTGTGATTTTTCCATTCTTACCGATTTTCACTTTTTTTGGTCATTCAACGTTTTTTCCAGCGAAGTTTTGAATAGAGATCAAATCCCCAGCCAAGCACCTTGGCATATCCAAGGAAAAATCCTTCCCTCATTGGATCGGTCTTCTTGGGAACATCACCGGAAACCAGGTTTTTTTCCCATTAAATATGGTGGTTTCCGGTTAATGTACAGTATTTAAATATGATGTTACTAAATATGGTGCCAAGTATGGTGGTTTCCTGTACATTTTCCCATAATTTCCATTTGGCACCGCTGGCACCGCTGCGCGGCCAGAGTGGCAAGACCTTCGACGTCCTGGATGAGCAGTTGAAACCACTGGCCGATGTCTTGTCCGAGGAGACAAAGTGATGGCTTCAAAAAGTGGTGTTTCTAATTGGTGCTTAATAGATGTTAGTGGTTAATGTTGTGGTTAATAGTGGGTAAAACAATGCCATTTTTACCAGCCATGACTGGGAATGGTGACCATACCAGCTGTAAAAATGGTAATGACTGGGGGATGGCAAATATGACAGCCAGTTTTACCCACGTGACCTATCTATTTATCCATAGCTTTCCGAAGTCATGGGACCTTTTTTTTTTTTCGAAGAATGCCAAGTGGGACATGGAAATCCCCATGCTTTGCCATGGGGGTTTGAAATCCCCATGGTTTTCACCCATGGAAATTCCCATGGTTTTAGGGCCTCCATGGCCCCGTTTCAGCCCCGTTTCAGGAGGACTGGGAGAAGGTGGTCTTGGCCTATGAGCCCGTCTGGGCCATCGGCACCGGCAAGGTGGCCACCCCCGAGCAGGCGGCGCTTTCACGGCTGGGGTTGGCCGAAAGGGTAACGTCAACGGCCCAAACGAGACCCAAACGGGTAGCCGCTTAATGCATGTTAATGGATGTTAATGGATGTTAATGGATGTTAATGGATGTTAATGGATGTTAATGGATGTTAATGGATGTGAATGGATGTTAATGCATGTTAATGCATGTTAATGGATGTGAATGGATGTGAATGGATGTTAATGGATGTGAATGGATGTTAATGGATGTGAATGGATGTTAATGGATGTTAATGGATGTTAATGGATGTTAATGGATGTTAATGGATGTTAATGGATGTTAATGGATGTTAATGGATGTTAATGGATGTTAATGGATGTTAATGGATGTTAATGGATGTGAATGGATGTTAATGCATGTTAATGGATGTGAATGGACGTTAATGGATGTGAATGGATGTGAATGGATGTTAATGGATGTTAATGGATGTTAATGGATGTTAATGGATGTTAATGGATGTGAATGGATGTTAATGCATGTTAATGCATGTTAATGGATGCTAATGGATGTGAATGGATGTTAATGGATGTTAATGCATGTTAATGGATGTTAATGGATGTTAATGGATGTGAATGGATGTGAATGGATGTTAATGGATGTGAATGGATGTGAATGGATGTTAATGCATGTTAATGGATTTGAATGGATGTTAATGGATGTGAATGGATGTTAATGGATGTTAATGGATGTTAATGGATGTTAATGGATGTTAATGAATGTGAATGGATGTGAATGGATGTGAATGGATGTTAATGCATGTGAATGGATGTTAATGGATGTTAATGGATGTTAATGGATGTTAATGGATGTTAATGGATGTGAATGGATGTTAATGCATGTTAATGCATGCTAATGGATGTTAATGGATGTTAATGGATGTTAATGGATGTTAATGGATGTGAATGGATGTTAATGCATGTTAATGGATGTTAATGGATGTTAATGGATGTTAATGGATGTGAATGGATGTTAATGCATGTTAATGGATGTGAATGGATGTTAATGGATGTTAATGGATGTTAATGGATGTTAATGGATGTTAATGGATGTGAATGGATGTTAATGCATGTTAATGCATGTTAATGGATGTTAATGGATGTTAATGGATGTTAATGGATGTTAATGGATGTTAATGGATGTTGAATGGATGGATGTTAATGGATGTTAATGGATGTTAATGGATGTTAATGGATGTTAATGGATGTTAATGGATGTTAATGGATGTTAATGGATGTTAATGGATGTTAATGGATGTGAATGGATGTTAATGCATGTTAATGATGTTAATGGATGTTAATGGATGTTAATGGATGTTAATGGATGTTAATGGATGTTAATGGATGTTAATGCATGTTAATGGATGTTAATGGATGTTAATGGATGTTAATGGATGTGAATGGATGTTAATGATGTTAATGGATGTTAATGGATGTTAATGGATGTTAATGGATGTTAATGGATGTGAATGGATGTTAATGCATGTTAATGGATGTTAATGGATGTTAATGGATGTTAATGGATGTTAATGCATGTTAATGTGAATGGTTAATGGATGTGAATGGGATGTTAATGGATGTTAATGGATGTTAATGGATGTTAATGGATGTTAATGATGATGTTAATGATGCATGTTAATGGATGTTAATGGATGTTAATGGATGTTAATGGATGTTAATGGATGTGAATGGATGTGAAAGGATGTTAATGGATGTTAATGGATGTGAATGGTAATGGTTAATGCATGTTATGTTATGGATTGGATGTTAATGGATGTGTAATGGATGTTAATGCTGTGAATGGATGTTAATGGATGTTAATGGATGTTAATGGATGTTAATGATGTTAATGGATGTTAATGGATGTTAATGGATGTGAATGGATGTGAATGGATGTGAATGGATGTTAATGATGATGGATGTTAATGGATGTTAATGGATGTTAATGGATGTTAATGGATGTTAATGGATGTTAATGGATGTGAATGGATGTTAATGGATGTGAATGGATGTGAATGGATGTGAATGGATGTGAATGGATGTGAATGGATGTTAATGGATGTGAATGGATGTTAATGGATGTTAATGGATGTTAATGGATGTTAATGGATGTTAATGGATGTGAATGGATGTTAATGCATGTTAATGGATGTTAATGGATGTTAATGGATGTTAATGGATGTTAATGGATGTTAATGGATGTTAATGGATGTTAATGGATGTTAATGGATGTTAATGGATGTTAATGGATGTTAATGGATGTTAATGGATGTTAATGGATGTTAATGGATGTGAATGGATGTGAATGGATGTTAATGGATGTGAATGGATGTGAATGGATGTTAATGCATGTTAATGGATGTGAATGGATGTTAATGGATGTGAATGGATGTTAATGGATGTTAATGGATGTTAATGGATGTTAATGGATGTTAATGGATGTGAATGGATGTTAATGGATGTTAATGGATGTTAATGGATGTTAATGGATGTTAATGGATGTTAATGGATGTGAATGGATGTTAATGGATGTGAATGGATGTGAATGGATGTTAATGGATGTTAATGGATGTTAATGGATGTTAATGGATGTTATGATGGAATGGATGTTAATGGATGTTAATGGATGTTAATGGATGTTAATGGATGTTAATGGATGTTAATGGATGTTAATGGATGTTAATGGATGTGAATGTGAATGGATGTGAATGGATGTTAATGGATGTTAATGGATGTGAATGGATGTTAATGGATGTTAATGGATGTTAATGGATGTTAATGGATGTTAATGGATGTGAATGGATGTTAATGGATGTTAATGGATGTTAATGGATGTTAATGGATGTTAATGGATGTTAATGGATGTAATGGATGTGAATGGATGTGAATGGATGTTAATGGATGTTAATGGATGTTAATGGATGTTAATGGATGTTAATGGATGTGAATGGATGTTAATGGATGTTAATGGATGTTAATGGATGTGAATGGATGTGAATGGATGTTAATGGATGTTAATGGATGTTAATGGATGTTAATGGATGTTAATGGATGTGAATGGATGTTAATGGATGTTAATGGATGTTAATGGATAATTGTTAATGGATGTTAATGGATGTTTTAATGCATGTGAATGGATGTGAATGGATGTGAATGGATGTGAATGGATGTTAATGGATGGATGGAGTTAATGGAATGGATGTTAATGGATGTTAATGATGTTAATGGATGTGAATGGGTGTAATGATGTTAATGTTAATGGATGTGAATGGATGTGAATGTGAAGGATGTTAATGGATGTAATGGATGTTAATGGATGTTAATGGATGTTAATGGATGTTAATGGATGTTAATGGATGTAATGGATGTTAATGGAATGGATGTTAATGGATGTTAATGGATGTTAATGGATGTTATGGATGGATGTTAATGGATGATGTGAATGGATGTTAATGGATGTTAATGCATGTTAATGGATGTTAATGGATGTTAATGGATGTTAATGGATGTTAATGGATGTTAATGGATGTTAATGGATGTGAATGGATGTTAATGGATGTTAATGCATGTTAGTGGATGTTAATGGATGTTAATGGATGTTAATGGATGTTAATGGATGTGAATGGATGTTAATGCATGTTAATGGATGTTAATGGATGTTATGTTAATCCCCCCAGTTGGGAGTAACAAGGAGAAATAGGTTTTGACCTATCAACATTTGGAGGTTTCCTAAGTCATGGGGGTACCCCTTTTCCATCATCCATTTTAATAGGATTTTCCAAGAAATAAACCATCCATTTTAGGGTAACCCCAATTTGGGAAACCCCCATATTTAACCCTTTGCAAACTGGAAAGTAACTCAACAAACGGGCTTTATCATCGAACTTCTAAGCCATCTATACCAGACTTTGCCGTCATTCTGATGGTATAAGCCTAGATTTAGTTGGTTATAATATGTTATTATCCCATCCCCATTTTGAACACCCAACGAAACCATGGTTTAGGACATTTCATGACATTTCCACATCATTTTGACAGAATGGGGGTCTTGTTTCATATCTTTTTGTTGTTTTTTCGAATTTTGTGGCATAAATCAATGGAAACCATGGCTTTCCCCATGAAATATAGGGGTTTCCTGTAGATTTTCCCTTGAACCAATCCGATGAATTTTTCATTGGCGGTGAAGCGCCAGAAATTGAGGCCGAGGAGACGCACGCCTACATCCGCAAGTGGCTCAAGGAGAATGTCTCCGAGAAGGCCGTTGCAAGGGGTTTTTCAAGCCAGGTGAACCTTGAGGGAAACTCAATGGACAGATTGGAAAGTGTTTTTTTTTTTAACTTAACTGGCTTATGTTCATTGATATGTTTTTTTTTCTACTTTTATTTGTTTTCATGGTCTCGAAACATCGCAAGAAGTCGCAAGAAGATTTGGTGTCCAAAGTTCCGCGCTTTGGGAAGTGAACGCAGCCACAGGGAGCAACAATTTCACGGTTTCAGTTTCTCAAAATGAGCCTTTGCAGGAAGGGCCACCGCAGTTTATCAGTTGGTTTATAACCCATCCTATCCTATCGAATGTATGTATATATATATATAATGTATCTATATATATATATATATGTATATTATAGTATCCACATCTTATAACGCATATATATATATATACATAGTAATATATATATATATATATGCATAACAAACATATACGTATCCACCATTTTTTTAATCCTCAGCGAGTTCACCAAGTGATCGGGTGAGGAATTTCATGCCATGAGGTGAGTGACTCGGTGCGAATCCAGTATGGTGGCTCCGTGAACGACAAGAACGCCGCCGAGCTGGGCGACTTCGAGCCATTTTCGGCTGGAGAATTGACGTTTTGAAGTGATATATATATAGATATAGATAGATAGATAAATAGATAGATAGATAGATAGAGATAGAGATATAGATATAGATATAGAAAGAGCTTCTAAGTTTCAGAGATTTGGCATTTTTTTCCGAAAAACAAAAACGTTAGAAGCATTCTGAAATGATATTTTTCATGATGAATTTATGATGTTGGAGTCTGGGATGTTCAGTTGAAGAGTTTCCGCCCGAGGTAAGCAGCCCAACATCGATGGCTTCCTGGTGGGTGGTGCCTCCCTGAAGGGTGGTGCCTTTACCACCATCATCAACTCCGTGTGAAAACGACGAGCTTAGAACAGGAACTTAGAGAGCTTAGAGTTAGTTAAGATCACTGGGCTAAACTGAAGGGGGTGGATCTATAGATCTATTTCTGACATGTTTCTCTTGTGATTTATCTATATTATAGTCATGGAATGTAGATGATTCTAGCTCCTGTTGGTTGTCTGAGA
Source organism: Cladocopium goreaui (assembly GCA_947184155.2). Classification (NCBI taxonomy): domain Eukaryota; class Dinophyceae; order Suessiales; family Symbiodiniaceae; genus Cladocopium; species Cladocopium goreaui. Next base: position 71,801 of record CAMXCT020006556.1, on the reverse strand, counting down.
TATTCACCCCTGAACTTTGGGCGCATCTGCGCTGTACTCCGCGCCTTTGGGCACGGACCATCTCTTGATCCCTTCAAGGCAGGTGGTGACACCGGCAGGTCCCGCGAATTGGGAACGTTGCGCTCACCGCACGATGCCGCTATGATTTCTTGTGGATTTTCGAGGATCAATTCTTCACCCGGCACAAAAGGCGGCAGACCCCTGTTTTTGGTGTACCTTAATGCTGACAAGCGATATACACCTAATATACACCTAATAATAAGATAAACTGGGGGTTTCAAAGCATCTCGGGTTGACATTACAATGAATTGGATTTACATCTGGAGATCATCTTATTCTCATCTTACGTCTTGTCGTCATCCTCATCATCATCATCGTCATCGCCATATTATTCTTCTTTTGAAGCGAATACTGTATCCCATTTTGTTGTTTTTCCTTTTTTTGATTGTTGAATCCGCATTTTTGCACAAAACCTATATCGTAAGTGGTGCCCCCAGGCTGCAACTGGTCTACTGAGCTTTTTAGATGAAGCCACATTCCCAGTTCCAAGTGCTGATGTATCCAACTGCTGTATCCGACATTATTGATATTATTCGCCTACAATTTTGTCTGGTTAATTTCTCCTTGTTGTTGGTCGAACCCCCATTTTTTTGGGATTGAACGCATTTGCAATACCTTTTTGGACATGCTACTGTAGATGCAAATATGCAAATATGCTATTATCCACAAGCGATCGATAGATTATCCACCATCTCATTGTTTCCAATTTGAGCGTGGATTTTATACATGGGCTCGACAGCATCAGAACTGTAATATAATTTACCATCTGGTTATTTAACATAGCCATGGTATACATGGCCCATAGAAATAGATGGTTTACCTATTAAAAATGGTGATTTTCCATGGCGAACTGTTAGTGATAACCAGAGGGTAATTGATAAACTAGTTCATTGAACCCCATAGATATCCAAAAAGAAACAGAAGAAATAAATAACTGGGCACATAAAATCTACTTTCAGACACTAGCAACATCCTTAACAATCATAGTTTTCCTCACTGGTAACCATACTAAAACTATCCTCTGGTAAACATTCACAGGTTGCGAACTTGAAAATGGCCGTAGAAATAGTTGATTTACCTATCAAAAATGGTGGTTTTCCATAGTTTTTTTTTTTTTAATGTTTACCAGAGGGTAATCCCCTGGTTCTAAGGTTAAGTAACCTCAACTGCACCCCCAGGTAGGGTTTTAAAAACCATTGGTTGCTATATCCCATTGACTCCCAGTAAATCCCATTAAGATACGTTAAACCACCATTTTCAAATGATCCAAAACCAGCATTTTTCAAAAAAAACCCAATTTTTTATATCCCATCATGAAGCCATTATGATCCCATGAAACCATCATTATAAACCCAAAATTAATCCCATCTTCAAACCAGCTATATCCCATTTTTCTTCAAACCCATTGTTATCCCATCATTCAACATTAAGTTGATGGTTAATCCCATTAATCCCATTAAATCCCATTAAACAAAATTTTGGTTATTAACCCATTATCCCATCATTCAACTACCATGTTGTGCATTCCCATGAGAAAACCCATGGTTTTCCGCCCGGCGCGGCGGACCCAGGGGACCCAGGGGACCCAGGTCACTTACGGCGGCGCTGTGCGGTGCGCCTTCCGGGAGGTCTCGCGCGTGGGGGCCACGAATGTGGGCAAGCTCGCCGGGGACTGGCGTCCCTTGGCGATGCACATTGGGTGCTATCTATGGTATATATCTATATAGTTGTATATACTATATATGTATAGATGTTGATGTGTATATATGTATATTCAGATTTTATGTATATATATATAAATTAACCACCACATATATATATATATGTTATGTTATGTTATGTTATGTTCTGTTATGTTATGTTATGTTATGTTATGTATGAATGTATGTATAATGTTGATTGTATAAATGTATATACATCTTAGATATAGCTAGGTTGTATATATACATATATATACATATTTAGATTGTCAAAGGAAGTTTAGAAGTTTTAGCAAACTAACAAACAAACTAACTAGCTAGCAAACTAACTGAGTTTACTTACTTTACTTTACTTTTCTTTTCTTTCTTTCTTTTTTACTTACTCACACACTCACACACTCACACACTCACACACTCACACACTCACTCACTCACTCACTCACTCACTCACTCACTCACTCACTTAACCCACTTACCTTACCTAACCCACTTACCTTACTTACCTTACTTACCTGACCTTACCTTAGCTTACCTTATCTTCTTGCTTACTTACGTACGTACGTACGTACTTACTTACCTACCGTTACTTACTTACTTCCTTCCTTGCTTACTTACTTTACTTACTTGCTTGCTTGCTTACTTACTTTCTTACTTACTTTCTTACTTACTTTCTTACTTACTTACGTACTCACGTACTTACGTACGTACGAACTTACGTACTTACCCTACTTACCCTACTTACCCTCTTACCCTACTTACCTTACTTACCTTGCTTGCTTACTTCCTTACTTACCTACCTACTTACTTACTTACTTAGTTATTTACTTACTTACTTATTTACTTACTTACGTACTTACTTACTTACTTACTTACCTACTTACTTACCTACCTACCTAACTAACTTACTTACTTACTTACCTTGCTACCTTGCTTACTTGCTTGCTTGCTAATCTGCTTACTTGCTTACTTGCTTACTTGCTTACTTGCTTTACTTGCGTGCTTGCTTACTTACTTCTTACCTACCAAACAAACTGACCAAGAAACTCAATACCTAATTAACTAACTAACTAACAAACTAACAAACTGACTTTACTTACTTTATTTTACTTTACTTTACTTCAATTTCTTTCTTTCTTACTTACTCACTTTCTTACTTACTTTCTTTCTTTACTTTACTTGACTTTAGTTACTTAGCTTAGTCACCTTACTTACTTACCCTACTACTTACCTTACTTACCTTACTTACCTTACTTACCTTACTTACTTACTTACTTGCTTACTTACTTGCTTACTTAGCTTCAAGGGCTGAGGCAGTGAACGGCCGTGACAACCAGGTGGTCAGGCTTCCCGCCTATGAAACTTCCGTCACCCGGCTTGTCTGGGCTCTACTGGCATTTAAATATATATATATATTATTATATATATATATGTTATATATATATATGTTATATATATATGCGCGTTTTTAAAAATAGTACTTGTATTTACTGTACATAGCAGTGACCTGCCAAGGTGATCCGGTCGAAGCGCGGAAGTGTTTGCTGAAGCGACTTCTGCTGCAGAGATCGTTTGGGGTTGGGGTTGCCATGTCCCATGGATCCCATGGACTTCGGGTGGAAAAACCTGTTTTTTTATGGGATAATTCATGGGGTTCAACGAAAGACCTATGGGACATATTGAGACATACATGAAATAAATATTTATGGGATATGAAATTAATATTGGGACATTCATAAATATGGAGATCATATGGAGATAATAGGATATGAATGGCATTCTGAATGGCATTCTGAATGGCATTCTGAATGGCATTCTGAATGGGGATGGTCGGAAAGTGGAGGATCCTTGGTGATGGGATTCGCCCAGGGTTTCACCACTTACCATCCGGACCATGGGATGATCGTTCAATCTGATGGATCTTGGTGCCGAGTTGTGATACCCCCAATGAAATATCCATTTGTTGATCCATTTAGTAGGGATAATGATCAGCAAAACCATTGGCTGTAGGGCTACACTATTTTCAGACAAAGCCATTTTACAGTTTTGTTTTTTTCTCGATAAATCAACATTTTTTGAATCAAAAAAGAGAACCCACTCATTTTTTTTTAACCCTCTCATCATCAAATCCAAATATAGTTTTCAATGTCCCAATGGAGTTTCGTGAGTCTTAGTACTTGGGTCGCCTGAAAGAGAGAACATGGAGCGGGACATTGAACATTGACAAAAACCCAAATCCAACAGCAAAAATCCGCTTCCAGAACTCATCTTTTGGGTTCCCATGTTGAATTTTCAGGGTATGGAGAAATTTCCCCCGCCGTTTTTACTTTGCTGATGAAACCAAACCGTACCATGACACAGCCTTGAATCTTGTTCGTGCCATGGTCAAAGTTGGATTCTAGAACCATGTTAATATTGGGGGATTGTCATACCGCCATCAATAGGAAATCATAGTGATATAGTGGCCAACAGATCAATGGCCATTTCAGGATGCTAAATTGGAGGTACCTACCATATATAAGGCCTATGTAAGGCCTATGTAAGGGAATATCCCCACAAAATATGGCCTTATATGGTACAGTACCTCCACCTTAGGATCCTTAGGATCCTGTAAGGGAATTCCCATTTTCGAACGGTGGGATGACCCACTTCTGACCGTGGCACATCTGGGGGCCAAGATGCCACATCACACAGGCCATCGATTTCTCAAAAAAAAATAACGATTTTGATCCAAAGTTTGCAATATGTAGAGGCTTGGCCGCCTTGGCCCCAAGCAAATCTGTACTACTGTACTACAATATATACTGGTTGGTGGTTTGGAACATGGCTGGATTATTTTCCCCAACCAGATTGGGGATGATGATCCAATCTGACTTTCACTCCATCATTTTTCAGAGGGGTAGGTCAACCACCAACCAGATATTTGGCTAACCATCATTAATCATTAATCATCATTAACCATCATTAAATCACCATTAATCAATGTATAAATCATCATTAACCATCATTAAATCACCATTAATCACCATTAATCAATGTATAAATCACCATTAACCATCATAAATGCTGTTGTTATGGGTGATCTTCAAATCCTATGTTGGTAAAAACCAAACTGTCATCGCAAACACCAAAATCATCACGTCTTTTCCACGATCCGGACTGGCACATCGATGGGATCAGCGGACTGGAAGCCATTTGGTTCCCGAAAACGTCGTTTTTTGGATACCATTGGATCCATTGGCCAAGGTTTTTAGGTATATTTAAACCATTGGATATCTAAGGTGAATATGTTTGAATTCACAGAAACCTATGACATCTCCCGATGTGTGCAGTAAGCATCGCCACATTCCCTTGTTTGAAGGGCATCAAACACTGACATTTTTTCAAGGTTTACTAGTGCAACGACCAGTGTTGATTCGACATGCTAAGTTGATCCATGTTGACCCTATTGACCCAAGGTTTTAGATCAGAAAGTGACCAACTTTAACATATTTGAACTGAGCAGTGTTCAAAACTGCCAAATAGGGATTCCAGAAATTCCAGCTCGTGGGTTTTACAACCCCATAATATCTTGAATAGTATAATCCCCAAAGTAATCTTGAGTACTATAAGTTATATAACCTCAAGAATCTCCAATATCTTGAGTAGTAATACATAATAATTAGGCTTACATATCAAAAACTACTCATCAATAGTGATAAATATAGTGACATACACACATATATATATATATCTATACACATATATAGATATATATACATACATACATATACATACACATATATATATACATACATACATACATACATATATATATATATATACATTGCGCCCGCTGTGCGGGTAAGACATTTCCACCCGCAGACGAAGACGAATTCCGAAGACGAATTACGAAAACGAATTCCCCGAAGACGAATTGCGCCCCGAAGACGACTTCCCACCCGAAGACGGATTCCGAAGACGAATTCCCCGAAGACGAATTGCCCCCCCAAAAACGAATTCCCCCCCGAAGACGAATTCCGAAGACGAATTCCCCGAAGACGAATTGCCCCCCGAAGACGAATTCCCCCCCGAAGACGAATTCCGAAGACGAATTCCCCGCAGACGAATTGCCCCCCGAAGACGAATTCCCCCCGAAGACGAATTCCGAAGACGAATTCCCCGAAGACGAATTGCCCCCCGAAGACGAATTCCCCCCCGAAGACGAATTCCGAAGACGAATTCCCCGAAGACGAATTGCCCCCCGAAGACGAATTCCCCCCCGAAGACGAATTGCGAAGACGAATTCCCCGAAGACGAATTGCCCCCCGAAGACGAATTCCCCCCCGAAGACGAATTGCGAAGACGAATTCCCCGAAGACGAATTGCCCCCCGAAGACGAATTCCCCCCCGAAGACGAATTGCGAAGACGAATTCCCCGAAGACGAATTCGAAGACGAATTCCCCCCCGAAGACGAATTCCCCGAAGACGAATTGCCCCCCGAAGACGACTTTTTCACCAACGACTTGGGAGAGAAAAGCATGCATACACTCAAAGCCTACATGCATGTCATATATGCATCTAGTTTTTATTTTGGCAAACCGTAGGGACATTTTTTTTGTCCATGGTGGGTTTTCACCGTATAACGGACGTCTTTGTTTGGTTCACTTGCATATTTTCCCTACAAGGGCCTGTCATGTTAGGAACTGGGCCCCCAGTTCCAGGAACTGGCGGAACCATGGTCACGGTTTCAAGGGTATGTTTATGGACCCCAACACCGATCATGATGAGTATAACGAAGGAGGTAACGAAATGAACGACTTGGAAAAAAGGAAGAGATAAACAAACCGCATGTAAGACTTTGAAAAAAGGAAGGAAATAGCGACATGAACGCATTGACATGAAAGGAAGAGGTAAATGAACAGGATGGAAGCGTTGAAACGAGGGGGAGGAAGTAGCGAACGGAAGGGAAGAGTTAAACCGATTTAAAGCGGAAGGAACGACGTATAGGGAACAGAAGGGAAGAGTTGAAACGAAAGAAGCAGCGAACGGGATTACAAAGAGTTGAAACGAAAGGAAGGAAGCAACGAATGGAAGGGAAGAGTTGCAACAAAAGGACGGACGCAATGAAAAGGACGAGTTGACAGGAAAGGAAGCGCAGGAAGAACAGGACAGAAGATTTGAGCGAAACGACGGACTTCGCGAAATGAACGCCTTTAAATGGGAGAAAGAGGTGAACGAATAAGATGAAACAATGGGGAGGAAGTAACGAACGGAGCAGAAGTTAAAACGAAAGGAGCGACGTAGGGAACAGAAGGGAAGACAAAACGAAAGGGAAGAGTAACAAACGAAATGCTCTGGATGCTATAGCTTCTGGGCTTGCTCTTTGAGATTTGAAAATTCTTTTGATGCTACGCTCTTGGCCTTCACCTGAGGCGTTTCAGCACGCCCTTGACGCTACGCTCTGGAGACAGTCGCCTCTTGAATGCTACGCTAATTTTCTCTTGGAAGTTCGAACAAGCTCTTGGTGCTACGCTCTTGGCTTAATCTTGAGTTTTCCGCCACGCTTTTGCTGCTACGCTCTGAGCATCTCTTAGCTTTCTCCTGGGCCAGTCCGGCAAGCTCTTGATGCTACGCTCTTAGCTGTCTATTGGAACTTCCAACACGCTCTTGGTGTGTTTTATCTTCCAACACTTTCTCTTTGCCTTGTCCTGGGACGTGCCAGCATGCTCTTGACGCTACGCCCTTGGCTTCTCTTGAAGCATGGCGCGCTATTCTTGCTTCTTTTTGTGACGCATTGAATTAAAACACGCTCTTGATGCTACGTTCTTGGCTCCGGCTCTGACACTCTCTTGATGCTACGCGCTGAACCTCGTCTTGGAACAGTCCAAGATGCTGTTGACGCTACGGTCCACCACAATCGTGATGATACGCTCTTATAATTTTTCTTGGAACTTCCAACGCGCTCTTGTTGGTGCTACGCTCCGCCTCTTGACGCTGCGGTCTGGAGAAAGTCACGCTCTTCCTGCTACGCTCTTAGCTTTGTTCTGGAACACGCCAGGACGCTCTAGTTGCTACGCTCTTTTGTTCTTCGCTTGATGCTACGCTCTGACCTCCAACACGTTCTGGATGCTAGACTCTTAGGTTTTTCTTGGTCCTTCAACACGCTCTCTTGGTATTGCTCGCTTAGGTTTCTCTTGGAACTTCCAACACGCTCTTGGTGCTACGCTCTTGACTTCCTCTTGGAACTGCCAGCGTTCTCTTGATGCTAGCCTCCTGTGCTATGCTTTTAGCCTTGGAACTTCCAGCAGGCTCTTGATGTTACGCGCTCAACTCCCGCATGTTCTCAATGCTACACGCTCTCTTCATTGAACTTCCTGAGCTTTCTCCTGGAACACTCCGGCGCTCTCTTCGTTTGGGTTTGGTAAGAAGATAAGAAGGTTCTACTACTTCAACTTAATGATTGATCCTTGCCTCAAGGATCTTCAACTGAGGTTGCAAAAGCACGCCACACGATCTTGATAATTACCTCTACGCTTTATATTTCGACATAACCTAGCCTTGGTGGTCAGGCCAAATCCCTATCTGCCCTCCGGCTCCTCTTCCTCTCTACATTCCTCTATTTATCTTCCCACATACAAAGAATACAGTACGCCTGCGCCCTTGCTCGTCATGCCTAGCCTGTCAACAGGCAATGTGTCGTCAGGCAATAATATACACACAATGCGTCGTCAGGGGGGTAATGCGTTGTCAGGGGGCAATGCGTCGTCAGGGAATGCGTCGTCACAATGCGTCGTCAGGGGGTAATGCGTCGTCAGGGGGCAACGCGTCGTCAGGGAATGTGTCGTCACAACGCGTCGTCAGGGGGCAATGCGTCGTCAGGGGGCAACGCGTCGTCAGGGAATGTGTCGTCACAATGCGTCGTCATGGGGTAATGCGTCGTCAGGGGGCAGTGCGTCGTCAGGGAATGTGTCGTCACAATGCGTCGTCACGGGGTAACGGCGTCGTAATGCGTCGTCAATGGGGCAGGCAATGCGTCGTTAGGAATGTTCGTCACAATGCGTCGTCAGGGGGTAATGCGTCGTCAGGGGGCAATGCGTCGTTAGGGAATGTGTCGTCACAATGCGTCGTCAGGGGGTATTGTGTCGTCAGGGGGCAATGCGTCGTCAGGAAATGCGTCGTCAGAATGCGTCGTCAGCGGGTAATGCGTCGTCAGGGGGCAATGCGTCGTTAGGGAATGTGTCGTCACAATGCGTCGTCAGGGGGTATTGTGTCGTCAGGGGGCAATGCGTCGTCAGGAAATGCGTCGTCAGAATGCGTTGCAGGGGGTAATGCGTCGTCAGGGGGCAATGCGTCGTCAGGGAATGTGTCGTCACAATGCGTCGTCAGGGGAGCCGGGGGCATCGCCAATGTGTCGTCACAATGCGTCGTCAGCGTCAGCGCGAAATGTCTTACCCAAGCTGCGGGTGCCCTGTATATAAATATATATACATACATATATACATATATATAAAATATATGTACATATATATACGTATATAAAATATATGTACATATATATATATTACATACATACATATATATATACATATATATATGTATATACGTACATATATATATACATACATATACATATACATATATGTCCATATATATACATATACATATACATATACTATGTATATATATGTATATATGTATATATGTATATATATATATACATATATATACATATATACATATATATACATATATATACATATATACATACATACATACATACATATATCATATATATATGTACATATTTATATAAATATATATATATATTTGTATGTATATATATATATACAAATATACATATATATACACACATATACATATGTATACACATATATATATATACATATATACACATATATATATACATATATATACATATATATACATATATATACATATATATACACACACATATATATATACATATATATACATGTATATACATCAATATAATACTTATATTTAATACTGATATATAATAGTGATAATATAATAGTGATATGTGTATATAAATAAATCATCAACCAACCAGGGCGTAATTTTGCTGAGCTGCGTCAGGCGTCGCTTGGATGCGGAGTGTCTTACCTTTCAGGATTTGGTGGATCAGCTGAAGATGCCACCAGGACCCGGCTGATGGTTAAATGGATGACACGTGGACAGCTTGCGTTAACTATGGTTTATGACTTATGGCTTATGAAAGTACCTATGGTTTATGATAATTATAACATTTTATAACATCTTATAACATCTTATAACATCTTATAACATCTTATAACATCTTATAACATCTTATAACTATAACCTTTAACATCTTACAGCATCTTATAACATCTAATAACATCTTATAACATCTTATAACATCTTACAACATCGTATAACATCTTATATCTCTAGTTGAGGGGTTTACAAACCAACTTACATCTTATAACTGGGGGCCCCGCATTGTAGGGTAAACTCAGGAAACCCCAGTAAAATCGTTCATAAATGGATAGACATGGTCGATTCTCATCGATTTTCCACATCTATGTCAGTTTAGCCTAGGGTATCTGGGGTACCTAAGTCATTGGGGTACCGCCAAATCATCCGTACGTGCGCGCGCACGTGACGAGTGAACGTGTCAACGCACGTACGTACGCTCACACGTCCGTCCACTCGTACACACACGTCCGTCCACTCGTACTTCACGCGTCCGTTCACTCGTACGCTTACACGTACGCTGGGTCGTACGCACGTCCGTCACCATGTTCATTTGCACTCGTACCCCCTACGTTCATTTTTCTCAGAGGCTTTAAAAACACCTTTTACGAGACTTTTAAAAAAACAAATTAATTACCAACTATTAATTACCAACTTAATACTAACTATTAATTCTACTCGTCACCGCAGACTTCCTGGCAGGAAGAGTGGAGGAGCTGGTGGCTGGGCAAGAGGCGACGCACCATGGTACGGGAAAACGCGGTAGAAAATGGGTCTGTCTGAAAATGGGCCATACCTACCCCGAAACATTCATGTTCCATTATTGATTATTATATCCCATTATTTCCCATTAAAAACACCATGATATCCCATTATATCCCATCAATAATATATGTTCCAAACCACCATTCAATGGCTATTTCAGGACCCTAAAATGGAGGTACTGTACCATTTTTCTGGCCATATTTTGTAGGAATATTCCCTGAAATTTAGGCCTAAAAAATAGGCCATATATATGGTAGGTACCTCCAATTTAGGTTCCTGAAATGGCCATTGATCTGATGATTAGTCAGATTTAGGAATGCCACAGTTTCGGACAAACCCATCTTTTTTTTTGGTTTATACCAATCTATGCTAAAACTTTGGATGCGTGCTTAAAATCACATTACTTGGTAAACCATACAGGGTTGCCTTTTGCTTTAATTAATTCGCTCGTCTTTTGATATTGACGAGCGGTAGCCGGGTCGCCCCTTTTCTTTTTTAGCGCGGGAGCTAAGATTGGCGTCAACCAAAGATGAGGAGAAAGCGGACAGCCACAAATGACGGTTGACTGAAGCTGCTTTCACCATAAATCCACAATGGCTGAGGTTTACAAAGGATCCAGCCAAGTTGGGAATTTTAGAACCCTCAGAAGACTCCTACCATAGGCTGGGTTTCTAGGTTTCTTTCCTAACCTGGGAAGCTGCAAAACAAGATTCAACAGTTTGGAGATAGGGAAATCTGGTCACCAAACAACCTTCAGGATCAGTTGATTCATCATTCAACGCTTGCGTGGCCACTCACGGTGTGAATCGCAGAATTTCACATATCTCAAAATGGTAAGTAGCATCCATATCCATGCACTTAACAAATTTTATAGTCACACCATTGACCAATTGTCCCAAAACTGGATGAAGGGAACATTTACAGGAAACTCCTACAATTCGTGTGTAAAATCATTGATTCCGGTTGAAACTAAAAAAAATCCTTAAACGAATCTATTGAAGACCTTATTAATACCCCATCATCACCTATATTACAATTGGTTTTACATTATACTGAGATATGTGGGATTATGTGGGTATGTTTTTTTTTGGCGATACCCTGTCCGTTGTACAACCCCAATCTCATTTCGAAACGGCTTTTTAAACGGCCATTCCGATGTTTCCATTCCCAATTTTCACTCCCATTTTCATCTCGAGTTTTTTTTAGAAATGCCTGGCATTTCTATGTGTTTTCCCATTTGTTTTCCCCCCAAAAAAGACACCCGGGGGTGCCGTGACTTTCCCCACGGCATTCCAGGCCACGGCGTTGGAGTTGCAGGCGCTGGCGGAGGTGCTACACGTGCGGCTGAGTGATTTGATGGTCTGTCCGCTGAAAGATGAGGAGGAGGTGCTTCGCGTGGGTTGGATGATGGTTCTATGGTTGGATGGTGGTTGGATGGTGGTTGGATGGTGGTTGGATGGTGGTTTTGGAAAGTTTGGCTGGTGAAAAATCTCCCCCAAAAATGGAAGTTGGTCAAATCCGAATCCAAATCTCACTGGGTGTGTTTCATCGATTCGGGGGATGGGAGTGTGTTTCTTCAGGTTGTGAAATTTGCCCAGCTTGGATTCATGGGGACCCAGAGAAGACAAATCCAAGGGGGTCGGGGTTGATGTGAAGGGTTTTTCCATGTTTTTCCATCGCGCGGGGGTACCATGGTGTTATTTTAACCACGAAACAAATCGGTTTTTGTTTGGTTGATACACCCAGCTATAGATGGGCTTTTAGTGGATGACGAAGCCCTTCACCAAATGGTGGCGCTCACATCATGCCAAAGTTCGGAGGCTTGAGTCACTTGAGTCCGTGGCCATTTCGAATGTAGGGGCTGTGTAAATGTACCCTCTGGTAATTTAACATAACTATTGAAAATGGTGATTTATAGTGGATTTTCCCATTGACAATGGTGATTTTCCATAGCTATGTTAGTTTCCAGAGGGTAAATGTACCTCCAGTTCTATTGCACACAGACGCTTTTTCGCAAAGCAGCTTTTGCACACAGAAGCCTTTACACACAGAATCCTGTACCCACCGAAGATTTTACGCTGAGAAGCTTTACATACAGAAGCTTTGCACACGGATGCTTTTACACACAGATGCCTTTACACAGAACAGCTTTTTCGCAAAGCAGCTTTTGCGCACAGAAGCTTTTATACAGGGAAGCCTTTACACACAGAAGCTTTTACGGAGGACAACTTTTACACAGAGGCATTTTATGCACAGACGCTTTTACACAGAGCAGCTTTTACACACAGAAGCTTTTACATATGGACGCTTTTACATACAGACGTTTTTACACGAAGCAGCTTTTACAGACATAAGCTTTTACACGAAGCAGCTCTTACACACAGAAGCTTTTACACAGGTCAGCTTTTACACGAAGCAGCTCTTACGCACAGAAGCTTTTACACAGGGCAGCTTTTACACAGATGCCTTTACACAGAGCAGCTTTTACACAGAGCAGCTTTTACACACAGAAGCCTTTACGCAGAGCAGCTTTACACACACAGACGTTTTTACACCCAGACGCTTTTGCACACAGACGCTTTTACACGCAGACGCTTTTACACGAAGCAGCTTTTACACAGATGCCTTTTACACAGAGCAGCTTTTACACAGGGCAGCTTTTACACAGGTGCCTTTTACACAGAGCAGCTTTTAGACAGAGCAGCTTTTACACACAGAAGCCTTTACACAGAGCAGCTTTACACACACAGACGCTTTTGCGCACAGACGCTTTTACACGCAGACGCTTTTACACGAAGCAGCTTTTACACAGAAGCTTTTGCACACAGAAGCCTTTACACACAGAATCCTGTACGCACCGAAGATTTTACACCGAGCAGCTTCACACACAGAAGCTTTGCACATAGATGCTTTTACAGACAGAAGCCTTTGCGCAGAGCAGCTTTTAGCCCAAAGACCTCCATGGGCCATGTTGCTGCTATGTTCGGCCATATGGGCTGCTAAGAATAGGTTTTGCAAACTCTGACTCAAGCAAATCTTGTGACCCTCCGAAACAGCCCAAAGACCTTCTGGGTCTTGTTTAGGGCCGTGTTGCGCCTATGTTGGCGGCCAAGCGTCCAGACAGTCCACGGCAGTCACCAAGTTCCGCACCTGCCACACGTGTTAATGGCAATGCGAAAGGCACGGCATTGAAAGGGTTTTACACAAAACATCCGGCCTCAAACGGGGAGGCAAATCAAACAGTCCGCAGGGTGGCAGCCCTAACAAAGTGAAAGGCCCAACGTTTCAGATTACCATCTGGTTATTTAACAGTTCGCCATGGAAAATCACCACCCATTTTTAAGTTCGGTAAACCATCTATTTCTATGGGCCATCTATACCATGGCTATGTAACAAATAACCAGAGGGTAATTTTAATAACGATATCTGGTTGGTCAATGGTGATTAATGATGGTTAATCATGGATAATAATGGTTAATGATGTTGGTTAATGGTTAATGGTGATGTTCAGATTATTTCAGATTAGCCAGATATATGGCCATGCACCTCGAGGTGGTGGTCACCTCCGCGGCTGGCAGCCGCAGCAAAGCGCGAAAGTCGCGCAGCTACGTGCTGGCGCCGCTGGCGCGGACCAGGTGGGCATGGCTACCAAGTGGATTCACTGGGCTAGGAAAATGCATGAAAATCCCCATATAAATGGAGGTTTTAATGTGAAATTACTGTATTGGAAAATATAGGAACATCCAATGTAAATGGACGTGTAGAGCTTACTGATTGGTTGGTAACTGGGGTTTTGTACATACGTGTATATATATATGTATGTATATATATATGAAACACACACACACATATATATATAAATGTACGTATGTATGTAATTTCTTGGAGAAACTTGCCATTTTGCCAGGCATCAGCCTGATTTGAAGACCTTCGAACTGGAAGTTTTGGACGCAGCGCAGCCGGGTGAAGGTGGAGAATGAGAATGGATGGATCGTAAAATGGTGGCTTTGTAGCCTCTGGTCAACGAACAGAACTATAAAATACTATAAATGGCAATTTTCAATTGATTTTCCCCATGAGCCATGGGGAGCCAGTTGGAAATACGAATTGAGTTTCCCCACATGATCGTAAGTATCCTGAGGTCAAGGATTTGGATTTGATACCCCAAAAAACAGGGCGGACGTTGACTGAGAGATTGATAAGAAGACTTTGGGACAGGTGAGGTTGTACATACATGTTGATAAACACACATTTAAGATACAATGAATAAATGGTCAGCAGTGGATACAAACGAGATAATTTATGATGTTCGGCTCTTGACCATCATGACTGATTGTGATTAGTGGTTTATAGTGGTTTACAGTATGAAATTTATCAAACCATTTTTTTAAAGGTATCTCATGGTGTATCCAGAAAGTTGGGTTTACAAGCTCACAATGGACTTTCAAGCAATAGTTAAGTTGACTATATACCGTTGATTTACAGTTTCTGTACATGGGAAAAGCTACGACCAGCTGAACAAGCCGGGGTTCTGGATGTCTTTTAGTGCTGAGATTCTCTGAAGATCCTTGGAGAATTTCGGTGTGAAGATCCTTGGGTAAATCAGCAGCCAGCAATAATAAACCACCCCAATATGTTGATGCGATAAATACCAGCCATTTATGGCAAAACATGGGGGATGGAATTTACTGAAAACAGATTTAAGAATGGTTTATTTGGAAGTAGGGTATTTGACACATGACATGATAAGTAGGAGTATCACTACAGTAATTACATGTAACTACCAATTATTCTACATGGTTCATTGCTGGGTTTTCAGCAATGATGATGATCGTTTTGTAGAGGCCACCATCCCAAGCTGAAGAGAAAGCTGCTTTCCAAAACGGCGCAACAGCCAGCCGGCTTAAAAAAGGACGCTAGTTTAGTCGGCGAAGAGATACTACTTTTGAGGTTCGTAAGTACATAGATTCTATTGGCCGGTAGTTTCAAACATTCGTCCCAAAGTAAAGGTGTGGACCTGACCAGTGATGCCGGTAGAGTCACGAGCTCCATAGGAGATTTTCCATTGCTATGTCTGGTCACATACAGCAAGTATATCTATAGTTGTGCACATACATATACATATCCAAAAATGTGTATGTTCAAATCATTGCAAGTCTAGAACTATATGATCACCAAGGAAGGGTCGGTGAGCATACACACATATACATACACATATATATGTACACTTGCATACATGCACCCTTGCATACATGCACCCTTGCATACATGCGTACATTCTTACATGTCTGCATGAACATTAACACACGCACATACAAACACAAACAAATTGACACATAAAAAACATCGAAATAGCTAAAGAAGAACATGTGGCTATATGCATATATGTATATATTTACATATTTATACACACATACATACATATGCATATATATAGTATATATTGATGACGCCCGCTGTGTTTTTTAAAATTCACTTTGTTGCAAAAGCCTACTTGAAACATCGGAAACCCAGTGTCTGGCACCGCCATGTGACAGTTCTCTGGCTTGATCTATAAACGGATGCTATGAGCCATCAAAATATAGGCGGCTTATTTTTGCTAACATTAACTTCCCGTACTTCTTGTCATTCTCTTAAAACGCAAGTCTGTTTTGCACAAAATTTTGGGACGTTCTATGAAGAATTTTGTCTCTATAATTCTGTCGCCGTCTGTTATCACTCACAATCTACTGTTGTCGTGGGGGTCCCCTTTGCGAGCTCCTGAAACGAGCATTTTGATGTAAAGAGTGGTCAGGGATTGAGCAGTAGTTTTTTTTTTCCGGATTTGAAAGCTTTCTGCTCTTTTATTATTTTTCCCTCAGTCTTTCTTTGCTTTTGCTTTTGATTTCTCTTCCAAATGGACACCAGGTGTTCTTGTGAATGCCCCAATACTGACACTCAACGCGTTCTGTCCGGAAATGATGGGAAATGATGGGAAATGATGGGAAATGTGTATATACCTACATGCAGGCCTGCAGGATCCCATACAAATAGATGCACCTGATGTTTTTCCACCTGACGTTTTTACACATGTTTCCCTGCTATGCACCCTGTGCAGGCAGAAGTAGTTATCGGATATCGGTACAAAATGTCTTAGAAATACCTGATCAAAGGACGTTTGAATTTGACAGTCTAACTTCCATGTTACGGATCTTTGGAAGTCATTGAAGCCTCACAGCAAAGACGTCTCACCGCAAAGAAGCCTCACAGCAAAGAGATCACACAGCAAAGAGATCTCATCGCAAAGAGATCTCATAGCAAACACGTCTCACAGCAAAAAGATCTCATAGCAAAGAGATCTCATAGCAAAAGAAGTCTCACAGCAATCTCATAGCAAAGAGCTCTCGCTCTCACAGCAAAGAAGTCTCTCATAGCAAAGAAGTCTCTCATAGCAAAGAAGTCTCACAGCAAAGAGATCTCATAGCCCATAGCTGCCATAGCAAAGAAGTATCACAGCAAAGAGATCTCATAGCAAAGAAGTATCACAGCAAAGAGATCTCATAGCGAAGAAGTTCCATAGCAAAGAGACCTCATAGCAAAGAAGTCTCACGAGAAAGAGAAGGCTGGCACGAAAGCTTCGTTTTCACATCTTTAACTCTCAGTTTTTGAGGGAAGTCTCTTACCAAAGCTTTGTTTTCGCATCCTCAACGTTCAGTTTTCGAGGGAAGTCTCGCACCAAAGCCTCCTTTTCACATCTTCAACTTTCTCAGTTTTTGAGGGGCGTCTCGCACCAAAGCCTCCTTTTCACATCTTAAACTTTCTCAGTTTTTGAGGGAGGCTCAGGTAAGGCGAGCTGAGATGAGCTGAGATGACCTGGTGTCAGATGAACAGAAAAAATATTGAGCAAAACATGAAAAACTGTGGCAGGACAAGATGACTAATTGCATGAGAAGACAAAGTTCACACGCAGATGAAGTGAGATGAGATGCAAAGAAACATGATGAAATCAAAGTGAGCTGCATGCATCGAGTGAGATGAAGTGACAGGAGATGCGATGAGATGCAATGAGATCACTTGAGATGAGACATGTAACAAATCGAGAGATTACTGCTGCGAAGCACCGAAGGCTTCGCTGTCACCTGTAGGCACAGTCTTCGTTCCGTTCTATAAGGCTATAGGCGTTTCAGTTTTGAAACCTCCGCCCCCCGGCTTGCCCGGGAACCACTTGTATATCTTATGTATGGATTACCAACAGAATCTTGCATATTCAATTGCAATACTTGCTTCCACAAGCCAGCTTTGAGGGTACAAACTAGCCAGATACTATTGGTAAAGCACGTCCCCCTTTCATTTCAACAGGATTTCAAAGGGTTTGATGTCTTTCGTTGGTTCGTTGATGTTCATGTTTTTGCCGTTTTTTTTTGGGGGTACGCACTGCATAATTTCACTACGGTAGGCTTTCTTGCATGTATCACGCCGCAATGACCTGGAAACGCCCGAAACCCAAGTCCAAAACTTGACACATCTCACGTGGTCAGGCTTATCTTGCGGGCTGCACACCTTTGTGTACCACTTTGGCTCCGTTCCGGTGGAGCTAACGCCGGATGCCCAGCAATGCGCGCAAGAGGGGTTGGGGCGTGGGCCGCATGCAACTTGGAGAGGCCTCCCTTCAGTGCTTAGCGTTGGGATCTGATGTCTTTAGCTTGGCCCGCTGGTGGCGGAGGCCTTTGCGAAGGGACGACCAAAGAGCATTATATGTACATAAGCTAAAGGCCGAAACTTTTTTGGGGCACTTTATTAATATATTTGTTGTCGGGTTGCAAGGCAAGGGGATGCCCCCAAGATTTCAAGTTTTTCAACCATTCATTTATCCTATTCAATCTGCGTTCTATCACTGTTTCTTTCTGCTTGCAAGGGTCAATTTCTGTAAGTTCAAGACACCTTCGCATCTGTCGGTTTTCCACTTCCTAGTTCGTTGACGTTAACCGCCAAGCGGCAACGCACCAGATTCTTATTTGGTGACTGGTTACTAACCATGCTTATTTCAAATTAGATTCCATTTATACATGGGAAAATCCCATGAAAGCCAATTCTTCCATTTAAACAATAAATAAAGCGTAGTCCATGGTTCTTTTCCATTATAATTTATAATCCAATCATGTTCACCCCAGATTAATACTCCATGGTTTATTAAAGGGTTGTCCCCCAATAGTCAAAACCTGATACTTCAATGGTCCCAGTTAAACGGCCTAGGGCCTAGGGTTCTTTTAATGCAGGGCTATTACCCAGGAGGACCCCCAGTGTCACCCCGGCAACACCCAAGGTGGGGCAAGGATTCGGCTCAGCTGTTGCGGCCGGGGGATTCGGCCTATGTGGCACCCATGGTGGAGCACCGGGGCGGCAATGGCTCCACCCTGCTTTGTCAAGGGAAACATAGCTCGCTAAACCGTAGTAAAGTCATGACGAAAACGATCGAACATGTAGTTCCGCACTTTTTTTTTGTAGTGTTTTTCCGTAATTTATTTTGGGGATTGCTTTATCAACTTACTTTGGGAAGTGGCATTCTTATACGTGAGACGCTGTTTTTTTTCGGGAATGTTGTCGTACCTAATTCACAATATTGGCACGGTTTCGCGAGAAACATTTCGACATGTTCAATTGTCATGCTTAGTTTGGTATGGGTAAGGCCTCATTGAGATTCGCAAACATTTCTTTTTTCCGACACGTGATCAGCCCATCCCCGTTTGGTTGATTTTTTTGGCTCATTCCCAAATCTGAATCCTGGAGACAAACTAAAGATAACTAACTAAAGT
This sequence comes from Cladocopium goreaui, assembly GCA_947184155.2. Classification (NCBI taxonomy): domain Eukaryota; class Dinophyceae; order Suessiales; family Symbiodiniaceae; genus Cladocopium; species Cladocopium goreaui. The sequence continues at coordinate 52,248 of CAMXCT020006556.1, read as the reverse complement.
AATTAACATATATAAGAAATTCCAACTGGCTGGGCTTAACGGTGCTTCCGGATGATTCCAAGACAGGTGGGGCCCAAACCCAAGGCTATTTTGGGACGGAGAACGCGCATGGAGAGCCCCCAGAATTTGATAAACACCTAGGGCCTGGTTGAGAAAACCGTCAGTCATCCACATTTTTCCCATAACTTGTCGCTTTCAGATAGCAGTAGTACCCGCACGAGGCGGGGCGGAAGTTGCCTTGGGGTTATACTACAAGACCTTTCTTATCTATAGAACTTGCATGCGCTGCGCGCCAGCCGAGCCCGTGGGTGCGTGCTGTGCGAACCTGTTGTGTCCAAGAGCATGACCTGCGAGCGATCACTTTGCAACGCACGCCAAGCGAACCTTTTCTTCACACTTCACACTGCGCTCTTCGCAGCCCGCGCTTCGCACTTCACACTCCACACTTCATCTCATCTCATCTCATCTGAGCTCTTCTCGCCTCATCATCCTCATGTCTCAGCTCTTCTCATCTCATCACATCTCTTCTCACATGTCATCTAAGTATCCCCCTTACCATTTCCACTACTAAAAGGGTGAACACGTGCTTGGTACCATCCTCTGATTCGTGGATAATTCAAGCAAAAAAAATGGACCCGTGCACCAGTTTTTGTAGTAAAAGGGTGCGCACTGTATCTTGTAGTGGCGTTCCATTTGGCACTCATAAATCGGAAACGCATTTTGTAGTGATTTATTTTGGGATGCGTTGTGTCACATACCGGAAACCCCAAAGCCCTCTTCTGCCAGTCATGCTCGGCCTGCGCGCATAATCAAACGTCGAAATGTGAGAAAGAACCTCGCTCTAGCAACAGGAGGCTTTATTTTCTAAGCCATCCAATGGTGTCATCAAAACCTCTCAAAAACCAATCAATTGAATTTGAAGTTGTGCGCTTAGATCGTTTTTGTTGCCCCATAGCTATGACGATTGCAGTTCAAAATCTCTGCGCCGTGCTTTTGTCACACCTTTTTTGGCCATTGCATGCGATTTTTAATTATAGTCTAAATGTAGCCCATTCGACCAGGTTCCTGCTCGTTTTGTCCAATAGTCAAGTTTCACCCAAGTTCAAAGAATCCATGCTCAGATATCCATTCACCCTCAAAGCACAGATTCGATGGGTGATGTCCTAGTTTCTGGATGACTTTTGTCATGCACTGCATTTTGTAGTGACACACGCGCGCACAACCTTTTGTAGAACCTACTGCGTCTCCCTCCAGATAAGCCCCAAAAAGTTCGAAAAACATGCTTTTTGTTTGGTTTAAAACCGATCAATTGAATTTGAAATTGTGCGCTTAGATCGTTTTTGTTGCCCCATAGCTTTGAGCATCGTAGCAGAAAACCTCTTGAAAGGTCAATTCTTGGAATCCGATGGAAATCCCAAGGTTGTATTTACTTGTGCTCGGCAAAAATACTATGACCTGGGCCCGGAAAGTGAACCAAAGATTTAGAGTGAAGTTTCCAGAAACCATTTAGTAGCGAATCATGATTTTTCATTGCAACCCGTTTTCACTACAAAATGGTTACGTAAAGTCATTTTGTAGTGACGGACATTGGCTTTTGATCGATCATAAAAACTCCCAAACCATTTTGTAGCAAGGGGGGTTGGTTCAGATTCAAGCATCATTTTGTAGTATAAGGCTGTGTTTGTAAACGGTTTAGTGGGCACAACTTCTCTGCAGAATGCACACAGGGATATCTAAGTAAGTTCTTCTCAACTGTTTTCCTCTCATCCGAGCACTGATCAACCTTTCTCATCTCCTCGAAGTTCTCAACTCATCTCAGCTCTTCTGCTCGCCAGAAAGCTCTTACTGTCAGAGAGAAGTCTCTCGCACCAAAAAAAACCATTGCGCGCAGAAAGCTTTTCCACACAGAAGCTTGAGACACAGATGCATTTACACAGAAAAGCCTAAACAAAATACATTGTATTACAAAACTTGCACAAAGCACGTCGCAGTAGTACTTTGTACTACAAAGCTTGCACAAAGCATTTCCCTGTACTACTTTGTACTACAAAGCTTGCACAAATAACTTCCCAGTACTACTTTGTACTACAAAGCTTGCACAAAGCATTTCCCAGTCCTACTTTGTACTACAAAGCTTGCACAAAGCACGTCCAAGTACTACTTTGTACTACAAAGCTTGCACAAAGTACTTCCCAGTACTACTTTGTACTGCAAAGCTTACACAAAGCACTTCCCAGTACCACTTTGTACTACAAAGCTTGCACAAAGTACTTCCCATTGCTACTTTGTACTACAAAAAGTACTTCCCAGTACTACTTTGTACTACAAAGCTTGCACAAAGTACCCGCAAGGCACGTCCCAGTACTACTTTGTACTACAAAGCTTGCACAAAGTACTTCCCAGTACTGCTTTGTACTGCAAAGCTTGCACAAAGCACTTCCCAGTACCACTTCGTACAACAAAGCTTGCACAGAGCTTGCACAAAGCACGTCCCAGTACTACTTTGTACTACAAAGCTTGCACACAGTACTTCCCAGTACTGCTTTGTACTAGAAAGCTTACACAAAGCACGCCCCAGTACTACAAAGCTTGCACAAAGCATTACTCAGTACTACTTTGTACTACAAAGTACGTCCCAGTACTACTTTGTACTCCCAAATTATGCACAAAGTACTCCCAATACTTCTTTGTCCTGCAAAGCTTGCACAAAGCATTTCCCAGTACTACTTTGTACTACAAAGCTTACACAAAGAGAGCTTTTACACACAGCAAGTTTTTTCCCAGAGAAGCTTTTACACAGAGAAGCTTTTACACACAGTGAAGCTTTTACACACGGCAAGCTTTTACACAGAGAAGCTTTTACACAGAGAAACTTTTACACAGAGAGAAGCTTTTACACACAGAGAAGCTCTTACACACAGAAAGCTTCACACAGCAAGCTTTTACACAGAGAAGCTTTTAGACACAGAAAGCCTTTACACACATCAAGTTTTTACACAGAGAGCTTTTACACACAGCTTTTACACAAAATCTTTTACACACAGCAAACTTTTACAGAAAGAAGTTTTGCACAGAGACGCTTTCTTGTACATAATGGCAACAGAAATCGCAGCTCCAAAACCGGATCTCGGCGCCAAAGCAAAAAACACGATTTTGAAGCACTTTTTAAAAGGAATTCTAAAAGGAAAACCACCAGTGCCAAAATTGAGAAAATCTGCTGACAAATCAGTATCGCAGCATTGATGCAGCCATTCCAATACGATTACGATGCCCAGCTGCAAAAGACAATAGTATTGCGCATGCAGCCGCAGCGCCAAGAAACTTTGATGCAACCAGCACACAGCGTTTAGCAACATCACGTAGCTAACTCGCATGTAGCTACGCACGTGGCAACAGAACATGACAACAAACCGAAGCCGCACCCACCGCGCGTGAGACAAGCTGCCCTTCATTGCCGGCCGCAACCCTAAAAGGTTAAAAATCAAGGTTTCGCGCTCCGGCTTCCTCCCCAACACGAGTCCCATGCAACTTTCCTGCAGCCATTTTGCACCATCACGTGGCAAACCCGCAAGATGACAACAATCATGCAGGCATTCCAATGCGATCTGCAACCAGAGATTCCACAAACGCATAGTACTACGCGCACACACACAAACACACCCAAAGCAGCTTGAAGCCACAGTTACAGTGCGGGAAAAAAAACGTCAGAACGAGCGTAGCCGCACCGGCCGCACAAACGAGCTACCCTTCATCACCCTTCGTCATCACCACTTCACCACCCTTCGTCATCACCACTTACCTTAGTCACCACTTCCCTCAGTCAGCCCACCGGCCCACCGGCCCACCGGCCCACCGGCCCACCGGTCCGGCCACCGGTCCGGCCACCGGCCGGGCCACCGGCCGGGCCACCGGCCCCCACAAAAAAAGTATATACTCCTGGAGGTAATATGAAACACCAGCCTCATCCGTATACGTACATGAATTTAAAAAAAGTTGGGTTCCGTGTGGTGCACATTTTGCCGACCTGATCTGCCAAGAGTGGTCGGAACATGCTAGTTTTACGATTTTTATATGAAATCGAGCTCTTGCTAGAGTCTGGGTGCACATTTTGCCCACCTCATCGTCCAAAAGTGCTCCACGTACCTCAGTTTTACACATTGTGAACTGCAAAGCAAACTTTCGCTAGAGTCCTGTACGCTTTTTGTCGCCATCTTTGCCAGATCTAGGCCCAAAACCGCGGAAACAGAAACCCTACTTCGGCGACCCCTGTACCCGAAAAAACATAGGGTTTTGCGCCCGAGATTGTTTTAGTTTTCACCCGTGCGTTCACACTCTTCCGAACTCTTGCGCTTCCCAACTACTTACTTGATGATAGAGTTGAAATGATGATGTGGTTGACATGATGATGGGGTTGACATGATGGCGTGCATGCTAACCATGACCCTCGTCCATAGTTCGGAAAATTTTCAACTAAACTTCCTTTGGCCAAACATGATCGGATTTCATAGACATTCATTCGAATTTTGAAAAATGATCAGGGTTGACTATCTGATTTCAAGTTGGAACAAACATGGAAATGTCAAAACCATGGTAATTCCTATTATCATCATCTCTCATCTCCGTTCATGGCGATGACACCCCCGTTTCCGCTGTGTTTTTGCCCCGAGGCATCGTTTCTCGGTGGTTCCAGATGCGCAGGCGCCATAACTGGAGCATAATTGGTGGTTTCTTAAGTCATGGGGGAGTCCCAAATCACCATGGGTTTCAATACTGAAATGCTCATCCATGACTTGAATGATTTGGGGACGCCCCCCAATTTTAGTTTTTTTTGTTTTGAACATTCAATTCCATGAATTTCACCAAACAAAATCAACGTAATTTTCAAACACTATGTTTCAGGCGTTTTTTTTTTAACCATCGTCTATGTTTTTTTTTTGCAGTTTTTGAACCATTTCTTGGAAAAATTGAAAGGTCAACGGTTGGTGTTTGGCAAAATGGATGAGGGTGATCCTCTATGATCCTCTTTGGGGATGGATCAATAGTTATGTTTACCATCCTTAGGGGGGATGAACACCAAAATACCCAGCTGTTTTGGGTTTCACGGTTTCACCAGGGCACCAGAGTCTCGACCCACAACTCCGAGCTACCTTTCTCATGCACCAAATCATCTGGGAAATCCTTGTAAAGTCAAATCATTAAATTCGAATTGGGGATTGTCTATTAAGTATGTACCGCCAAATTTTTGGTAACATGGGGGATGGTTTAGTTTTGCGTTTACCCTAGTTTGCCAGATTGTTTCCGTTTTAATCGAAGACTGGTCAATGCATTTTGCTACTTCGTTTTATTTATAGAAGAGGATCCCACATTTACCTCCAACATTGTAATACCTTGCAACCACAAATGCGCTGGTCAAGGCATATTGTTTGGTTTATATACCTATACCTTATCCCCACATGTTTTTTTTAAAGATCAAGTCCCCAATTTGCAACTTTGAAAAGAACAGTGAATAACATGACTATCAACCATGAACATTTTTAGGTTTTCCATCTTTTTCCATCTTTTTCCATCTTTTTCCATCTTTTTCCATCTTTTTCCATGTTTTTCCATGTTTTTCCATGTTTTTCCATGTTTTTCCATGTTTTTCCATGTTTTTCCGACGATTCTTCACCAACAGTACCTTCAGATGTGCAGGCAATCCCGGAGGTTGGTTATGAGACCATCACCAGAGAAAAACCAAGAATTGTGGCCAACACCATCCATTCAAAAATCACACTTCTTGGTGGAGTTTTTGCTACCTCCAAAGAATTTCTATCATTTTGTCTTCAAAAATTCTTCAAATAAAAATCATTTTTCATCATTTTCCCATCCTTTTCCCATGCTTTTGGCCCAGTTTGGGGCACTTTACTCACGGAAGGCGCTTGCGGTGCGTCGACCAAACCCCAATGGCTCGGCCCACGGCCTGGGCCGACGGCTCCTCGTGGTGCGCATCCCGGGGCAATTGTCCGGGCACCCGGTGTGACAAAAAGGTCTATGGCATCATGGGGCAGACTCTGATGGTGAAAAAATGGTGAAAAAATTGGAAAATTCCTAGGATTGAATGGGACTTACCACGAAAAACATGGTGATTGATTGGTGATTTAATGGTGATTTTGATGGTTTAACACTGGGTGAACAATGGCGAAGAATGGGATGATAATGGGACTTACCCTCTGGTAGACATACAAACAGCTATTGAAGACGGCCATAGATTTATAGTGGATTTAGCCATTAATAGCATGGTGGATCTTTCCATAGTTACGTAAACGTTTACCAGAGGGTAAACTACTTATCAAAGATGGTAATGGGAAAATGATGAAAATGATATGGGACATCCATGGAAATCATGAATCATAATCTATAAATAGATGTTTATAGCTGGGAACAACATCTATAAATGGTGGCTTGAATGAACATCCCATATAGAGGGTTTATAGCTGGGAAAGTCATGCAACTATTTTCAAAATTGTCCAGCAAACCATGTTGCCGGTTAGCGGAGGGCAGACAGTTCCGGGCCTTTGTTTGGATTAGGAATAGGCTACACCGGTATACCCAAAAAGAACGAGGTGCATGCCATTTTGATACATTTTAATGGTGAAGATGATGCTATGCGATTATGGGGTTCCAAATATTGGGGGAACTCCATTGGCAGGTCAATTTTTGTTTCTTTTGTTGCCACAATGCAGACACAACAAAAAACACCTGCTTTCTGCAGGGTATTGGTATGTATGATAGTTAACTGTAGAGTATTGTAAGAAGGGAATCGTTTCTCCAGGGTATTGGTATCAACATATCCCATCATGGGTTAATTCCTTATGTTTGATGCTGAAAAAAACAATGTTAGCCCTTACTAAACCTTCATTGTCTCAAAAAAGCACCATACGAGCAACTTACCTACTCTGCGGGTTACTTGGAGGCTTGTTGACAGGTTTACCGTTGGTTGATGGAAGAAACGACAACATCGAACACTATGTTTTGATACACAGCTTGATGAAGCTTGGCGATTTTTCATGGTGAGTTTTCTGGTATTTTCCATGGATTTTTTGAGGCTGAAATCCCGGTGAAATCCCTGTGGTTTGATGCTTTTCTATCCCCCGCGGTCCGTTGCTGTTGGTTGCGGAGCCCCTTTAAGGGCGAACACCCCGAACACCCCAGGTCAGGCGAGACTCTGGCTGAGTATGCCACCTTCTCTGCCTTTGGACGTGACCGGGTGGGCGCCGAAACAGTGCGGGGCTCACTGGGAAATCTAGGGATTTTGAGGTTTTTTTTTCATCAAAAGAAAATCATGGAAGAAATCGATTTTCGAGTGAACTTTGGAACGTGTTGGTGGATTTTGGATTTGGTGAAATCGTTGGTGCCCACCCACGGCAAAAAAATGGAGAAGACGCTAGTGTCATTCATCCCGGCCCCTTTTCGGCCCCTTTTTTTAAAATGAAATCCCTAGGTTTTTCTCTGGTTACATCATGTTACATCCCAATATTTTTTGGCTGGATTCAAACATGTTTGGCGAAATCATGGTCTCCGAGGTCCGCTGGTACAACTGAGAAGGCAGGACTTCGGCGCGGTGGTTTTTTTGGGCCAGCTGGTGATGTCATGAGGAACCACCTTGCAGCATGCCTTGGATTTTGGGGTTCCCACTTTCGAGCTAACCCCATGTTTCTTTTGGGTCAAAAGTCAAAGCCATAATACAAACCCATCATGGCAACTATAAATCTTAGATAATCTGAGTGATTTCTGATAAGAACGAGGATTGTAACCAATTGTAACCCATTTGTAATGCCTTCCTATCATGGTCCGGTTCGCGGAACCAGGTGAAATCACCGAAGGCGATTTCTGGCACTCCTTGCTCCAAGGCGATGCAAGGCGCGATTTTTTAAGGCTTTTCACGATGGCAACATATGGCAATTGTATGGCAATTATGATATCAAACCATGGAAGACATCAACGGTCCAACTGTCCAACTCTGAAATTTGGATCCGTTCAAAACGTGGTAAACCACAAAGGAGTTGAACGAATCAACCAAAAAACACGCCTCGCTGTTGGTAAGACCTCCCTGTGTTGGTCCATCAACGAGCCTTGGAAAACCATCCGTTACCAAAAACCATCCGACCGCAACGGAACGAGGCGAGAACTCGATGTCGGCGAAATGCGCCCCCGCTTAGAACAGCTTTGCGTTTAGACATATCTGTCCACCTTTATTCATCTATCATCTATCTATATCCAGATATGTCTGTCCAGATCTATCCAGATCTATCCATCTATCTATTCATACATCTATCCAGATCTATTGTTCTATCTCTTGATGTTCTATCTGTTTTTCATTGATCTTTTGACCCCTCAGAATCTCTGTAAAATTGGCCCTGTGCTGCGTCCCTGAACTCCGCAGTGTACGATCGTCCTGGGGGGTACCTGTTGACACCTGTTTCTGGCTCTCCTTCACTTCTGAAGGGTTTGGGGTTAGGGGTTATGGTGGCCCCCTTTAAAGGGGGTTCAGGCGAAGGTTTTGCATGCCGCTATGGATGGCGTTGGTCCCTTGAAGCGCAGCCAACGTGGATAAGACGGGTATAGGACGGTGGTAAAGCCAGGATACGAAACTTAGTCAAGATGCATATGAAGTATCCCAGAACGGTGCTGATTTTCTTAAATGTTGGATTTCCCACACTATTCTACACCATGCAGCGTTTTAGGTTTCTTTTTGCTAATTTTCGTGCGTAGCTTGAGGTTAAAGGTAGCTTGACATGAGCCATGGCCCCTCCCATGTTTTGTTGGGAAAGGTAGTTTCGTTTCAGGTCTCTCAATGCGTTACTCGAACAGTTGAAGGGTTTCGTGAAACGTGAATGCCCGTATGAAACTCACAAAAGCAAAACTGGAAACGTGCTGCGTATGTCCGTTTTGGATCAAATGCAACCTGCTGCATATTTTCTTATTTTCTCGCCTCAATGCCTTTCCTCTGCGTATGTCCTTTGTTTTTTCGTAGACAACGATGCATATGGGGTTTCCTCGCGATGTTTTACTGGTTGGTGGTTTGGAACGAATAATCATCCCAACGGACTAATATTTTTCAGAGGGATTGAAACCACCAACCAGTTTAATTGGTATGTTCTTTTTCCAAAGTGGATTTCTTCCTTTTCGTCTTGCGATGGTAGAAACAGTAGCAGCAATACCTAGCCTAACGGGATATACCCAACGCCAAAGCCAGTATGCCACAGATGTGTCGAATCCATTATTGATGTTTACGATTTAAAGATTTTTAAACTATGTGTCGTTGAGATGAAACAGTCCACTGTTTCACCATATGGCATCAAACATGTGTCAAAGTGAACCAGTCGGCGCGTTTTTGGCTCTCGATTTGTTAAAAAAATCATTACGCCAGTGATGGAGCGATGGGGTATCATTCCTGGCTGCAGTGAGGGGATGGAGATAAATCTTCAAAACTATTGTGCTTTTCTTGTTGGAAAGCACAATGACTTGTGCGGATATCAATTTGGACGTTTTTTTTCCTTGAAGGATAGTTTCTTTCAGGTCTGGGGCTAACTTTGTGTCTTTTGGTTTCTTGTTTTTTGTGGCTTCTTTGGTATCTTGATTTTTGTCTTTTTTATTACTTGTTTTCTTTTGTTTCTTGGTTAATTTTTATTTCTTTGGTTGTTTTTCTCTTGACCATATCCTGCAGCTTTTGTGCCAACAACGCTAAGAAATAATATACCATGAAACAACAACAACCACAACAACAACAGCAGCAACAACAACAACAACGACAACGAGAACGACAGCGACAACGACAACGACAACGACAGCGACGACGACAGCGACAGCGACAGCGACAGTGACAGCGACAACAACAACAAGGACAACAACAACAACAACAGCAACAACAACAACAACAACAACAACGAGAACAACGAGAACAACGAGAACAACGAGAACAACAAGAACAACAAGAACAACAAGAACAACAAGAACAACAAGAAAAACAAAAACAGCAACAACAACAACAACCACAACACAACAACAACCACAACCACAACAACAACAACAACAACAACAACAAACAACCACAACCACAACCACAACCAACAACATCAACAACATCAACAACATCAACAACATCAACAACATCAACAACATCAACAACATCAACAACATCAACAACATCAACAACAAACAACAAACAACAAACACCAAACACAACAACAACAACAACAACAAGAACAAGAAACAAGAAGAACAAGAAGAACAAGAAGAACAAGAAGAACAAGAAGAACAAGAAGAACAAGAAGAACAAGAAGAACAAGAAGAACAAGAAGAACAAGAAGAACAAGAAGAACAAGAAGAACAAGAAGAACAAGAAGAACAAGAAGAACAAGAAGAACAAGAAGAACAAGAAGAACAAGAAGAACAAGAAGAACAAGAAGAACAAGAAGAACAAGAAGAACAAGAAGAACAAGAAGAACAAGAAGAACAAGAAGAACAAGAACAGCAACAACAACAACAACTACTACTACTACTACTACAACTATAACTACAACCACAACCACAACTACAACTACAACTACAACTACAACAAACAAGCAAAGAAACAAGCAAACAAGCAAACAAAGTAACAAACCAACACACCCACCAACCAACCAACCAACCAACCAACCAACGAACCAACCAATCAACCAACCAACCCACCACCCAGCAAGGAAGCCAGCAAGCGAACGAACGAACCAACAAACAAACAAACAGATAGACAGACAGACAAACAAACAAACAAATAAACAAATAACAACAAGAAGAACAAGAAGAAGAAGAAGAAGAACAAGAAGAAGAACAAGAACAAGAAGAGGAAGAAGAACAAGAACAAGAACAAGAACAAGAACAAGGACAACAAGGACAACAAGGACAATAAGGACAACAAGGACAACAAGGACAACAAGGACAACAACGACGACGACGACGACAACAACAACGACGACAAGGCCACGACAACAACAACATGAACAAGAAGAGGAAGAGGAAGAAGAAGAAGAAGAAAAACAACAACAACAACAACAACAACAACAAGAGCAAGAACAAAAACAACAGCAACAACAACAAGAAGAAAAACAACAACCATAAGAAGAACGAGAAGAACAACAAAAAAAGAACAAGAAGAACAAGAAGAAGAAAAAACCATAAGAACAATCGGGGCAAAAAGGACAACAACGACAACAACGACGACGACAACAACGACAACAAGGACAACAACGACAACAACAACGACGACGATGACCACCACCACCACTACAACAACAACAAAATAACAAGAACAAGAAGAAGAACAACAAGAACAAGAAAAAAAACAACAACAAGAGCAAACAGAAGAGCAAGAACAAGAACAAGAAGAAGAATAACAATAACAAGAAGAAAAAGAAGAAGAAAAACAAGAACAAGAACAAAAGGAAGAACAAAATTAGGAACAGTAAGAATAATAAGAATAATAAGAAGAACAAGGACAACAAGGACAACAACGACAACGACAACAACAACAACAACAACAACAACGAGGACAACAACGACGACGACGACGACGACGAGGACGAGAACAGAACAAGGAACAGATATCTTATCCCAGCCAGCTGCGAACCCACCACAGGACAAACTCCAATGCAAAAAACTGTGCTGTAATTTGCAGCAACAATCAAACATCGAGGCTGGAACATGCTAAACATTTACTTGCAAGTGTACGGATGAATATGCCATGCAAATGGACGGAAAATGCAAATTGCAGTTTTGAAATGTTGCAAACACCATGGTACAGATTTTAGCTCCAACATGCTGCAATACCAACCTGATAACTTCTCTCGACGTACACATGCTCCAAACAACACGCTCCAAACACGCTGCGGACACCTGCGGACGGGAGATGCAAGGTCCAAACACCATTCCAATTTCAGATGGTTCCAAAATGTACATAATCACAAATCCGTGCCACCTCACTTGAAACAACTTGAAACAACATGAAAAAACTTGAAAAACATGAAACGATTTGAAAAAACATGAAACAACTCGAAAAAACACATATTTTGTCAAAACCTACAACAAACTTGCAATAAAATGCCGCTGGGACGAACCCAACTATAATGTAGCGACAAACTGTGGCCCTGCGCCTGGTGAGACACGGCGATCCGTTTTGGGCTTCCCGATCTTTTACCACCAGGAAAATATTCAAAAAAAATACGCAACAAATA
>CAMXCT020006556.1:0-37500 GCA_947184155.2 Cladocopium goreaui | reverse complement strand
AAAACAAGAAGGGAAGAGACACACCATATCTTGAACTGACAAGAAGTCACATTCGCAGAGTATTTTTTTTCCATTTTTGGGTTGCAAAAAAAAGGTCTTTGCACGACCCATGTGTGTGTACGTAAATGATTTTTAATTTGGAACGCGCAAAATCCTATCAATGGTATGACAGCAAGAGGAACGACATTTTGGCTGATGGATTGAGGCTCAAGTATTTTCACGCACTGATGCTACAAACGCTAGAGCGAAACGTTGTGTTCATACCTGGCAGCCTCAAATTACCTTCGCTTGTGGTAATGCTGGTATCATACGCATGTGAACATGTGTGTATAGTAAGGTGTTCTTCTTTTGTGCGAGCGGGATTTTGATTGGTGTTCCAGCGAGTTGATTTGTTCCATCGTATTTTTCGTTCCCGATAAACGAAAGTCGGCTGGACTGACAAAAACTAGGGCAGATATGGATGCGGTGGCTGTCTTATTTTTTTTTCGCGCACCTTTTTCACGCATGGTTCAGAGCCCCCCAAAACACTTTAGTGGTTGGCAGACTGTTTTTGTACTGGCCAGTCTCCAGATATGCTCAATCCAATTATGGGGTATTGGGGGGAAGACGGCTGGGCCCGGCGAAGTCCAAAGGGCCGTGGCCAAGCAGGTTGCTAATGGATGGTAAATTGCTGGCTATGTTGGTGCGTGATGTAGAATCCAAGCCCTGCAGGGATGCTGCGTAGGCTGAAGAGGCCGCGTGGCATAGAAGGGCCGACCACCGATGGAGTAAGGCAGCGGACACTGCCTGTCGGAGAAGGGCAGGGGCTTGCCTCAAAATCATTCTATAAACCATTTGTTTTATAGAATGCAGTCAGCCACAGTCTAGTGCACATTCACGGGGGGTGCCATCTCAGAGAATGAGGTCGTTCGAAGTCGAACTATCATAAAAAAATGCTGAGCATTGGGATGCTGACGTTGCCACGGCGCTGACAGTTGGACCATGGGACATGCTTCGTGGTGTGTACACTGAGACGAAGCTGGCTAAACCACCTGGGAATCCTTTTGTCCCTTTTGCATGTACCAGATGGTGGCTTTGAGCCAGAGTATGATGAAGATGAGAAAGCGGTGTGGAAGTATGCCAAGGAAAACCCCATGGAGGGTGTGCCTGAACTTAGAGCAGTGGCAGCAAAATTTTGTGGGACATTTTGACGTTTCTGGGCGTAGAAACACTTCACTTGGGTTTTAAAGCTTGGATCTCAACATTAGATCCATATGAAGGGCTCAGAGCCACTTGCGACCACGACCATGTGCATGGACTTTGGGTCGTATCTTGGCAGGCTGGCTCTAGGGTATTTGACACAGCGTCAAAGCCACATGAATATGTGCATTTGCTGGCTCGGCGGGCTACTGAATGCTTGGCGCGATATTTTATAGCCAAGGCCTTTCCGTAGCTAGACTTTTACAGTTGCACGATAAGTCAGTAGCAACCAATCTAGCAACAACCACTGAAGGGACCAAACGGTTCCGTCCTCACTTTCCTTGATGTTTCGACGCCCTCCGCAATGTCATCTTTCAAAACAATTTTTTGAATCTTTTGGTTTGAAGACAAGTAGTTGTAGCGCACCAGGTATTATAAAGGGAAGGCACCTACTTCCGAAGCCTACGATAGGTTCCGATCAGCCCTGGATGTGCGCGGAATTGTTGAGGAACTTGAACTTTATGACGAGGACGAGCTGGAGTGTGGTTTGGCAGAAGAATCTTGGGGTGGGGAGCGATGTGAATCACAATTGCAGGTCAGAAGATTGAAATGTCAAAAGTTGAAAAGAAAAACAATTGATTTTCCAATGAAGGTGCTGGTGCTCCGACTGTGACTGTAAATGAGTTGGCGTGGCTAGATCAAGAAACTATGCATGCAGAGTTGGGGCGCCTGAGGAGCCTTGATGTCATTGATGACATGGGAGAAGAGCTGGTGGTGGAAGAGTGCATGAAGCTGGACAGCAGGTTGGTGAGAGACTGGATGGAGCCTCCGTGAGAATCAATGGAAGCGTCCATCAACGCTGGTAACCAGAAAATTTCGCGATGGTGATGCCAGCAACTACGCAACTTTCAGTCCAACTGCGCAGCTGGCAGTGGCCAGTTCTCATCGGAGTTACTCTTTGGGCACTACGTTCTGGTGAAGTTGAAAGTTGCAAAAGATTTTGGGTGTTGAACCGATGTTTGCCATGGCAACGTGTGGCAGCTTTTGAATGGAACAAATTCTTCACCGAAATCTGCGACAGGCACAACTTTGAGAGTTTCCAAGGAACCATTTCCAGGCACAAAAAACTGATGGCTGTTATTTCAACACGCAGTGATGATTTGCTGATTGTGGGTTCCAAGAACTTCATCAACAACCCGTACAACGAACAACCCAAGGAATTGAAATTGAAAATTGAAGGACCTCTTCAACCAGGATATGATGGCAGTATTTTCTACTTGAAGACAGAGCTGCAGTTCAACGAAAATGGCATTGATGTTCCCCGGGCGCAAGGTACATTCCCAAACTGGGTGAATGGTTCAAAGCGCATGACCGACATGGTCGTACGGCTCCACATCATGGACGTTTGCAAATGTTTAACCCTGAAGCAACTGCAGAAGATCAGTGCCTCAATGCAGAGGATGCCAAATTTTTCCGGTTTGCCTTCGGGATTTGCATCTATGTGAGCCAGGAACGTTATGACATACAACATTCGGTGCGAGCTCTGGGAACCCGCATAGCCGAACCCACCAAGACTGCAATGGGAGCTGTCAAGAAACTGACAAGCTGTTTGGAACTTCAAAAGTGCCGCTCTGAATTCCAATGCGTTTCATCAGGAATTCACGACGTTCTTTGGACAAAACTTTGGTGCTGAGGTCGGCTGGATTTTCCTTCGTGGAAATGCGGTCGATGTAGAACCACTGTTTTTTCATAGTTTCTTGGGTCTATAGCATTTTATTTTCCCAGGCCAAGACGCGAAAAGAATACCTGACACTGGTAGAATCGAAACAGCTGCGTCATGACATGTTCCTGGTTCCCAAGGCCACCTTTGTCACCCACAGGAAACTGCAACACCTGCTTGACATAGATGGCTTCTGTCAGCAAACTCGTAGCCGCCAAAATCTCACCTCCCATGGATTTCCAAAAACACTGAGATCTGTGATCGCGAATGGCTGTGGACCAGGCAGGAGTTCAGCAAGATAAACCCTGAACTTGTGCTTCTCCTGCTCACCTTGCATGAAACCCAAACGCTGTCACTGAAAAGTTCCAACATGTACGGCTTTGCATCACGCCGTTCTTCTCCACCATACCTGGATGGTGATGAAGCAACCCATGGCAGAAGGAAACAATTGGTGAAGTTGTTGGTCAACATGATCATGGCGACTAACCTACAAGGTTGTGACGTTGGAAAGCGTGGTTCCAAAACTTTGTCATGGGGTTGGATGCCTGCGATGGTGGCAACCTTTTTCCTTGTGATGCTGGTGGTGCGACTTTTCCTGAAGTTGACATCAAAAATGGAAAAACTTGCACAGCACAATTAAATTTGGAAAACACAGTGAGAAACACATCTTCACAGAGATGATGGTCCTTAGTGGTGGAGCGTTTTCTGAAGAAGATGCAAATAAGAAATGCAACACAATGGTGATGGAAATAGCTCTTTCAGAAACGCCACTGAATGGCATGACAACCTTTCTGGTGGAAGAAGCAAATCGATATGAAAAAAATTATCATGATGAGACATCGTATTGCCAGGAATGATGCGGAGCATGGTGCTGCAGATGAAGAACCAGAAGGTGACAGTGGAAGTGGTGGTGAAGTTCCTCGAGATGAACAACCGGATGATGATGACGAAAGCATTGAAGAAGAAATTGTAACACCCAGGCAGAAGTACCATTGCTATTTGCAGTCTGCCATGGAAAAGGTGAGCGATGTGGAGGACTGGAAGTGACCATCAAGAAGATGATGATACATCAAGATCAAGGTCAAGGGGTTCCAACAACAGTGAACCCAGGCAAAGACAATGGCCAAACCACTTGCAGAACAGGTTGCAAGACGCGTGGCAATGGACACTGCATTGGACATGGCTGAGGCGATTGAAAACAGTTGAGCTGTTACCTCATCGTCTATGGAGCCTCCAAGTGCGGGAGTTGTCAATGATTCCAACTACCTTCCGAGCAGTGTTCCTGTGGCCAATTTTTTCAACATCATGCCCGTTCCTCGAGAACCTTTGGCGTTGGATGACCATCGATGGGATTTACTTGGACAAGGATCCCTGCTGCCCTGCGCGACCTGGTGTGCGCGGCCAATGGCTAACACCGTCTCTTGACTGATTTCGAATCCTGGGAGTGGCTCTCGGCACCGGTGCCTTTTTGGCCTCGCACACCAGCTCCCGCAGCGCCGCAGCCGGCAAGCTCTTGGATGCCATTGCCCAATTGGAAGGCCCCCAGGTTGGCGTGCGGTTACTCTGTCACAGTGCTACTTTCAGCCGACTGGTGCACAGCATGCGGTGTGCGCCCCCTACGGCGCAGCAGGCTGCTTGGACTACATTTGACAGCAAGGTGCACGAGTGCTTGGTCCAGCTCACTGGGCTCCCCCTTGGTCAGACATCGCTCCAGCAAGCTGCGCGTGGGCTCTCTTGGGCTGGCTTGGGCTTGCGTTCCACTGCTCGACACGCTGCTGGTGCTTACCTGGGTGGGTGCTTGATTGGAGGCTTGGACCCTCTCTTCAGCTCGCACCTTGTAGCCGACCTGGACGGGGCGCTCCAACTTTACAATGGGGCCAGCGGCCGGGTCCTCACTAAGGATGCAGCCCTCGCATTGACGCAGAAACAATTGTCGCACCAGTTCGACTCTGCTTCATGGGACTCGCAGTTTAGCATTGCAAGTGTGGCTGGCCGGGCAATTTTGCTGTCGGAAACCGAGCCTGGCGCTCGCGCTTTCCTGAACGCTGTGCCGCATGGGCGCACCCGCATGGAGGGACCCCATCTTCCTTGACGAGCTTCGCCGGCGCTTGGGTGTGCCAGACGCTGCCAGGGACACCTGGTGCCCACGCTGCAATGGCATTCTAGATGCTCATTCGCACCATGCTGGTATGTGCTTGGCGGGCGGCGGCCGCACTCGTCGTCACCATGCTGCCCGGGGGCTGGTTGCTGCTTGGGCAACCTGTGCCGGACTGGCGCCTGAGCTCGAGAAGGCGGAACTGCTTCTCCCACAATGGCCGGACGACGCAAGGCTTGCACTCCGGCGGCCCGCTGATGTTTATACCTTCCCGCTTTTGAGGGCGCCCCAACTGCGCTTGTCCTGGCCATCACTGGCCGCTTGCGGTTGGAGTTGCTCGCGGAAACTGGACGGCATGCCTTGGCAGCTGCAGGTGTCTACGGCCACCTCAAGAAGTCGCACTTGAACACGGGCCAACTGTGCACTGCACAAGGGGTACCATTCCGGCCCATGGTGGCGGAGTCAACAGGTGCTTGGGACTCTGAGGCTTCACAAATCCTGCAGCTCATCGCTCGCGGTGTCTCTGCCCGAGAAGGCTGGCACCCTGCCGCCACCCAAGCCACTCTTCTCGAAGAGCTTTCGGTCGCCATCCGCACCTGCCATGGGCAGTGCTCAGTCGCCGGGCTATTTTGGCTGCTGCAACCATGGATGCCGCCGAAGCAGAGCTGGCCCTTGCCGCAGATCAGTGAGAACTCCATGACATCCCTTTCTGAGCCAGATCTATGCTAGCTTGCCCGTGTGCTTCCATGTGCCCTGCTCTGGGCTGGTCTTGTGTTTGGCAGTGTGTCCTCCTTCACCGACACTGGTTGGTTGCTACCCTGCCGTTTTTGTTTGCAAGGGATACGATCTCTCTTGCTTCTCTTTGTTGTCTTGAAAGATCTCTTGTTACGAAATCACTTATAAAAGTGATTTTAAGTGGATGTTCACCATAAGGACAAGGAATTGGTCCAGAGAATTGGGCCGTGATCAATTACAGACACTTTTCCAGATTGATTCCTTTGATGGAGAGCCATATGGAACGCCAACAAAATTTACGTCTTCTACAACATCTTAAAAACCTTTCGGCCATGTTTCAATCAGGCAAACCTGAACGATGTGCAGAGGCAGCAGAACCAAATTCGAGCATGGGCCAATCACGATGGCAGAGATGACTATTTCGAAAAAAACAGAAACCGATGCTGGTGATTCGATTTATGATGATGATAGTGATGATAATGATGATGATGATGATGACGACGACGACGACGACATTGTGTCCCAACCTGGAGGAGATCGAGATAATAAAAAAAACTAGAAGAGCTGACACGAGCTCTCCGGTGCCAATACAAATGAAAACATGCTGTGTAAAGATTAAAGCCGGTGAAAACAGCAGACTGTAGAGGTGGGGTGTCAAATCTTAGCATGTAGTACGACACCTTTCATATCGGCATGTGCACAGATGTTCCAACCTCCTGCAGTGGCCCTGCCGGCAGTGGAAAAGGGCGACTCCATGTTTTGACGAAATAACAATATATAATGTTTCTTGACGCTTCTTTCCGTCGCGAACCTTGGCCACCTGCCCCCCCTATTTTTCATGCAGTTCATAAAATAGGATGCAGCGAGGGGAGGGTGTATGTACACGGAATGCAGGGTGATCGTGCACATATCCATACAATATCATCAATATCATCGTCCAAACAGCGTGAGAAGATGTTGGAATATCAAACTGCGCATTTTTTTGCTTACCCGGAGTGATCTTAAAGTGGCTACTACTAAGAAATTTGCCACTGGCAGCTTCCACCAACTGTCAGTGCCCAGCCCAGACCCAAGGGAACAAGAGCAGATAGTTCATGAACCGTTCTGAACCGTTCAGGGTTTTATTTGCCAGTTACGTAGGTCCGGAACCGTCCATTACCCCTCCGCCTTTTACCTGGAAAACCAAGAGGCCTCAACGACCATTCAAAACAAATGTCGCAACCCTTTTGATCATCGCACCATACTAGTACATCGTTTGATTTTTTGTGCTGACCAACCATGACAAACGTGAAACCCAAATGTAAACCACTGGTAAAGAACCTGCCGCCATCCAGCACTAGTTTTTGAAGCTATGGCGATGAATGCGGGTGGTTGTTTGGTTCTTGTTTGTTGCATGGACGTTTTATTGCGATATGATTCGGGCTGCAAACGGTTGAAAATGTCACAACATATGTATAATTACCGTACATACTCCCCAAGGAAATTATCGCCGCAGGGTATGCACTGCAATGAGTCGATTTGTTTCTAATCACGGCATTGGGTCAGTTTGAAGCATGTTCTTTTTAGTTCATGACCCTTGCCCTGAGTTTCTTGCTATTCATATTCAAGGCCGTAGATGCTACAGACTGTCCGTGCGGCGTTGCGGTCACATTGGTTTGCGGCCGGCTATTGATATTTTTTTTGGTTGGAAAAACGTTAGGCTATGTGCCCCTTCCCCGTACGCAGGAAGAAACACAACAATTGCTGCACACTCCAAGTTGCCTCCCGGAATTTTGGTTCGTAACCGAGCGCGTCTTCTCACATACCCTCTGGGCGTCCCCCTCTTTGCCCCCAGGGCGTGTTTACACAGAGTGCGGTCAATGAAGCAGGTCCCCAACAGACATTGCGCACTTTTCACATTGATTTGCCTCAAAGCATGCGGTTTGTGACAGATGAATTGAATAGCCCCCAGAAAGTCGTTTGCTTCCCCAGTATAGTTACATACCACCAGGGTGTCCCCAGAGTATAATACAAGGTGGCTTTTGCAGAACCATGGTATATCCACGGCAACACTTTACATACCCCAGCCCACCCCAGGATTTAGTTACATGCAGGACGGCCAATGACATGTGTTACACTTCACACTTTACACTCTGCACTTTACACTCTGCACTTTACACTCTGCACTCCAAACTTTACACTATACACTCCACACTTTACACTTTTTACTTGACACACTCCACACTTCACACTTTAAAATGCACACTTTACACACTTTACACTCCACACTTTGCACTCCACACTCTGCATTCTGCAGTCCGCACTTCACACTTTACACTCCACACTTTACACTCTAAACTTTACACTTTGCACTTCACACTTGACACTTTACACTCCTCCACACTCCACACTTTACACCTTTCATTTTACACTTTGCACCCCGCACTCCGCAATCCCCACTTCACGCTCTACACACTACATTCCCCACCCGACAATGCATTTTCTTCACATTCCACACTTAGCACTCCACCCCCTTCCACATTCGACAGTCTACAGTGCACTGGTACAGTCACAGGGGAAAAATGGTAAATTGCACAGGGCTGTTCAAAGACTTGTTTCACAAAAATGTTTTGCGTGACCGCATTCGGGTTTTTTGTTTTCTCTGGTTTTTCTTTACGGATCATTTCTTGGACTTGCTCATACTTGCTCAATGCATGTGATGTAGTTGGTTTATATATTGATTTTTGTTTGGGATTTGGCGCATTTGCCTTTCAACGGTTTGTCTTATATATTGATTTTCTACTTGAGCTGTTAATGTCTCGCCCGCTCTACCTTCGTGGTACTGATTTACCATGTTTTGTTGTGTCGTAGTTGTTTCAAATTGCGGAACAGCATGGTGGCCCTTCACCGTACCCTGCCTTCGCACCCAACCCAGTCATCGTTTTCATGGTTTGCCTATTTCCACCTGACGTTTCCTTCATATGTGACAGACATGGTTAACGTACAAATTTTGTTACAATTTGTGTCACAATTTGTGTCAACCGCATGGAGGGGTGAAAATAGATACAAATGACTCGTTTACATGAAAAAAACGTCGCCGCTATCATACATTTTCATCGTCGCCTTTATCATTAGAACCTCAGGGCTGGGGCGCCACGGTGCCAGGCTACCCACAAGCAAGTGGCCATCGCGTTCCCCTGAGCGGCAATTGTGTGGCATTTAACTTGCATGTGTGTTGACACCAAGGGCGCCGAGAGCATAAAAATGTTGCAAGGGATGTTTCGTTTCAATTAGAACATTTTTTGAAAATAACGCCTGGAAGATTGTGTGCGCACTGTTGGTCCCCAGATCTTTTTTGACGAAATTGTATTGTAACAGTTCCACAGATATGATGTATGGTTTGTTCGCCACCCCAGCACGTACGCATTGTTTTTTTCCCAGTTGTTCAACACGCATTTTTTGGACGTATGCCAAGATGGATTTGGTTCATGTGCTGTCTTCATTTCCCATAAGAATTTGAGAACGTAACAATATTTGGTGTCACCGCACATAATACAAACATTATAATTTTTTCCTCTGTTTCCATTGTTGCCTCTTCCTTGGGGCAACGTGGGAATTCTTTGCCGTAAAGCAGCGGCTGTGTAGAGATATGTAGCCGTGGAACTCAAACTCGGCAAACTTGTTTCTCCAGGTCTGCTCCGCGGGGAGGAACTGTTGGCATGGATTAGGTTGGTGCGTATTCAATATAAATCTTCTTTCTTTAAGGGAATTGGACGGAATCTCTCTACATTGTCAGGGCCAGCAAGTTGACAACATATGATCAGGTTTCAAGCGGAGTTGCGCTGCAGCATATATGGCCATGTGCATCTCGAGGGACGCTTCTTGCAGCAATCAGGTAAGGTAATTTCTCAGTTTTGAGATGCAATCAGTGAAGCAGATTACTTTGCAGTTGTGTTGGATAAGGGTGTTCATCCGTGCGCCTGCGAGCTGTCGCCAGTGGTAGTGTATTTCCGTGTGTTTCGTGCCCGCGTCACCGAGCAACCTTTGGAGCAGAGGGTTTGCTGAATGGCTAAATGATCATTTGATTATACCACATTTTTGATGCCGTAGGAGGTGTTGCATGGCTGCAAGCTGCCAGTTGAACGTGGTGACAACAAAACCATTACCATTGCGTCGCAAACTTGCGCGAAATCTTTGAATATGACAACTTATCATCATTTATCTGTGGCCACACGTTGCTGTAAATGATTGGCGCTTTGATATGTGATGATCCTACTTTGGAATCAAACACTGCGGCAGCCATGGCTCATGATGCCATTTGTTTCACCAAATTCGGTGCATGCTTTTTGGAAGCTCGCGCGCCGCATCTTCAACAAATGCCCGGGCGCGGCACTTACCACCTTTGGATTGCAACCGAAAAATGTTGCGTTCGGACCGGGGCTTTGGCACACTCATCACTCATGGGTGATGGGACATAGATGAACACAACGGGCGTGGAAACACCATTGTGAACGACTAGATGTGGAAACATGCTCAAATTGTTCATAGGTTGGCGGTGCTGAACTTTGATGCTACTTCGGACTTGTTGCGTTTTTTTTTCCCCTCTCTGTCTTCAGCACAAAATCAGGCTGGGGTGAAGACACCAACCACTGGATTCTTTAAATCAGTTCTGAACCATTTTGATGGGAACAATCCCCTAGTATTAAATATGATGCACCATGCGCCCAAAATGATGACCACGGCCTGGGAATGGTTTCTGGTGTAGGTTTATATCAAGGGGAAGGGATACTTTATGATCTTGTTACCGAGACATTGCAAATGCACATGCGTGCGCGGCGCATTGTGGAGCAGCAAAGCATTGTTTGAAATTCTTGATTCATTGAATTATGCTTCGTTCATATCCAATCAGTTCATGAACCAAGAGCATTTTTCGAAATACCATCTGGTTATGACGAACATAGCCATGGAAAATCACCATTTTTAATCGGTAAACCGG
Organism: Cladocopium goreaui; assembly: GCA_947184155.2. Taxonomy (NCBI): domain Eukaryota; class Dinophyceae; order Suessiales; family Symbiodiniaceae; genus Cladocopium; species Cladocopium goreaui. The sequence goes on along the minus strand of CAMXCT020006556.1, from coordinate 26,796 downwards.
TAAACCATCTATAAATGGGCCATTTCCCATGGCCATGTTAAATAACCAGAGGGTACATGTCCCCAGCGGCATCTTCAACGGTTGAAACCATGAGCACTTGAATTTCCCTGCGCGTTGCGAAGGATCTGGTCCAGATCGTGCAGCTCACGGCCAAGCGACTGCGAGCCAGGCCATGCCAGAAGCGACCGCGCCGGAATGATGGTTTAACAACGATATATCTGGTTGGTTAATGGTGATTAATGATGGTTAATCATGGATAATAGTGGTTAATGATGTTGGTTAATGGTGATGAGGAAAACTGGTTGGTGGTTTCAAACATGGCTGGGTTATTTCCCATTATATGGGATGTCATCTTTCCCATTGACGAACTCATATTTTTCAAGATGGTTATTGCACCACCAACCAGATATCCACAGTATCTCAATACAGTTTTGCTTCAAATTAGCGAAGTATCACAATGCATCCAAATGGGTCCTAAGTCTAAACAACTAAAAACCCTGAAGTGCAGGCAATCAATTTGTGGTACCAAAGGAGTTTCCAATTTTTGTCTGGGATGATTTGTTCATACCTTCTGGATGGAAACCAAGGATTGAAACTCCTTGCGGCCACAGGATGATGAGCGCCTCAGGGCCTCTATCGCTGGGAAACTCAGCAGAAACCGAGGAACGGATCCTTCTATGGAGTCAGGTGATCCTTCTATGGACGAAATCACGATGCATCAACAAACCGACCTGTATATTTGTTGGAAAAATTGAAAAATAACATGACATAAATACATAAATGCACACAAACAAATGGATAACCAAACACATAAATGAATAAACATACACATGCAAGATGTATAGACTAGAGCAATTGAAACATCCGTAGAACGACAAAGTGTAATGGCAGATTGCATCGGCTCGAACCACGCCACGCCACAAAAGTCGCGACGTCGTTCCTGCGTCATGGCAGGTGCCCCCGGGCAGGCGCGGGTGGTGCTGAAAGGTCACCAAGGGGTTGGCCAAATGGCAAGTTTGACATAGAAAATGAATGAAAATGATTGGTTGGTGGTTTGGAAATGTTTGGAACATGGCTGGATTATGACTTTCCCATCATCTTAGGAACAATAATCCCAATTGACGAACTCATATTTTTCAGGGGTCGGTATACCACCAACCAGATGATGATGAACCAATGAATCAATGAACCATTGACTTTTGAGGTACCCCATCAGACAAAACATGACAAACCCATTGTGAAGTGCGACGATCGCGATTCGTGGCATTTTAGCGTTTTTTTCCTGATAATTGGCCAACAGTATTGGGTATGTTGGGCAAGTTGTGCAAGGCCTCGAAAATCTTCGGCCTGGTGGCGACTGGAACGATGGCGGCGGGTGCCTTCGCTGACTTCAGTTGTGATTTCAGCCGCGTTTCAAAAATTTATTGCTTGTATGTGGTATTTTTGTGCAGTGACTGCAGTGAATGTCGAAATCATTTCTTAAAACTTTGACTGGAAGGTAGAAACATGTAGAAACGCATCGTCTTGTTGCTGCGTATGAACCGCAACGATAGGAGGAGAAGGATGATGATGATGACGACTGCGACGATGGTGATTCATAATGATGATCCATCCTCAGCCCTCAGCTTCGGTTTCAGCAGGATCATCATCACGGTCCCGGCCCTTATTTTCCTCGCAGCTGGCTGAGGATTTTACTGGTTCGCCAAGCCCCGCTTTGAAGCAATGTTGCAGCCACCACCGAAGCCTTTGAAACGGTTGCAGCTGGTTGGAGAGCAGTGGCATGTTTTGGACTCAACCCTTCAGCACCCCTGAACAAATTTCCTGAAATTGAACAGCTAGAAGTCTTTTGGATGGACATCCACGGGAGATGAATGATGGCCTAATGATGGCTATATGGGCAAAAAGTATCGATTTTGGGATGCCGGAGGCTCAATGGGATGGGTCTGACGGTCTGACCATTACAAAGATGATCAACTGCCGTTTGCCAATCCGAGTGAACATTTTTTTTGACAGGGGCGTTTTCCCATGAACTACATCATGTAATACCCTGGCCTTGTGGGTGGTTATGCGGTTATGCAGTTTTTTTTTTGCCTGACCCGGCAGTTTTGAGGTATCTAGAGGAGGATTTTTCGGCCAGCTCCAGCTTTAGCGGGCTGCGACCTGGCTGGGTCTTCAAGCTAGATCATCGAGGTGTCCTGGATGGCCGTGGGAGTGCAACTGTCATGGTCACAGTGATATAGTGGATGGGCCAGCGAAATAAGAATCACCAGTTGAAAACGGTGGTTTATCCCTGTTTATCCCATTGTGCATAGGGTTTCAACCATCCTTTTGGTGGTGCAGGATCTCGCAACCATCCACAGTAGACGACGTGATGTCGATTTCCTATGAGTTCCCCCACATCACCTCTATCAAACTTACCTCCATCAAACGTACCTATATCATCCTATATCAAATCTACCTCTACTAACCTCTGTCAATCCTATCTCCATCAAACTTGCCTCTATCAAGCTTACCTCTATCAAATTTACCTTTATCAAAATGATCTCCATCAGACTAACCTCTGTCAAAGTTTTCTCTGGCAAACTTCTATCTAAAAACTCATCTCTTTCCAACTCGCCCCTATCAAACCGATCCCTGCCAAAATTTGGATCAATTTTACCTCTATAAAGATCCTACCGATCCTACTATCCTTTCTGTCCTGCCTACCTCATCTCTTCTATCTACCATACCTATCTACATACATCTACCATACCTATCTACATCTACAATCTTTTTCCTATCGTCCTATCCGCCTCTCTATCCTATTTCCTATCCAGCCGTCTCTTAATGTGTTTCTTTGTCATCCGTATCTCCATCTGACACTTCTTCCGTTCAGTCGAGGTTTCCAACAACCTGCTACTTCACCCAACTTTGAAAATCGTCCCCTTTTTCCTGACAACAGGAGGGCTTAGCATGTGTCGTTTCATTTTGGTGTACCTGCCATGGCAGCTACAGAAACCCCAACACCAATTGCTAAGCTGATGGCGTGGGTGGGGGCCTCCCTTCTCTGGAGTTCTAACAGTATGTCAAAGGATGCGTGGAAATGGAGGTCGCACCAAACAAAATAGTTGGAACAAGCCAGCAAAAAACTGGATCGATTCTAGCCAACAAGTTACCTTTTCACAGTACTTGACTAAAGATTGCACTTTTTCAGGGACAGGAAATCAGAAAAGCACCAGTAAGGTGAACGTCATTTCCCATGGTTTTTCAGCACAAAAACCCGTGAGACGCAGTTTCCTCCTTGAGGCTTGGGTTACTACAGGGACGTACCTCCAGAGTGAATTGGTCATCGACTCCTTCCTGTGACATCGGCGGGGCGCTTCAAATTTCTTGGAGGTGAAATGAGGTGAACGACCTGGGCGCTGCAAGGGAAAGATCAGGAGAGTGTCGACACATGCTGATGATTTTGCTAAAAGAAATGGTTAATAATGGTGATTAGCCACTATCAACATCTATTAACCACTGTTAAGAATCATTCCTGGCGCTGTTCCATTCAACATCCGAGTCCACTTGGACCCGGTGAAGAACCAGGATACCTTCCGTGAGAGATGCGCGATGGACGACGGATGAGCTGGATGTGTGGCCGGTGAAGCGGGGAACATAAAAAAGGTTTTGCGCTGGGGTCATCGGGGGTCTGTTGTCATTTTGGATTTGACCAAGAAACCAAAATGGCTATATAATGCTATATATTTAGATTGAACATTGATGATCAACCATATTTTCAAATATAGGGTTTAGGGGTGATGGCAGCACCTGTATGTGGAAAGTTGCTACACGAAATTGCTGCCAGTTCTCACTAATCATATCCAAAATGTCGCACACTCAGTCCAAGATTCAGTCCAGTCGAAGAAAAATCTGGTGATCATTTTGTGTTTTTTGGAATTTAAGTGCACTTAACCGTTCAAACCGCAGCAATTCTTCCGCTGTGTTTCACAGAGCCGCCATTGATTTCTGGCCATCCGTTTCCACAGCGGCAGCGAGGCCCAGTTCTTTCTATGAACCCTTGTGTGAAATGACTTGGCGGGTGTGGCCCCTCAGTGTATGACTTGGGAAGGCACAACACACTGCACACCACAGCCTTGGTTTCCAGGTGTACTTTCTTTCTGCTCAAAAATGAGAAATAGCCATGAACATGATTCTGGTAGTTTTGTCAATGCCCACTATATAGGATTTTCAACGATGTATTCAAACATATCCGCACCTATCTAGACTGCATAGTGTTGCATTACAAAATTGTACTTTACTTTTTATAACAGAACATGCGCACACACAGGGACACCCGCATATTATGTATGTATATATACATATGTCAAAGGGAACACAGCGGTAGCACATGAAACAGTTGATACTGTTACGGCCCTTTGTGGCTCAAGCGCCCGCAAGAGGAAAACGGCCGCGCGCTGACTGCAATGCCTGGGTAAGGTTCGGTAACAACCAGCACATTAGGTACTACCATTCGACTATATCCGGAACAAGGATAAGATTGTTCACAGGTTATCAGCCGTAAGGGCTCACTTCTCCCGTCGGGAGAGTGGTACCTGCGTGCTGGTAGCCGGGCCTTCTGAGCAATTGATTGAGGACGCAAAGGACCAATCAGCTCATCATCGCAAAGATGCAAGGCGGCAGCGGAGATTCGCGCACCACGCAGTTTACCTTCAATGAGAACACTGCTATGCCGGTCGAGGAGGTCAACCAATCTTCCCCTGGCGACACGGCAGACAGTGGTGGGATACGCCCTACCCGAACTACACAGTCCGGATGGCAAGTTACATCAAACAGACGAAGAATATCCACCCAAAGTACACCAAGATCTTCTCGAAACAGTGCTCGAAGTGATGTTGTCCGTCAAGGGCATCGACCATCTCGAGGACGAACTACCCCAAGGGACAGATCCACCAGGGCCGTAACCGACCGAATTGGTGAGAGGACCGGGGATAGTCGTGTTAAGAGGAGATCAACGGATACTTCTGTGGCTAGTGAACCTATTGCCATGATAGAAGAACTACGGGCACAATGTCAATCCCTACGTAATCAGTTGAACCACATGGAAGCATACGCTGCATCTAGAGATCAACTGATTCATGACATCGAGATCAGATTCACTGAGTATCTTCAGGAACACAACCAGAATGTATTTGATGAGGTCAATGCACTCAATCATAGATTGTCATGTTCCGCAAATGAGGTTGCAGAATATCAAGCAGAACTAATGGTAGCATCTCAGGAAGACGAAGGTGCAACAATACGCATCCAAGACCTTGAACGCCGAGGTGCCCTAATGGAACATGGTGCACGACGGATCCATCAACGTGGTATGGAGATCCAGGAAGAGTACAAGGATGAAGTACATCACCTTCAAGGACTATTGGGTAATACGGAGGCAAGACTGCAACAACTTCATCAAACCAATGTCTTAACCACCGATATTGCCAATCGTCTATACAACGAAGGTCAAGAAATGCAGACAGATTTCCAGAACTCAATCATGGAATATCGTAATCGATCCGAAATGGCATCCTTCTCTAGCAACCAACTTGAAGTGATTAGCCAACAACAATCAATTGCAGTTCATGAATTATCTGAGCGGAATCAGCTATTGAGTGAAGCTTTAGTTCAGTCTCGTAAACAGGCCGAGCTGTATGAAAGCAGTATCGACGAGATCACTAGAGAATCTAGAAAGAAGGTTTTCGAGGCAAATCAGGCCAAATTGGAAAGTGATCTGAAGCATCGAAATACTGAACATGATACTGTCAGAAGAATTGCATCATACAGGAACCAAGAGGCCGAAGCGATATCACACTTGAGGCTTGAATCACAGGCTAGTGCAAACACAATCGCAAGGGCAGAGCATTATGAAGAGCTCTATACCAACGAGCGGGAGATGAACTGCGAATTAAAGGATGAGATCAAGTTGCAGAACACGAAGTTGCGGAGATCGTTGACTCAGGGTACTACGACCGACGGTCGTGGCCCCGATGAGATGCTTGTTGAAGATCTACGTAATCAAGCCAAAATCGCTCAAATCAGGGTTCAAGATCTAGATCATGAAGTTCATGAATGTTTACAAGAGAACATGTTGTTAAAAGAGAGATTGACTGAAGTTGCGGATGTAGGGGCGTCGTCCCTCACCAATGCTGAGGTCCGAACTTTAAGGTCTGAACTAGAGAGTGAGCGCAAAATGAAGTTGGCTAGTGGTGTTCAACAATATGAGAGATCATGTATGTTCATGGGGGAAATTCAGGATAGGGATGAAAAGATCGGTATCAAGAATTCTGAGATTGTTGACATGAAACGTCACTTAGATGAACTGAGAAAGAGTCTCAAGGATTCTGAAACATCTATATCTAGGGTCAGCCCTGATACACTTCCCTATTCGGCAGGCATCCCCAACTATGATCTCGCATCAAGACTGGTCATCGACAAACTGGAGAATGATGTGAGTGAGGCTAACTCTGAGAACGCTATTCTGAAATCTTGGGTTTCGCAGATCGACAGGGAGCTGACTTATGAGACGAATATGGCTCATTCCTATCGTGGACATGCTGGACCTTCTCAACAACAGCCTTCTCAATCGAACAAAAGAATCACTGATCTGCTGAAAGAGGTTGACAACAAGATCGCCGATGGAACTGAGAGGGACTATTACAAACCACCGAGTGGATGGGGCGGTCCGCCTGACCCTGATGGACCTCCTGACCCTTTCGGGCCTAACGGTCCAGGACCACCTCCAGAACCTCCTGGTTTGCCTTCAGTTCGAGGATCACAACGCGATTCAGCAGATGATGTCTCCACAGCGGCTTACACGGCAGAAGAAGTACCGAGAATGTCAAGACGGGAGGCTGACAAAGTCTATGTTAGCCCATGGCCGAAGCAGCAGAATCTTGGGGTTTGGCAATCAGATCTCATCAAGAGTGTTGTTCTTGCTGCAAATGATGGGGACAAAGCTGCATGGGAAACATGGCTACAGCCGGCTATTCGACCAAATCCTGACATTGAGCTATTGAATGACAGTGGAGGGCAACGATACCAGTCAATCGACGCCAAGTTGTCAATTGCATTGTCAAACGTGATAGCCCAAGCCGGTGATGTTGCTCGTCATGTAGCGATCAAGCTGAGATTGAGAACACAGAGTCATAGCCGAAGAGGAACCTACGTTATGGGACGAGAAATCTTGGCTATGATCCTGGAACACTTCAGAACCCCAGGTCAACGAGAGACAGCCTTCACCATGGAGCACATCGTATCGATGAAATATCTCGGTGACTCAAACCTGGAAGTGTTCTATGAGAAATGGATGGAGATGGTATCAAACATGATGCCGGATGATGTACCTCCTGATGATTGGCTTCGTGATGCTCTATACAAGAAGATTCGAAATTCGAGTCTTATGATGTTTGACATCAAGCAGTACGAGTCATGGATTGAAGGGGATCAAAGACGAAACTATCGCTATCTATTGGACGTCATCGAAAGACACATCTCCAGAATCAGAGAGGACAAGCATGTGGCCGCTAGAGAGAAGTACGCAAGAGACTTTGCAGGTGGCGGCAAACCTTCAGCCCCTGCCCCAAATCCAACTGCTGCTGCGCCAGATGCAAATCCAAAAGCGAAGCCTAAAGCTACTCCCAAGGAGAAGGCAGCACCCAAGGCGAAGGCCAAGGCCGATGCAGCTCCAGTTCTACCATCACCTCAGCCTAAACAGCATGCAAAAGGGAAAGGAAAAGGTCAAGGGAAAGGAAAGGAACGAGCAAACAGCCGAAGTACCAGCCCCAGATCCAAGAAGAAGATCCCATGCCATTTCCATTTCATCAAGAAATCATGCAGGAAAGGCAAAGATTGTGAATATAGTCATGATCAGAAGGTGTTCGATGCGAACAAGAACGCAAAAGGGAATGGTCGGAAGCCAGGAACTCCAAGAAGTCAATCTCCGGCAAACAAGACCAAGAAGGTTGACGAGCCATGCTGGCATTGGGCTAAGGGCAAGTGTCGGTATGGAGACAAATGCAACAAACGCCACGATCCTCATCTATTCAATACTGCTCCGAACACCGAAGCACCAGGCTCAAAGGCTACTCCTGCACTTATCCATGATTGGAGCGATGACGAAGAGACGTTCCATAAGGTTGCATCGAACGTGGTCAAGAAGAAGGTCAGATTTGATGAGTCTGAGGCTCACGTTCAAACTTACGTAAAGAAGGACTTCGTGAAGTGCAGCCGGAAGTCCCAAACAATCTCCAAAGGTCATGGTAAAGTTGGTAAGCCCACTGATCAGATAAGGAAAGATGAACAATGGTCTTATTCATGCAGGTTAGCGTCGAGCCGAGGGAAAGCAATGGCTATTCTAATCGATGAGAAGGGTGAATACAGTGACATTGATGAAGTCCTGGTCATCGTCGGCCCTAGCATGGACATTCTGATCAGACTCGACATCGAGGACGGTGAGGTGTCCAGGGAAGTTTTTGTGGAAAACTATGTTCAGCATATTGAAGGTCGATATGGTAAAAGGGGCAACACAATGTGTATCACTGTTCCTGTTGAGGAGAGAGACAAGAGATTCATATTGGATTCTGGAAGTGGTCATGATCTCATTTCATCCACACGAATAAGTAGGATGGATCTCCCAACATATGATGACAAGGTCGTCAACTTCCATACAGCAAATGGGGTGACATGTTCGACCAAACGTTCAAGCATCAAGTTCGAGGCATTCAGTGAACCAGCAGAAGCTCACATCCTGGAGGACACACCCTCCGTGCTCTCCATGGGAAAGCGATGCGTTGATCTTGGTTACTCATTTGTATGGCCGACTGGAAGAACCCCATTCATGTTGGATCCAAATGGCAACATTATCGAGATGACCGTCAAAGACTATATTCCCTATGTGAGCGTCGATCAAGAGAAGAGAAAGATGAAATCATCTTGTGTGGAGAAGATTATGGCGGTTCTTGACGATGGATGCTCAACGTCGGAAGGCGAAGGTCTTTTGGTCATTGATGGAGAAAGTGGGGATGAGCTAGAGGATCTTTCCGACTCCGTTGGACGATCCGATGTTAAATCTCCCAAAAGATCAATGAAGAAACGTAAGAAAGCAAAGTCAAGAGATGATCAACATGAAGTAGCTGTTGGAAGTGATGCAGGTGATGCTGAGGAAATGTCGTGCTATGCCGATGAGTATGCTGAGTTTGAGGACGACGGATACGATCCCAGCATCGCACCTGATGACATCCATGGAGATCATCAAATTGAAGTTGAAGAAATCCCTGAAGATGGAGGAGGTGAAGATGACGATGATGTCATCGATGTTGATGAGGAAGATGGAGGAGTCCGATTGAGTAAGAGGGGAACTTTGAAGAATGAAGCAAGATCGAAGGTTCATCTTCTAACTCATCGTTACAAGAACCCATACTGTGAGTCTTGCGTGCGTGCCAAGATGAAGCACAGGAAAACGTTCAGAGGTGCATTTCAGCGTAAGCTCACAAAGTTTGGGGACCTGATCACATTCGACTATGTTGACAATCGTCGGATTGCTGAACAGGATTATGGCGACGACAAAACCATCTTTGTCATCAGGGACAGATATACGGGAATGCTTCAATCTTACCCTTCTGCCAGAAAGGACACTGACGCAGTCATACAGGCGGTCAAACAGTTCATGGGCCGTCGTAAGATTCGAGAAGCGTACTCCGATGATGCCCCACAGTTCGACAAGGCAATGAAGATCCTAAAGATCCCAATGGATACTTCCTTGGCCGGGAAGACCAAGCACAACTCACTTGCAGAAAGAACTAACCAATTCGTCCTCGTGGCAACAACAACTTGTCTACTTGAAGCAGGGATTCCACCATGTTTTTGGATGTATGCCATCAGATGCGTGAGCCATTTGCTCAACATCGAGCCCAACGACGATGAGGTGAGTTCTTGGTGCAAACTTCATGGAGAAGAATTCAAAGGGAAGATGATACCTTTTGGTGCCCTCGTGTACTTCAAGCCCAGTGGATCACGTGAACGAGAACAACAACATAAGTTTGACCCTATGGGAATTCCCGGAGTGTTCGCCGGATACTCCATTGGTCCCGGGCTCCATTGGTCAAGGAAGTACAGGGTATGGGCACTATGTGATTGGAGTAAGCAGAACTTGGCCTACGATGCAGAGAAGCCCATCGCCAAGCTGAGGACTCCGCACTATACCGAAAGGGTCGAACTAAAGGAACCCCTTGAATTCCCATGTAAGTTGGAGTATGAGAGGATTAATGTTTCCATTGAGGGATTAAAATTGAAAGATCGTCTTGAAGGAAACCCAGAAATCCTACCGCCACCTCCACCGGATGATGATGATGATGGTGGAGATGATGACGATGGTCATGGTGGTGGTGGTGTACCTTCGTCGAAGGTCCCACGGGAACCAACTGATGGAGAGTTGGAAGCTGAAAGGCACTTTGACGCAATATCGGAAAGATTGGGACCACCAGGTATCGATAAGCCAGCACATCCAGATCTTCATGTTCCAGAAGGAGGACCAGAACATTACTCCGTTGGAAAGGGTGGAGATGGGGTCGTATACCTGAATGACGATGGTGAATGGGTGAAACTCAATGCTCGCGGTCATCCGTATCGTATTGATGAACGTGGTTTTCGCAGAATATCAACTACTCCAAGGCCTTCAAAGTATACCCCTGACGAGTGGAGAAAGATGTCACCGACTGTCAGAAAAGGGATCGCCAAGGCCGAAGAGAAGAAGATCGAAGCTGAAAAGGAGAAGAAGAAAAGTGATGCGAAAATCAAGGAAAGTGAAGAGCGAGCAAAGAGAAAAGAAGAAAAGAAGAAAGAGAAAGAAGCAAAGAAAGCCAAATCCTCCAAGAAAGACGACAAAGACGATCACGTTTCCGGAGTGGCCATGTCCCAAGACTACGTCCGAAGAGGCAAAGTTTTTCAATATGGAAAAGGGTCCGTTTCTCCCGTCGGGAGAGGGGTCTCTGCCTCTGCTCCATGTTATTCAGACCTATCAGACACTGACGTACCTGATGATGATGACTTCTTGATGGAGTGGGATGAATGGTCTGAGATCGAGAAGGGCAAGGGACCGAAAGCCACTTGGAACAACGACAAAGTGTATGACTTCAACCAGGGGAAAGTGGTGGCTGCTGCGACATCGCACAACACCAATGAAGTGCCCCAAGACGCTCGTGGCCTCAGTGATGTTTTCCTTCCATTTCCATGCATGCCGTGCATTAATCATTGTGATGATCATCGAGAAAAGATAGCTTCAAATGGTGATGGAATCAATATCAATAAGATGTTCAACACTGCAGTCGCAAGACCCGTTGGTCGAAAGGAAATGATGGAAAACGATGATGCACGTAAAGCTATGAGGAAGGAATGGTTAGGTCAACATGCTGCTGGAGTCTACGATTTCAGTGTCGTTAGAGAATATGATGACGTTGTTCGTGAGGCAAAGGCAAACAAGACAGAGGTTCACATGGCCAGAGTACACGGTATCTGTGTAGAGAAAAACTATCAGTTGCCTGCAGGAAGTCCTAGTAGAAAATTCAAAGGCCGAGGTGTCTTGCTTGGTAATCAGGTGAAGAACCAATTCTGGGAGGCTGCTTTCTTCCAGGACTTGGGCAATTCTCCAGCTACTTTTGAGGCATCGAGATGGGCTGATTTCTATGGGTGTCTTCCTGGCCATAATGTAAAACTTGCCGACGCGATTCAAGCATACATTCAAGCAAAACTAACCGGACCACCATGTTGGGTTGAGCTACCCGAAGATGCTTGGCCAGACGATGTCGATATTCGAAAGTTCCGTAGGCCAGTTGTAAGATTGGTTAAAGCTTTATATGGTCACCCCGATTCGGGAACAATGTGGGAACAACATTGTGATCAGAAAGTTCGAGAACTCGACTTCGTTCCTGTTGGAGAAGAATGGCCATCAATGTATTTTCACAAGAAACTGAAGTTACTTCTTGTCATCTATGTAGACGACTTAAAGCTGGCAGGACCGGAAGAGAACCTGACTAAGGGTTGGGAGATGCTCCGATCAAAACTCAACATCGAGCCCGAGACTGACTTAGGACTCTATCTTGGTTGTATTTTGAGAAAGGGATCTACCAAACTTCATGATGGAACCCCGGTGTCAACCATGACCTATGACATGGAAGGTTTGTTGAAGCTGTCGGTTGAGAAGTACTTGGACATTGTTGGAAAAGATACGAAGCTGAAACACGTATCCACACCAAGTCTACCTGAAGAAACAAAGAAACACAAGTCTAGAGCACCATGTCCCGGGAACCCCAAGAACAAGAAGGTATGTCCATGGTGTACTCATGAATTTGATCCGGACGCTCCATTGTTTTATGAACAAGGAACCCAAGGGGAAGACGTCTCACCTGGGGAGTCTGAGAGAGGTGCATTAGCGCCACACGCTGCTAGCGTGTTGATGAAGCTGCTGTACGCGGCGAGGATTGCTCGTTTTGATCTGCTTCGTTCCATTAATTCCCTGGCCAGGAATGTAACAAAGTGGACCATTGATGACGATGCAAAGTTGTATCACTTAATGTGCTACGTGAATTCCAGCCTATCTAAAAGAATGACCGGATGGGTTGGGGACAACTTCAATGAATTGACATTGTCTTTATTCGCTGATGCTGATTTTGCAGGGTGTGCCCAGTCTTTGAGATCAACTTCAGGGTCTCATATGCATATCCAGGGTAACCACACACGGTTTCCTTTGTCCGGGGGCAGCAAACGGCAAGGATGCGTAAGCCATTCGACGCCTGAGGCCGAAATCGTGGCAGCCGATGTCACCCTCCGTACTATGGGTTTGCCCGCAATGAGCATCTGGGAAACGCTGACGGGAAAATCGCCCAAATTATTGTTCCATGATGACAATCAGGGCATGATCGGTGTAGTCAGGTCGGGTCGTAACCCCACTATGCGGCATCTTGAGAGGACCCATGGCATAGCCATTACTTCCCTCCATGAACATTTCACTCGGGAGAACTACGTACTCATGTATGAAGTGACCTCGAAAATGGCCGCCGACATTCACACCAAAGGTTTCAAGAATCCGTTGGCATGGAAAAGAGCATGTATGCTCATCAACCTGTTGGACCCTGGTGACATCGGTACGAAAGATCTGCTCGATATGGTCTCACCTACCACGGATGTTGATACCACTGTCCGACAAGTATTTCAAACCAAAACTCAAGATGTTCCAAATTTTCCATATACCGAAATACCTATTCTACCACCTGAGGTGTATCAGAAGGGTCTTTCCGGTAAAGAACAAGTACAACAACTACCTGGTATGGATCCCATATTGGTTGTTAAGACGCCAACTTTCTTTAGAAAGCGACCACCTGGTGTACCATTGCCTCATGATTGTTTGAGAAGTACCTGGATAATTTCTCATGGCAAATGGATCAAGGTTGAGGATCGAGTTCCACCCGTTCAACAACAAGACCGTTTTGATCAATGGGTAGAACGAGCTTGTTTCCAATACCATCCGTGTCAATTTAGTATATCGCCGTCGGTGATTACTAGGCAATCAGCTGGTGTTGTCTCACCGGGACACCTGGCGTCAACAGCACGACAAGGGCTCCATGCTGCTGCGGTGCCAACTCGTCAGACTCCAGTCCTGAAGTATCCTCAGTTAACTGTGGGGGTAGGTCAACTATTTTGTCATCAATCCCATGGAAATGAACCCACAACCATTCATGCAGCCCCGTGTGGTACTGCTCGGGTGATCAACACGCTCCTTCGAGTTGTTCATGGGGGGAGTTCTGGATGGGGTAGTCTTCCAATGGGATTTCCTCCGTCGGGGGACCCCGATGATGATCCATATCCCACAGAAAACAAAGATCCCAATCGACGACGAATTGTATTTGCCGGTGGTGACGTGATTGCTGGCAGGGTATCAAAAGACAAAGCCTATAACCCCTCAACGTCGTCAAGAAAGGGAAAGAAAATATCCCAAAATGAATGTGATCAAGATGAATGGATATGGAAGGATGAAACAACATTGACGAGAGTGCACAAAGTACCAAGAAGAAAGGTGTTTACCCCCAAAGAGGCTGACTTTCTGCCATGTAAACTGAGACGGTTTAGAGATGAACGGGAAACCAACCAAGTATTTCAGTCAAGTGGGAGATTGATCCACGATTCATGGAGATTGGCGGGGAATAACATCGAGAAGACCAACAAAAGAAATGAATTTTGGACAGGGACCACTACCTTCAAGATCATATCCAATGCAGACATCAAAGATGTGATGGACAGCGGGTCTGACGTGGAGGACAGGGCATCGTGCCAGGACACTGTGGTCACCTGTATCCTTGATGGGAACATGAAAATCATTCCATTGGATGACATGTTTATAGCCCATCATTACAAGTTGAAGCATGAGACCAGAAAACAAAATGATTGGGATATTCAGATGACACTACATCGAAAGAATGGAAAGATTCTGACATATCACTTCAAGCAATCCTATGCTGATTTTCTCGGAAAGATACTCAATGACGTTATCATATCCCTCAACATCTATGAGATGAAAGATGATGTCCCATGCCTGCTCCTCATGTGTGCCGAAACGCAAAGTATCATAACCAAGATTCACAAACAGAGTCGGTTTAAGATGATGCATGTGGTCACTATTACCGAAGATGACAACCTTATGTCCAACTACGGAAGGGCGAAATGGAGACGTTGCATCAGAGGTCCTAGTGACTGCGTGTTCTTTGCGGGACCTTGCACCGGTGGTTCACCGTGGAATCGGTTAAACAAAAATGTGAGTGAGGTCACAGCACACAACATCAGAATGAAAGCACTTCTATATTGGGAGCTATGGGAAGAGTTCACATTGTGTCTGCAGCGTGTGCATGTTTTGCATGCCATGGCATTGTTGGAACTACCTCGGGGATGCGACTATTGGAATGACGAGAGAATGAACTTTCTGATCAATGGGACCCAATCAACTGTGCATGACTTTGATGGGTGCATGTATGGTTTGAAATCACAATTCAAAGATGTTGGGACCGCAATCAAGAAACCGTGGAGGATCGTATCGTGGGGGGTTGAGTTCTTTGACTTGCATGCAAGATGTGATGGCTCCCACACACACGGTCAATGTGCGGGTAGAGAAACACGTGCAACACAATTATATACCGAGAAGATTGTCAGATGTATCCTTCGAGGTGTCACCAATCAAATGTTGATCAACAACGTTTATGGAAGGAGATATCGACCAAAAGTACCAGATGAGATGAATCACCATGAATCGAAGTCATGTGCTTGCATCGTTGTGAATGACCTAGAATTCAAAGTTAATGAGAAGACCATCAATGAACAACTATTCATTAACTTCATCACCCAACGAGGCGGTGTGAAGGTGAAGCTGAGGTTGTATCCACGTCGTGGATCACTATTGGCGGATCCGGATCCCGTTAGAGGTGGATTGAAGGTGAAGTCGGGCTGCTACCTGCGTCGTTGGTGCGCCTTGACGGATCCGGATTCCGCGTGCCTCATATCGGTCTTCGCAATGGCTGGAACTGACCTTGTGATCCCTTCAGCGGCCAAAGGCATTAGCTTACTGAAGTCAACTCTGTCCCTCATCCAGGAGAAGAAACAAGAGCACAACCTTCCTGCTCCATTCTCAACCTATGAGGAGGCAAACTTCAGGGGTTACAAGGATAAGGACCTCGACGAATGGTTGGATCGAGTGAAGATTTCTCCTCCTGTCGTTGTGGCCTTAGCTTTTGTCATGGATAGAAGTGGCAGAGCATTCGTAACTCATGCAATCAGGTTGCTCATGAAAATGTTGTCAAAAGTGACCAACGAGAATGAGTTGAAGATGTCTGCCATCAGTTTCATTGACAAAGGGGCCCGATTATCAAAGTTGGTGGAAGGGGCCGCCAGAAATCCAGATGAGAAAAGCATCATGATGATGTTGTGCACCTTCGAGTGTGCAATCAGAATAGATGAATTTTGGGATACCCTCAAAGACCACTACACCGGGCAAAACAGTATGATCAACAAGGAAATCACGGTCAAGGACTTGCGCGACAAGATCGCAAACACAAGCCCAACAAACCTAGGATCCTTGAACCAGACGTACCCTCCGTATGGAAGTTCTTGCTACCAGATTCGAAAGAGGACGAACTTCGAGGAGATCGCCCGTCGAAAATGGGAAAAGTGGTCATTTGAAGTGATGCAGAGAGAAGCACCCGAACCAAGCGAAGTTGAAGAACGCATCAAGTACCTGGTCAACATCATGTACGAGGAGAGCTACAGCCTCGGCTATGCACTCCGACGTCACAATGCCAGAGCGACCAGTAACCAGGGTAAGACCATCATCGTCCAGAATGTCCTGGAAGACTGGATGTCGATGAATTATGATCTCAGTTTGGAACGGACGGCAGCTGTCGTCCATCTACAAACCATTCTCATGATCTCCAAGATGCTACATGAGTGGATGACACGATTGGAAAACTTCAAATCAATGTCATACCTGAGTGGGATCATCAAGACTGATCTGGTCAGAATGAAACAGGCCATTGACCTCCGCGACGACCTATGGGAGTTGGGGGGCTACAACATTGAGAGGGCCGACCAGGGCATGTTCGAGGAGGTGGAGAAACGGAACAGGACATTTTCCTGTATTCGCGACTATGTGACGACCACTGCCACCACCCAGATGGGCCAAGGAGCCACAGAGGTCTCCCACATCGATGGCTGGGACATCCCGCTGATGCCGAGAGATGGCAGAAACCCTCCAAGTCAACCGGATCATCCAGGTTGGGATCCTTCACCTATCAGAATGATGAATGACAAGCAACAGAGGGAAGCCGATGCGCAGCGGGCACAACAGCAACAGCAACAGACTGGGCCTAGTAGTTCCACCGCCGGTGGACACGATGGTTACAGCTCTGCAGCTGGGAGCGCACCACCACCAAAGGCTCCACCATCGAAGGCAAGGCCATCTACACCTCCTGCAAGAAGGGACTGGGTAATTCCCCGGGTACCAAACGGATATCTTTTCAGAACGTCCTCAATGCCCGATCAGAGGAATTCCGAGTTCATAACTTCAGCATGGATGGACGAGCGAGATCACTTTCTTCTATCAATCGTCCAAGGACCCGCAGCTCAAGCTGCCAGCACATCAGGGTCAGCACCTTGGGCACAATATTTGATGAGAGTGACAGCATATGCCTGCATGGTCTTCGGAGTTTGCAATCCGGGGGTCGTAACTGAGGACACTGCATCCACTATATCCGAGAAAGACTGGCTGAGGTGCTACAGCCACATCGTCCGCAAGTACATGCTGACGCGGACTGGGTGCTATTTGTCCACAGCAGGAATGCTCATGATGCTAGGGCATCACGACGTGAACGTCGCCAACCAATCCGACTTGGGCCGCATCAAGAAGATGATCACCAACCCGCTTGCTTGCAGGATCATCGAAGCACCAAACGGTCCAAGAGATCATGACATGTTGGCAGGTGACTTTAGGACTGGAACGACCATCCTCATCACCGACCTGATGTTCCGCGTGGGAACCCAAAGTGGGACGCATGGCATCCAAATGGGACTAGCTGACATGGGATGGGAAAGTGTTGAAGTATTCAAGATCCATGATTCCGAATCAGAGCGACCACTTCAGCAATTCCTGGACACGCTTGACAAGGTCAAGCAACATCTCAGCACTGATGCCGTCGACGATGGCCAGATAACTGTTCACCTTTGGTTGTCATTGCAATTCCTTCATGAACAAAAACCACCTCATTGTGTCATGCTTGAAAACGACTTCAAGAATCAGTTTGTCAAAGGGGTGCTCGATCTTGACCAAGTCACATCCCGACCCCTGATGGTCGCCATCAACAATGACTCCATGTTCAACGGTATGGACTCTGTCACGTCAAGACTCGCAGATGAGCTGATTGAGAAGATGAGGCTCCAAGGGATCTTGGTGACATCGGACCAGAGAATGTGGCGGTCGATGTATTTACAATTTGGAAAACAATATCCAATACTGAGTACGACCAAGAAGGGGACTTTGGGAAAGACCGCAATTTGGTCTGTAATCGAGAAGAATCTATTTCGCCAAAGAGTTTTCCTCATGTGTGCCACGAACCGGGAATATGTGTCCGTCCTCAATGAGGGAGCATTCAAACCCGATGAATCTGGCATCAAGACCAATGTGTTGGAGGATATGACTGGACCGACTGAGGCGTTCAGGATTGCAAGTGGTGAAATGACCCCAGGTGACTATGCAAATGATGACACAACAACCTTCCAGCGAGGCCCTGGAACCGCCGTCAACAGATTCACAAAGGACAAGAGGTTCAAGACCAGTTGGGTTGAACCAGTAGTTGGCACCCATGAGCTGGAACCAGTTGTCTCCGATCGATGCATGTGGTTCACCATCGACAAGGAGAATTCCGACATCCTATGCGGAAGCTGCAGAAATGCGGCGACGATGGATGAGGTCGAGACATGCCAGTCGAGACCGACCCATTGCATTAATTGCTCCGCCAATACCCAGGACCATTACAAGCGTTCAGCTCCCACATTGGAGGCCAGGAAGTCCGTACTTCTCCTTGCGGCCAGACTGAAGGTTGCATTCGAGGATCTTGGTGTTGACATTGTTGACATCAATCAAGGATTTCAAACATGGCTCACATTTACTGCGTCTTCGTTGATTTCAAATGCATCGTTGGCGTATGGGGAGCACTTGATGAAATCTCTATCTCACATGGGAGGTGTCAGAATTTCGAAGAGGCAAGCTCTGGAAATTTTCCGGAACGGCCGCGGCAAGCAATTCAGTATCTATCGCGAAAGAGTTTTTGATGAAGTAGCGAAGAAATGGCTCTTGATCTACAGAGTCACGAAGGAGTGCGGAAATGTCGCATACAAAGACTTCTTCGAGAAGGTCGCCGTTCCCGAGGTGAAGGAGAGGAACGAGATCTTTGGATTCTCCCGTGCATCTGCCGAGAAAACTGGAGATATCATCGAGTTCTGGCTTGGTGTCTTGGATGTGGCCAATATGGCCAAAGGAGTTGTGGATGTTTTCAATGCCAGTGTTGATCCAGCTGAGTATCTCAATGGATTGGAAAAGGCATTGGCTCAGTTCACATCGACCTCCAGAACCTCGAGCACCATCAATGACAAGAGACGGGGATCCTTCGACTGCACACTGCAAACTGCAGAAGCCGAAAGGGTCATGAAGCTCATCCACGCAATCCCCGGATATGACTCGCTGGCCAATTTCTGCTGCCTCACGGAATGGGAGAAGGATCAAGGATTCTCTCATTATCGAAGGAAGAACAACATCACAGGGGATGACGCCAGCATGGGCGCTGATGCCGATGCCAAGCCAGGTGACGAGTCGTCGGCTCACCCTGGGGAGGAGGAAGCTGATGAGCCAGCAAACGATCCCACCGATGTGGTCAGGGACTCAGAGAATTCCGGGAAACAACAACTTTTGGATGCGTTGGGAAAACTCTTCACCGTCTCTGAGGATGTCAACGTGTGCTTGTATTGTGGTAGCACCAAACATGGCCATCTTGAATGTGAACATGAGAAGAGAGATGAAGTCAGAAAGGTGCTAAAGGCCGTCCGAGCGTCGCTCGAGGCTGATAGTCCCACATCTGATGACGTCGACATGGAGCCTCCTGAGCACAAGAAGGACGGTTCAGGTGCTACTGAAGGGTCGGGGCAAACAGATGAACCTACAAAATCGAGGTTTAGTGAACACCAGTGGTACGACAGCATCAGGACTATGTCTGAAGTTGGTGACCTCGATGAGTATGGTAGGTTCTGCATAGAAGGACGTGATGTTACAAAGCTGGGACCACAGAACGTTGTTGACCTCAACGAAGTGATCCGAGACGCTATTGTCAGGGGAGGAGGCGACACTTGGTCAGTGCCAGACTTCATGGCAAGCTACTCTGACAACAACATCAGGAAGACCTTCTACAAACGAGTCGAAGCGCCGCAAGATGTTTTCTTGAAAATCATCCCGACAACAGGGGCCCATTTCTTCAACTGCCCTTACTTTGGCGGTGTAGAATATGCTGCCAACTACCGCTTCGAGACTGGCAACCGACTCGACACCTACGAGGACAAGGTGAGTACATCACTAAACAGGATCCTGCGGCACAACGTGGGGAAGGTATCAGAGCAGCAGAGTCTGTCCTGTGATGACGCCGGCTGTGTGCCCATCGAGGAGGTGCTCAAATGTGAGTCCATCTGGAGGCACGAGCATGCACGCTGGCCACACGTATTCCTTGCCCCAACAGGAAGAGCAAATGATCAGAGTGCATGGAATGTCAAAGAGGCGAACTACCGCATGACATTGCTCTTCAAGATCATGTTCCACTGTGCCCGGTACGGACGTCGTGTGCGTGAACAAGTCTCGGCATTTGGGATCAACAAGGACATTGATCGCCGCAGCCTGACGTGCATACACAACAATGTCGAAGCGGACACGCACATCCCTGACGAAGGTCTACTGCTCTACCCAGTGGCGGTCCGTGCTCCTACGGGGCACAAAGAAGGATCTTCAAGAGACGACGTTTCATTGCTGTCCTCGTTGCTTTCACATCCAATCGCACCCAACACCATTTTGTCATTACCGGTCTGTTTCCACATCACCAAGAAGACCAACCTCCGAAGCATTTGGAGGCAGGGGTTAATTCCAGGAGGTCTTGGAGAAGGTCATCGGATGTTCACGTTCTTCAACCCGTATGTGCCATGGGATCATAGATCATGGACCATCACGAAGAGCGTTGATACGCGCAAGGGTGACTACATTTGCTTGTTCATCCCGACCGAGACCTTGATGGTGGAATATGGCGGTCGACTAACTGACTCGGGACAGATCGTTTCACCAAGGATCATCCCGTTCTCGGCAATCAAAGGAGGATGGATTCAGGACCCCAAGGACCAATACAACAAGACATGGCTCCGGTTGTTCGTCCCGTCGGGCGACGACCAGGTAGTCCGGTCTGGAACTATCAAATCAAGAACGGTAGCCACCAAGGAGTCCATCCTGAGGGTTGCAAGTCAATGCATCGACGCCGAAGACCAGCCATATGACGAAATCGCCATGGATGCCATGAACATCGTCAACCAGTTCAAGAACAACCTCATCGAGCCTGGTGGACAAGAGCAATACCTGGCCCGCATCAAGCTGATCGACTATATAGTCGAGCGCAAAAGGGTGCAAACGTCAGGTTGCCGTCATTGTCCTCACTGTCTCAACGAGACGCCGACAAAGCTAGCAGTGTGTATAGTCTGCTGGACGGAACTTGAAAGTTGTGGAATCCGTCCATATCGGCTACAAGCTCCTGAAGACGATGAAGATGAGGCAACAAAGAAAGAGATCGATGAAGAAGTTCGTCGACAAGAAGAATCGTTGTTCAAGGATACGGTCAACCAAGCACAAGAAAATGTATCCGAGTCCAACGACTATGGCTTCAATCCTGACGAGGTCGACTACAATGAAGGCGATGATGAGGAAATGGATCAGGAGGAGGAAGCTCAACAGGAAGACGACGAAATCGTTGAAGAAGAAGACGATGAAATGGACGTCGAACCTGAAGATGATCCTTCTTCCAAACTTCCAGCGTGGACTAAGAATCTTGAAAGCGGAAGCAAGGGTATGCCGGAAGACGGACTTATCAACAATGACGTCTCCGAGGCCGCGGCTCACTTGTATGACAATGCTGTCATGTCAAAGGTCATCACAATGTTCAGGCTCTACTATAAGCAAAGGGTCACCCTGACCCCAGAGGAGTACTACGAGATGATGACGGAAACCAAGCGAGTCCGGCTGGACCTGGACGACTTCTGCCCCTACACAGGCGAAGACCAGGATGGCAACCTCAAGCGACCGACGGAGCTGGAGTTGGACGAACTCTTTCAGGAGAAAGGGAAAAGGAACTCATGGTCAGAGGGAGAGAAGATGTACTCAGGACGACCAAGAAACATGATGATGCCCGTCATCAAGACTTTGGAGATCTATGAAAAGATGATGGAATTTCTGGTACGCGCCGGGTACACTCCCGAGTCATTAGGTTTCCTCATGCCAATGAACCGAATGCAGGCTGATGCCCAAGGGAAGCAGGAGATGCGAGTGACCATCAGCAACTTTCTTCGACGACTGCTGAAAGGAACCTTTCCAGAACATGAATCATACACCTTCTTTCGTTCCGGGAGCCACGGCTTCCCCAACTGCATCGAACTCCCAGCTTTCTCGGTATATCTGAGTCTGAGGGAGAAAGAACAGAGAGTGGAACTGCTCTTTGCCGCCCAACAATGTGGCATTCCTTTACCTCAAAACTTTGTCAGCAAGATGGCTTATGCTATTCAACTGGCTGAGGCCGAGGCGCAGAGGGGAAAGACCGAGATGAAAACGAAGATGGCTCCAACCCTTGGCGACGAAGTGGTGAGTGAAGTATTCAAAGCGGTCGGACATACTGCCGCTTCCAAGTTTACCACCGCAGCCAAATCATCAGCACAACCTTCACAGAAACCTGAAGGCACTGGTTCAGCATCATCCTCATCGGCCAGCGCACCAAAGGCTAAGGCTATGCCGAAATCCCATGAACCATCAAAGGCACCGCCTGCGAAGCCCTCATCGCCGAAAGCTGCTCCGAAACGTGCGGCAGGATGGGAGAAAACTCCAACAACACCTCAATGGAAGAAAGTCCGCCGTGAGCAGTGAACCCATTACCTTTGTCCATCAAAATGATCACTGGACTAAGATGTGTATCGTCTTTGTGAACAGATGATCAGGAAAAGACCAACTGAGTGGACTCTGAGCGAGGCAGTAGACTAATTCGCTTAGGTCCGAAACTTTCGATATTCCCAATCTGCACGAAATTCTGCACAGTGCACGTGAATTCGTTAGTTAGCATTGTGAATCTTTGGTAGCGAAGCGATCCATTTCTCCCGTCGGGTGAGTGGCATGCCTAGCCAACGTAGAAAAGTAGATGTTAGCTAGCAATAATTCGCGCTGTACAGCTTGATGAAGCGCCGATGCATCGACAGCCATAGAGTAGGCGAACCCGGAACCATTATTCCCGTCGGGTATGTGGAAAAGGGGGAGCCGAATGGCAAGTTTTATGTACATAGGCGTAATTCAAGTAGCAGAAATAATCTAATTCAAAGTTCCCTCTCTCGTGTCCGTGGTTCGAAGAATACCACGGGCATGGGGGGTGTCAAAGGGAACACAGCGGTAGCACATGAAACAGTTGATACTGTTACGGCCCTTTGTGGCTCAAGCGCCCGCAAGAGGAAAACGGCCGCGCGCTGACTGCAATGCCTGGGTAAGGTTCGGTAACAACCAGCACATTAGGTACTACCATTCGACTATATCCGGAACAAGGATAAGATCGTTCACAACATATATATGTAAACACATGTGTATATTAGTAAATAATTTCCTTCAAAAACAAACAAATAAACATATACGTACATGGACACGCACACACACATGTATATATATATATATATAATCATATGCATATAGACACACTTATATATATATATATAAGAATGCACAGATCTTTCTGTGTACATCTAGATCTATATATATATATATCTATATCTATATCTATATCTATATCTATCTATCTATATATATATATATGTGTGTGTGTCTGTGTGTGCAGCATATGTGTGCACGATATTTAAATTTACACACACACACACACTGGCATGCCCGCATGCCCGCATGCCCAAGCCCTCAACATCCCGGTGTAGAGCGGAACGTGTGCTACTGCTAAGAAGCTATATGCCTATATAGTTTGCTCGATAAGATAAGGGCGCGCAGAACCTAAATTACCAATGACCATTGTTACTACATTAACTATCAGGATGATATCCCTATATTGATTCGTATTGAATATTTCATATAGCCAGAAATTCTATCCCATGAGATGCTGCCGTGCACCGGGAAACACGAAGTGGCGCTAAGATCACGGGGCACTTGCTGCACGCGGTGCTGGTTCTGGACAGTACGGCGGCAAACAGCTTGCCGGTGCCAAAGGAGTGACCTACTTTTGGGGGATTGGGTGTCATCACAGAAAGCTGGCTGGGACATCCCAATTATGGAGGTTCGCTGGGAAAATCATCGAACTAAATTCTCTTTTTTTTTTTTCGATTGCACATTTTAAAACACATTTAATTTGAGAAACTTGTTGTTTAGGCCCAAAAGTGTAGGGAACATCGTTGAGAACATCAGCCAACTGTATTTTTTACGGGGGGCTATTTTTTGGGTTATTTTTTTCTAGTTTTTTTTTTGTTTTCCAGCCTGGCTTTGTGGCTTTTGTGGGTGTGTGGCTTTTGTGGCTTTTGTGGCTTTGCCATGCTTTACCTATCTATCCATCTGTCTATATATCTAATCTAATCTAACCTATACAATCTAATCTAACCTAATCTTATCTTATCTGATCTAATCTTATCTTAACTAATCTTATATTATCTGTTTATCTAACCTACCTAATCTATCAAAACTATCTATCTAATTTATCTAATCTATCTATCTATCTATCGATCTGTCTATCTATCTATCTGTCTATCTATCTAGCCATCTATCTATCGACCGATCTATCTATCTATCTATCTATCTATGGATCGATCTCTCGATCTATCTTTCTTTCTTTCTTTCTTTCTTTATATACACACGTTGTATCCGTACATGTGCCTTAATCAAACCCCCAAGAGACTTTAAATGGACCTTACACCAACCCTCAATAACCCTAAATAGCCCTAGATAACCCCAAATAAACCCTAAACCAACCCTAATTAAACCTTAAACAATCCTTGAACCAACCTTAAAGAAACCTTAAACCAACCCGACATAACCAACCCTAATCCAACCCTAAACTAAATAACCCTAAACCAACCCTAAATAAACCCTCAACCAACTTTAAATAAACCCAAAACCAACCCTAAATAAACCCCAAACCAACCCTAAATAATCTTGACTAACCCCTAAACCAACATTAAATAATCTTTGAATAAACACTAAACCCAAATTAACCCTAAACCAACCCTAAATAAACCCTAAGCCAACCCTAAACCAACCCTAAATAAACCTTCAGCCAACCCTAAATAAACCCTAAACCATCCCCAAATAACTCTGGATAAACCCTAAGCCAACACTAAATAAACCTTAAACCAACCAACACTATGATAGCATCCAATGCAACTATTTAGACCCAACACAGTTGTGCTTCAACCTATATTCTACATTTTCACCAGGTGCATGTTATGCATGCTCAAATCGATTGAAACCATGGACAAATCAATTGAACCCACGGCAAACTCAATGAAAATTATGGAAAAATCGATGAACACTTTGGGTAAATCAATGAACACCATGGACAAATCGATGAACAGTGCAAATGGCAAATTTTAGCTCCAAAATTCAGCAAAGTACAGGTTTTTGCTCCAAAATGTAGCAAATAGCAAGGAACAGTGCCCCAGACTTAAAAAAAAATCAAACAACAATGTCCAAAAAAAGTCTGCACCCATTTTTTGCTTGGTTTCGATGGTTGGCAAGAAAGGAGGGCATGTACCAATCTGACTTGACAATGCAATCGTAATTTTGGCCAGACACGTTCTCAGTTGGGGTGATTTATGGGTAAATCTATGGCACTATGGTAATAACCGCCACAAGGCGGGATATGGGCCCCTATAGATGTGGTGAAATATAAATATAAATAAATAAATAAATATATATATATATAACCACTTTCCAGTGACTAGTGCTTGGTGGTTCATCCTATTTAATAAGCAAGGTATACATCCGGATTGACCTTGCCTCTCCCAGTTATAGCCAGGGATGGAACCTATTTGGAGGATCATCCCACTTAGTAAAATTGTTAAAAAACCCGGTTTACTAAGTCCCCCAAATGGCTTATCCCATGCATAAGTGGTGGTTCACTAACCCCAGTTACTGACCACTTACGGTTGGTAGGACCACCAAGTAAGTTCCAGGAACCGCTGGGCCAAGTCAAGATGTTGGTGCAGACCAATATGGAGTTCCTTGGCTGCGGTGAGGTGGGAAAAGAGATGTGCACCCTTGTCAGTTACACGCAGACAACTGTATATATATATATATATGAGATATACACATATAATCTAGTACATTTTGTAAGGTGCATATGCATACATATATGTGCATTTACATTTGCATATAGTTTTACATGTATACGCATATATATATATATATATTATGTATGCATGTATGTATACATATATATATATACATGCACATATACATACGTATATATTTATATATATGTAAATATATGTATATGTAAATATATGTATATGTACGTATATATTATATTATCTTGTAGTGTGTTAGATTTTTTGATCTTATATTAAAATATTATATTATATTTCTATATTTTACTATATTTTTGAGTTAGTATGATATTATATTATATCATATTATATTAGATTAATTATACTATATAACATTTTTTGTATTGTATTATATCATTTTATATCAGATCATATTAGATTATATTTTATTATCTTATCTTATGAATGTATTATATTGCATCATATTACATTATATTATATTATTTTTTAAAATCACATCATATTATACCACAGTATGTTATATTATTTTATGTTTTATAATGTGATATTTTCTTATTTTGTATTATGTAACGTTATATTATTTTCTTTCATATTATATTGTGTTATATTATATCATGTTTTATTATATTTTATTAT
>CAMXCT020006555.1:257500-400556 GCA_947184155.2 Cladocopium goreaui | reverse complement strand
GTGCCACTGCCACACGTGGCTCTTTCCACGAAGTAAGGAAAAGCTCGGAAGAGGGAGCCTTCGGGTTCCTCCCCCACGCTCGCAGCCAGACCTCTAGTTGCTCGTGGGCTTGGATCTCATCGGGGTCCAGGACTCCTGCCTTCCCATCGGTTCCAGTCAGAGCCTGCATGAGACTCATAGCCACTTGCCAGCCTGGCTCCCGGACTGCAGCTGCTATCATGCGATCCTTTCTCTTCGAGTCGGCGGAACGCCAATCCTCTGCGAGGCCCCCTTGCATTTCCCACACCTCTTCTGGGAGGAGAGGACGGACCAGACCCGTCCCATCTTCCAACAGGGTGCCTCCTGGGATCTTGAGACGCTCCCCTGTGAGCCTAGGTCCGCAAGCTGGGCCCCGTGTGCTATGGACCAGGTGCCTGCTGCCGGCGCGCACGTCAACCAAGTGGCCGACTGGTTTTGGAAGCCACTTGTCTCCGGTGGTGATGAGGTTTGGTTCTCTCGTGAAAAGGTAGTCGGGCGGGCATAATCCCTTACCTGACTCCTCTGCGGATCGCAGAGGTAACATTTGACACTCGTTGACTTGTGCAACTCGCCATGCTTGAACTCTCTCCTTTTCGTCGGCCGTTCCTCCAAAAAGCCAAAGTCTTCTGGCCCTGGCAAAGAAGCTGCCGTGGTGTGAAGTCTGATAGTCGACCACTTGTGCCTGACCCCATTGAACCTGAAGCTGCATCAGGCGATTTCGGCTGGTTTCAGAGAGCTCCCTGGGCTGGTCAACGATAAGTCGTCCTCTCCAATCAGTTCTGGCGAGAGTTTTTAGAAGGATGTCTGCCTCCCGCCCTTTTGGGTCTTGAGTGAGAACACAGACGATCCAGTCAGCTTGCGCCTGGCTTGCGATCGATCCTCCGCCCTTGGCCCACCCCAGCTCGAACGTCAGTAGTTCCGACCCTAGCCGGATTTGGTGGAGTCCCCCTTTGAATGGCTTTGGTTCGATCTTGGCGGGGAAGGCATGCACGGTTTGCTGTTCGTTGGCCAGCTGAATGGCTAAAGCTGCACTCGGGCCCTTCTCCCCTGGTAGCTTCAACGTGGGGCGCATGGCTTCTCGCAGGAGTCCTTCCCAGTCCTCATTGAGCTCGAGGCGGGTCCAGCCACTGCTTTCCATTTCCGCATGGACCTTGTCTTCATCCTCCCTTGTCAGCCAGTCGTTGAGAGTATTGTGGTAGGTACGGACGTACGCTCCATCGACAGTGAAGCTATTCTCCGCTTCGAGCCGCTGGAGCAGCAGCAAGAGCGCCCTCACGTATCTGTTTGAAGCGCGCCTGGTACGTAACCATGCTTTGACATTCATGTTGTCACTCACATAAAGGATCAGTTGCCCCTGCCAGGTTTCCTTCCGCGCCGCTGCCAGGACAATGAACGTCAGAAGCTCCATCACTCCGATGATCTCCAAGTGATCTCCGCCCCCTACGACTTCGCTCACGGCCCTGACGTATCTGCTGCTGTCCGCCATGTGGTAGCATCTATCCTTCCAATCAGTGCTTCCGAGCCTGGTTAGCGTGGCATCTCCTCCAACGAATCGGGCCGAAGCGGCCATGCCAGGGAGTGCGAGCCTTTCCCTTAACGGCAGGGGCTTGCCGAAAGCTGCTCTGAAACTGGTTCCCCAAGGCTTTTCCATCTGGAGGCGAACCCAATCGAGCGCATCCCAGAACTCAGCCCAGGCAGCCTCTAGCTCACTCTCGGAGCCCCTGGGTTTCACCCATTCATGATCGCCTACCTCCTGCTGCAGGAGCCTGTAAAAGACTGGTAGATAGGGTGCAATCTCCGGAGCGGAGACGGCCCAATACTGCGCTGTCCCTGCCAGTTCTCGGAGCAGCTTGGTACGAACTCGTTGGCACCCCCTTTGAAGCTGAGGCTCTCTTAGGAGATACTTCGCCTTTATTCGCTTCGGTTCCGGGAGGACCACAACCTGTTCTTCAAAGTCTAGGTGGAGGCCCCACAGGAGCTGTGATTTTGCCGGGGTGCCTTCTTCGGCGAGCTTGTCGAGATTGATGGCTCCAGGGCCCCAGACTGATACCATAGCTGCATCCATTGCTGACAGGGATCTCTGGATCCTATTCCCCACTAGTGGCTCTACCACCACGCCGTCATCCATCAGCCATCGGCTGGTGGAGGGAACCACATCGTTGAATTGAGGATGGCATGGTCGGAACGACCCGTGGTGCTTTTGGGCTGCGGTGGCCCATATCACGAACTCCCCTGGCGCTCCTACCCAACCGAACACCATCACCAGACTCAGGATCAGCACACCTAGAATCCTCGTGCAGAATTCAGGGACATCGCCTGGCTTGAAGAAGTGCCACTTGAAAGCCCTTGGCACATCGCGTTTCGCACACCTCTGTGGAACCTTCGGGTGTCGCACCCTCCACCAAAGGCTTTGCCTGACCACTGCTCTGTGCCTAGGCTGAGCGGCGGGTGGGTGGTCGTATTTGGAGCCCGAAGCATTCCTGGCTCGCATATCGTTGATGGGACGACCTTCCGCTGAGATGGTTCTGTCGGGGTTTTGCTTGGGCACTCGGCCGAGAGGGCTCTCGGCCACCTTGCTCTCGGTCAGTATCTGGTCGATTTGCCGATTTTCTTCTTGGTCCTCGGTCTCTGTGGAACACAGAAGTACTGCCCCGTAAGATGCGTCTTTCCATGCCTTCTGCAGCATCTCTTCCTCGTGCCCCCTGATGGAGCCGTGGTTTCGGGCCTTCTCTCTCTTGGGGGTACTCTTAGCTCGGCTGGGCACGCCCTTGAGCACACAGTCTTTCAAGTATTGCTCGTGTAGGGGGCTGAGCCCTTTCAATGCTCCTTCCTTTGCCTTCTGGAAGTGTTCCCCATACTTCCTCAGCCTCGCTTTGTTGACTAATTCAGCTGCTCTTGGCACCGAGCCGGCGGCCCTCAACAACGCATTTCCTGCCTCTGGCTTTTCTCACTGCCTCCTTGCTGTAAGCACTCTGGCATACCTCCAAGTATTTCTCAGCAGTGCTTTGGCCATTGGCGTCGTCGACGCTGCCTGCCCTTGTGCCCTGCCCCTCAGCTTGCTTTTCGGGATCGGAAACAGACCCCTCCCCCCCACAAAACGTACAAGGGTAGACCATCTGTTGGAGTTCGCATCCTGAACAGGTGTAGCCATGTGGGAGGCCTGGTCCATCCGCTTGGCCAGCAACCACCGGTGCCAAATGTTGGCCAAGGGTTCGCTCCAACGTATTGGCTGGATCAGCCGGCCAAGGGGGTGCGTCCAGTTCGGTCCAACATTTCTCTAGGGCTTTGAGCACGCTGTGCTCTTGCAGATATGTTGTCCAGCTCCATTCTTCAAAGGCTGCTCGGACTACCAGACCCCAGGCTGCACACAAAGCTGGTGCGTATTGCTGTGCCAGTCGAGTGAGAGGTACTTGAGGAATTGGACTGGGTCCCTTCAAGGGTGCGTGCTGGTGAGTCGGGCCGACTCCTGGGCACTGCCTACCAAGGAATAACAAGGCCCATGGGTAGAGTTCTGGGGAGACCAGCCACCAAGAATGCTTGCGATGAAACAGGCCCTCCTCAGTCTCAGGCGGTCCCAGACCCCAAGCGCACATAGCCATAGAGACAATTTTTGCGCCGGTGCGGCGGCGGAGCCTCTGCATACAAGGCAGGTCCCATATCTTGGGGTAGTGGCCCGACGGCGCGCTACTCTCCAATGCGAAGACTCTTCCGCTGTCCGCCAGAACCGTACAAAGTTCGGCTGCGAACTCTGCGTCTTCATTTCCTTGAACTTCAGAGGGACGAGTGCCGTCGCCTTGTGGGCGTTGCCAGGTCCTGCTGCCACCGTTCTTCAGCTGGTGGTCGCAGAAGGAAGTACAAACGACTCCAAGCTGCCAAGTGTTGGGGACATCGGGCCCTGGTGGAGCACCAGCTAATCCCAGCAATCGTTCTCGGACCTTCGGGTCACGGGTATCATGCTGCGGCTTAAAGCCCTTTTGCTCGATCGGGTCCTCATAGTATTCAATGGGTTCTCCGCACGGGATCCCCTGGTACTGAAGCCCCTTGGTCCATCCTGCCCATCCAGCGTACACCTCTTGACCAATTGGCCCATAGGCGAAGGCGAGCCTTTTTCGCAGAGGCACACCGCTGTTTTGAAGAGCCTGTGGATCATCCTGCAAGCAGGACTCAAATGAAGCCGGTGGCAACGGGAATCCTTCACCAACACGATAAGGCCTTTGCTGCTGTTGCTGGCATCTTGTGCAGGCGGGGGACTTGGCTGGAACCATCTGATCCTCCACTTTGCTCTGGTCCAAGATCACCCTCCAATGTTCAACCTGAAGTTCCCTGGTGACCTTGTCTGCAGTCCTCAGGTGATCCAACAGCTGCTGGGGCTGTTGTGGAAGAAGCAGGCGCATATGCCCCCGGTGGATGGTAACGAAAACTAGCTTCCCATTGCCAGCATCATCTCCGTGGAGCAAGTCGACCTCCAACCGACCAAAATAGGAAATCCCGAGGACCGCCAACGTGTATCCTTGCAGCATGGATCCTGTGAGGGTTTGCAAGGCGCGGTAGTCTTTCTCGTGGTGAGGATAGAGGCAATCATGGACGTTTTGACGCAAGAAGTGCTCGCCCTCAGGTATCCACGCTGGCGGATCGCCAAGGTGTGCGTGAGCCTCCACTGCTTCATCCCAGAGATGTTTTCTCAACTGGTTGGCTCTGGCTACGGCCTCTCGTAGTTCTACAGATGGATCATCGGCCAACGCTAACCCGACACCCACATGAAGAAGCAGGCATTGGCGCTCTTCTTCCAACTGCCCGTCTTGCAGTGGGACCTCGCTGTCTTTTGCGTTCAAGCGATCCTGGTAGTCACGGACCGTGACTGAGCCGATATGCGACAAGTTTCCTTGAAAGTTCAACAGGCCATGACCAATACCCTCGTCCCATGTGATGGGCGTAAATTCGACATCCGCTTGGTGACCCGCTTTTGGCTCGTGCTTGAGGAGCTCAAGTTGACGTCCGGCTTCCTTAGAGAGCGCGGGATGTCCATGTTCTGCCGCATCTTCGAGACACCGGTTCAGCTCCAGTTCATATCCTTCATCTTGTGCTGCCATCATGCGTGCAATCACATGGGACCTGAGATAATCCGTGGGCGGCTCCAAGGCCGCCAGAACCCCTTTCTCCTCCAGCGACTTCCATCGTTTCAGCCTTTCCCGCTCCTCTTGGCTCTGGTCATCCCAAGCCGGAGCGGCTTCTTGCTCAGTGGGTTGTGAGGGTATTCGCAGCCAGCCCTCATCTGGGCCCTGAACCGCCTCTTGCAAGTCAGTCTCGAGATGGGTCAGAGGGATATCATAGTCTTCAGGTGCGACCCACTGGGTGTTCCCAACCTTGTCTTCTTCAGCTTTACCCTCAGCTTCCTTCCCAGCTTTGGCCTTTGGCTTGGGCTTGACTTTCGCTTTCTTGCTAGGTTGGATCTTGTCGGCCTTATCCGCCGCTGCCTGGGTTCGCAGCTGAGCGACCCTTCCGTCGACCTCTTTGGGATCGATTTTCGGCCCACCTTTGAGTCCTCCTCTTCGAATGACCTGCATGGCAACTGTGTAGTCAAGTTTGGCCAATCCCGGCAAAGGCTCGTGCGCGTGCTGGCACTTGTCGCCTCTTGTGCATCCCATGTGTGTGGCCGCATCCCAGCAGATAGGTTTGTTGGTCTTGGGATCCTTAGGTGCGTGCTCCACGGACCGTGAAGCTTCTCCTTGTGCAAGCCGTTTTCCAGCTGGGTAGGCTGATTTCATGCTGCCGCCCGCATATCCATCGGCCTCTTTGTCTTTCAGGTTAAGCTTTGGGGCTTTCCCTGTCCTTGGCTCTTCATCTTCAGCTGGACCAGCTGTCTTCTTCTGCTTGAGGTTGTGGTCGTGCAGCTGCTTGTGGAGCAGCCTCGACATTTGCCTTTGCTGCCTGGGTACCACAACTGTCTGGTAATATCCGTTCGGGTCGCCCAGATCCCATATGCTTGGAAACTGGAAGTTTGCTTGCCCATCCGCTCCCGGCGCCAAAGCTAGCAGCTTCAGGTCTTCAAGCCGTGGATTTTCGGTCCCCAGCAGAGAGCAGAGTTTCCTTCTGCTTTCTCGCAGTTCTTCGCACCAAGCCGCGACAAGTTCCTCAAAGAGCTCGATGCAGTAGGCAGCTGGGAAGGCATGCTCGTCTTCTTCATGGGCCTCCTTCAGGGCTTGGAGACAATCGAGCCTTTCTTGGATATGCTCTGTACCATAGCAGGATCCAAACACGCGAACTGAGTTTTCCGCGTACCTGAGCCAAGTGTTGAAGACTCCTGGTGGTCTCATGCGATTTTCGATCTTGTTGTCGGAGGACGGATTCCAACTGTCCAACTGCTCGGACCGAGCGGTAACGCAGTCACTTGCGTGCAAGGTATAGGTGTCTTTGCCACCCCACCACAGACCAGCGATGCCAAGTAGGACCCTGTTGGTCATCAGCACCGGCCATTTGATCAAGTGCAGCATATGGCGAGCGTGATTTGCCACCCTTTTCCCCGCGTGGAAAAGTTCCTTCCCGTACACTCCCGGTGCGAGTTCAACGGTCAGGGTGCCACAGCCTCGTGCCAGGAAGACGTCCATCTTCTCCGCCTCTTTGATAGAACTCAAGGTCCCTTTCGTGAGGTTTTTGTCGTCATCCTGTGCTCTTCTCAGACCGTCGATGGCGTGAATGATGCGGTCCGCGCTCTGGACTTGTGTGCTGTCTCCGAGGGCTTCTCCGAACGTGGCTCCTGCTCTGCCCTCCGGCATCTGCTCCGATGCTGGTTTCACGAGACTGTTTCGACCGCCTGGCCCCTTGGGAAAGAGCGACAATCCACCTCTCTGGACCGGGGAGATTAAGGAGGAGCTCCTCGGCAGAAGTGGATTCGCCGGCCGGGGGACTGCTGGCTTTACGGTCACTCCTCCTGGCATAGTTGCCGTCACGGGTCTTCTTGCAAACTCCATTTCGCTTTGGTCGGCTCCCAATCCTGGTGGTGTCGTTGGCTTCGAGTAGCTAAGGCGGTGATTCCTCGCATACATCGACTGAGCCAGTTGCTCATGATCTAGGTCGAAGGCAGTGGCCACGGTCTGCAACACTTCGGAATCTATCTCTCCCTCAATGTGCTGGTC
Organism: Cladocopium goreaui; assembly: GCA_947184155.2. Taxonomy (NCBI): domain Eukaryota; class Dinophyceae; order Suessiales; family Symbiodiniaceae; genus Cladocopium; species Cladocopium goreaui. The sequence continues at coordinate 393,405 of CAMXCT020006555.1, read as the reverse complement.
AAGAGCTCTTCGAGCCGCCTCCATTCTTCCCTGGCGATCTGAATCATCTAGGTCTGGGAAGGGTGGAATCGCCGGTCCCGCACCCTCTTCCAGCTCGACTTTCGGCTTTGGCGGTGTCATAAAGTCGTCGGACATCTCAGCTTCTTCACGCAAATATGCATCAGCATGTGGGAGGATCTCCCGGTAGAGTCTCCCCTGCCAGGCTTTACTTGGCTTCGCTCCTTCATCCGTCACCTCACCGTCCCAGGCATTCAGGGCCGCTGCTTGGTCTTCGGACAGGCGCGCGACCAAGACCGATATCCCTTGGCCGACTTCTTCGTCATGGGTATGCTGAAGGAACTTCTGCACCCAATGCTTACTAATTCGACCCGCCCCGTTGTCTCGAGGGGACCCTTTCAACAGCCTTCTGTGGATCACACACGTTTGCTTCAAGGAAGGGATGTGGACTTCGAGCAGCTCCTGGCTGCGCCCTTCTTCGGCGAACCCCTCGATGCGCCCCAACCATGCAGTCCACCTGGGTGGGGCCTCCGCGGTTTGTAATGACTTTGGTCTGAGGAGCACCATGCACGGGCCCTTCTCAAGCTTGCCTTCAATCTTCTTCTGGGATTCACTAGGATCGGCCGAAGCAGCCCTGGGCCCAAGTCGTTCAGCGCCGTCAAAGATGATCCGGCGGCTTCTTCGTGCAGGGGTGAGGCATTCTCCTTCGGACATAGATGCCTCGGATCGTGCAATGGAGCTATCTCTCTCATGTGTCCAGCTAACCCTGCGGGTAGGGCGAGCACAACCACCAAGTTCCGTCAGGTGGTGCTTGCAGAGGGGAACTCCCTGTTTGGCACCATCAACCTGTTCGTAGCAAGCCAACACGCTGCATTTTCGGCTTGAACATGCCGCCACGTAGAGCTGCCGATGATGGTCGCAAAGCCTGACGGAGGATCTCCTTTTGACGTCAGAGAGTTCTCTGTCCCTCTCCAGGAGCCGGACCGGCTCTCCGATAGCCCGATCTGCACATGGGTCTGTGGCCAATGCTCTCGGTTTGCCTCCATGTTCCAAACCGACTAATACGGCCTCACAAGGGTCATCTTGTACCTCTACTTCAGATTCAGATTCCGCATCCAAGGGTCTGACGACGGCTCCTTCGACTATGGTTCTGGGTGGCGTCCGCTTTGCCCAGAGTTGTCTGAGAATGAACCATCCCGTCAGATAGTACACGCAGAGACTAAGCCCCCGCACCATTCTACGTAGCCATCGACCCATCAAGACGATCACCCTGCGGGTGGACCACCCTGCATAAGCTCCCAAATCCACCAGCCCATTGGCATCCACCGAAGCGTAAGCTTTGCAATGTAGACCGGGTGTTGGTTGCAATTCAAGCGGACACCGCTGCTCGCGACAGAGATGGATTTTCCCCTCCTGTTCCAACGTTTGGCGAAGCGCTTTCGACGTGGAACCCTTCACTCCACGGAGACGAACCCATAACCCGTATCGATCCACACGTGCCCAATGATCCCCGTCTACCTTCAAGCGAGCTATTTGGTCATTCACCACAACAGCTACGTCATTGGGTTTTCTTTCTGAACCTCGACCCTTGACGCCTCGTTGGTAGAATTCGGAATCGACGCCCCCGCTAGAGGCGGGTCCACGGATATCCAGCTTTTCGTATGTGCCCCCAGGTCTAAGTTCGGGGAGGAGCTCCCCCACCTCTTTGGCTACTGCTCTGGTCTGTCTGCAGCAACATTTGCAGAAAGCTTGACAGGGCCGGCAGATAACCAATAGCAAGTAGAGAATCAAAATTGCTCCCAAAACCACGATGGCACTTAACAAACATCTGGCAACCCATGGCCAAAAATCTCCGCATGTCCACACCCCCAGCTGATCCAAGAAGTACAATCCCCACCCTCCTGAGGAGCTCAGGGTTCCAGGTGCTGTTGGTGTGCTGAACCATGAGGAGCCTATCCATGAACGGAAATCAAAGTGGAGGACAGAGTATCCCCACACATGGGCTATTCCTTCAAACGGGATTCCAGATTGAGAACTTTCCTTCGTGGGATCGGACTGACCTTCTGATACTTCGGGTTGATCTTTCCCATTGGTGACTTCTTCCTCCCTAGATCCAGTCATCCCATGAAAGACATCCAGGTACCATGGCAGGCCATACACAGAAGGGGAACCTACACTGGAAACTAGCCCTAATATGAGCGCCCAATTGCAAATGGGCATTATGACGATTTCGTCAGTATCCAACAATCAAAATGGGCAAAGACTTGAGCCCAAAATGACAGTAGCAAAACACGCTAACCCTCCGTTCTAGTGAACATCCAATTTTATCCACTCACAGCTTTTTCAAAGAAGCAGACTTCAACGGCTATGTCATCGACAGAGGCGGAAGTCACGGCGGCGAACCTTGCTTTGCGTGCTGTTGGTTTACCTTCCTCCTGCCTGTGGTCAGTCATACGTCACGCGGGGGGAGATAGCACTCAACAAAGGCCGTCCCGCAGAGTGGAAACTCCCCAAAGATGATTATTGGGAGCACAGTCCATTCACCAACCAAGTTACCAGAGTTCATGTCAAACCCCGGAATAAACTGTATAACCCAATTGATTCGGATTGTCCAGTGAACCTTCAGGGATTGGCAAGGCAAAGGTACACCATCATGAAAACCAAAACTGGTGATGTTGAATTTGATTTGACATGGGACTGGACGACTCCTGACGCTGACATGACCTATGACTTCGAATGGACTGGGAAAACTGTCTTTAGAATTCCTGGACCAAATGAAGTTGATTATGGGGTTGAATCACGGGAAATCAGATCTGCATTAACTGATTTTAACTATACGGGATCTGAAAAGCGGGGGGATGAAAGTGTGTACATGGCAGGACCCGGTAGTCTTGAGGTCATTTTCCTTGAGGACAACCAAGCAACCATTCGGATCCTTGAGAGTGGTAGGTCACCGTCATTTAGGCACACTGACAAAACCCAGAGATTGAATTTGTCATGGTTGTCTGAACAGTTCAAGTTCAAACGGAAACATTTCAGACTTGTCTATGTTGGTTCATCGCTTCAAGCGGCAGACATCCTCACCAAGCCCTTTACCAATTCTGAGAAGTGGGAATCAGCTCTGCGATTGATGGGTATTTCATCACAGCCCCTTCCGCGGAAGGAGCCACAGAAGATGAAAGCCCGCGCAGGGGAACCTGCACCTTCAACAGTGTCGGGATCTCAGCAGCGCGCAGGGGAACCTGCTTGCCCTTCAGTGGCATCTCATAGCAGGGTTCTCATTGAATTTTGTTGTGGACCTGATTCAAAGCTTGGTGATCGTACAAGGAAGCATTCAAAAGATTGTTATGTCGTCAGATGTACAGAGGAACGAGATGTTACATCTAGATCGAACAGAATGGACATTCGAAATGAAGTTGTTCGAGCAATTGAGAGTTCAACCGCACAACCTTGTCCAGTTTTGATTTGGATTAGCATTCCTTGCACTGGTGGCACAACATGGTCATATGTGAACTTGCAACATGAATCAGCCAAACTCAAAGTTGAATATCATCGACATGTTTTTGAGAAGATATGGTCATCAATGGTCGATTTTCTCAACCTTGTTCGTCATTTAAACCCCAAGATTGCGATTGAATGGCCAGCTCATTGTATCTATTGGAAGTTTGACCGAGTTGAAAAGTTCTGTGGAAAACATCAACTCATTAGAGTCACATTTGATGGATGCATGGTTGGTATTGTCAACAAAGATGGTGAATCTATAAAGAAACCATGGGCTATTCAAACTGATTGTGATTCAATTGTCACTGCTTTCGATGGACTGTCATGTGATGGTAGTCATAACCATATTCAAGGCAGAGGTCATGACTTGAAGGAAACTGAATCGTATTCTTTTCAGATGACGGATATGATCCATCGAGCTTTCATTGCAGCGACCAGCTCAAAACCCGAACTGACGACTTCTACTGCACTCTGCGCTGTTTCGCTTTCTACATCATCTACCATGGCTTACTTCCGTCGCTTTCCACAAGCAGAGGTCGAGGAGGCAGACTATTCCGCTGCTGCGGAGGCTGCTGGCATTCGACCCGGGGAACCGGAGTCCACAGCTGAAGATGTGACTTTGGGGCCCAATGGAAAGGCGTGGTATGCGTTGACTGGGAGCATTTTTGGCTCTGTCACGCAGTGTCGTGTGGTAAACGAAGCTGATGTGATTTCGGATTTGACATCCATCATGGGGAACACTGACCACTCGCTGTTGGCCAAAGGCTACCTCCGCGACGTCAGCCCAGAAGACGCGAAGCTCCTCGACGGCGTTTCCAGCTTCTCACTCAGAGGCATGGTATGCCCAGGGGAACCTGAGGCCAACTTCATCTTTGCCGGAGATTCTTCGATGGCACTTGTGGACATGGTCGACGGGTACGCTTCTACGCGCAGGAACATCGGCGAGTACATCAAGGAGAAGCCGGACCTCCTCCCACCAGGCCGCAAGACGGGCTGGCACGATCTCAAATGGGGTCGTGGGCTGCCTGACATCATCAAGGGCGTCGAGCACTCTCTTGAATGTTTGCAGCGGAGGGGAACCTCTCGCCCATCTGTCATTGTCATCTCCTACGCTGGCAACGATATTTTTGGGAACTACGGCTTCCTCCACTGTGATTGGCTTGACAAGGAGATGGCATGCTACTCCCAAAAGCGCCGTGACGCAGCAAACGATCTCATGGAGGAAAGGGTCAATACCCATTTCTCCGCTTTGAACGACCTCGTGAAGCTGACGACACGTGCCGACGTTGGGAACATCGTCCTTATCATGCCATGGTACGGCAGGGGGTATGGGTTGCACCCCGACTATGACCGTCAAATGATTCGCGAAGCTGAGGCTTTGAGGAAGCGCGGACTCTGCGTCCTCGATGCCACGTCGCTTATCAAGTGTACTACACGATACGACGGCCAGCACATGGAGAATTCGGAGCACAATCGTCTCCAGTGCATTCGCTTCTATTCCGAAGCTGGCGCTCTTGGCTATCATCTTTTTCGGCTTCGGTCGTGCAAGCCATTGATTGAGATGGCTGAGATGAAGAAGCGCCGCGAGGAATCGCTGGCCAACCCTCAACCTGAAAACAATCCTGAATGGGAAGAGATGGAAGAGGTGTTGGTTTCCATGGACGTGGACGGTTGGGAGATCTATGTGAAGGAGACCCGACCCAAAGGGCAACGGCTTCCCAACGAAGTTGACCCCGCACGTGCACAAGTCGCGCAGGCTCCTACGGTGCAGGATGATGCCACTGTGGCCTCATCGAACTGGCAGCTTTTGGAGTCCGTGGACGCTGCACTGCCGGGGGAACCCGAGCACTTTGAACCGCATGAGATCAAAGAGCCGGAGATGGATGGTGAGCTCATCGACGCCATCCTCAAGCCCTTTTTGGATCGGTTGCCTGGTGTTTCCGACGAGCGTGACATTGACGAGCCGGACGCTGACGAGGAGATTGTCTTCAGAGAACCCATTGTCGGCGGCTCAGCATCAATGTTTAGCCAGCGGAAGCTGCGCTCCCATCTGATGAACAAGATCCATGCTGTGGACTTCAAGTTGGATGGTTCTGGCGTAGTGAACATCTTGGACACCGACGTCACACGTGACCCTGCCAAGCTCGAACTTCGGCAGGAATCCATGCAGCAGACCGAAAGTGGTGCGGTCATCATTCGTCGCTTTGACTTGACGGATGAGGAGAAGCATCGTCAGATGGAAAGGGAGATCTTCGAGGAGCCCAAGACCGCCGAGGAGAAACTTCGCGCGGGTGACCCTGCTGCCACTGTCCAGATCATGTCGAAGGCCAAGTCGAAGGCGGCTTCCTCATCCGAAGCGGCATCATCTTCGACCGGCATCGCACAGGTGATCGGGGACACTGTCAGCCAATTCATCAAACCCAAGATGAGGGATCAGGCTACCATGATTCAGCCCAAGCCTGCTCCGCGGCTCCCAAAGGTTTCAACGGCGACGGGAACGTCTCCCATGGCGTCCCCAAAGCCCAGTCCGCCACCGACTCCGAAGAGTGCAACTGGATCCCCCAAGCCGGAGCCACCTGCACTCCCAGCGGAAGCTGCGGACCATCCTATGCCCAAAGCTTTGCCTTTTAAGGCACCGCCTGCAACGTTGACAACAACTTCACCGAGGGCACCTCCGCAGAAGTCATCGGCGCCTGCAGCTACGTCTTCGTCGGAGCCTGCCCCGAAGATGGCCAAGAAGGAGCCGCCTATGGCAAGTGCTCCTCCCCCGGGAACGGGTGGACCTCAGCCTCCGGCTGAACCGCCCTTGCGACCACATGGGTATCCCAAGTGGTATTTCTCCCCGGGAACGGGTGAGCGCAGGGAATTCACCATCCGGTGTGCTGACCTGCCAGGCCTGAGGTGAGGGACCTTGGAAGACTCGGTCACGATGATTTCAAATTTTCGAAGAGGGTGACCGGGCTGCTGCGTGGCTATGACCACAAGTTCCTCGAGGCGCACCATCGCCATATTCCTCCTGAATTTGATGAGGAGCTGTACTTGAACTTTGAGTCCATGTACACGTACCTCCGAAAGCGGCATCGTGCTCAGCTTTCGCGACAGGACCTGTACCTGATCCTTCGAACTCAGGACAGGTTCATGTGCCGCATTCAGGCTGGAATTGTCGGGGAACTGACAACCATGGACATGCCGTATCGCATCACGCATGTGAAGGCGTGCCAAGGTCATGACCAGTCCCTCATCGACAAGGTGGGAACGGCTCCATTGGTCAAGCAAATCATCTCGCTTGACTACCAGTTCACGGTCGAGGACTTGAAGAAGGGATTCTATCCAAGGGTCCCCATTTATCCTCACCTGGCGGAAGCCGAGGTCTCAGAAGAGTTCAAGGTTATTTACCATTACACTTCATGGGACTCCCTCCAGCAGATCATTTGCACGGGGATTTTTCCGGGGGCCACTTCATGCAAGGGTCATGTATATATGACCCGCCATGCGCCTTGGGAAATCGAAGGCAAGGATCCTGGTGTCAGGACGAACCGACCGCTGTGCATCGCGATCGACACCGATTGTGCTTTGCACTATGGTCTTCGCCTGGTGGAAACCTTGGCCGGTGCACTCATCACTGAGGACTGGGTGCCCAATCATTGCCTCATCTACGCATTCGATTGCGAGAAGTCGCAATACCTCTGGGCGAACCATGGCTACAACGGGGTGAAGAAGTACCTTCGGCAGAAGGCCTCCGAGAACGCTCTCACTTGGCAGGAGAACGAGGCTCGGAAGGGCACTCCTAACTACGACGAACTTGAGAGGTACGAGATTTCGGACCTGGAGGTGTTGAAGAACATGTTCGTGAATGAGTACGATCAGTGGAAGGATGTCATCACTCTGCGACGTCCGCTCATTTACAAGGAAGTTCCGACACCATATCCTGTCGTCGATGAGTTGCCAAGATCAAGCAAAGGCCGCTCAACTTCACCAATCTCCTCTGTGTGGCACGCAAGCCGACGGCAACTGCTGCTGGCTTCGACATCGCCCCTGACAACGCGCGGGAACGCCGTTCTGATCGCTTCGATCAGGAGGCATTTGACCCATCCGCGGAGGGGAACCTCACGCGCTGGCGGTATGTTTCAATGCTGGCAATGCCGGAATTGACATGCCCCCGGTGCAGGAAGATCTTTCCTGAGGGGATGTTGGTGTGCCTTGCATGCGGCTTGTCGCTGGCGACAATGTCCGACATGCGTCGTGCGTGTCAGGTGTTCCGCCTGGAAGAGTTGGCCGAGAAGCTGGGCTTCGAGCTGACGTTGGATCTTCTGGGCGACGACGATGTAGCAGGCACCACTCAAGGTGCCAAGCAGATCAGATCTGCTGCTGCAGTCCTCAAAAATCACGCCCGCTCATACATGAAGCAGGCGAGAAAAGCAGGGCTGACTTTGCTACAGCGTCTGGGAACGGACGCCCACTACGCCTTCAATTGTGCGGTCCAAGACCTTACACCTCGGTGTATGCATTGGATTACCGTTCTGGGCAACGTGGTGCTTCCATCCATCAAACGCACCCGCGAGGAGATCCGAACTGGAAAGATTCGGCAGTACAAAGCGCGTATGTGCATGGTCGCATACGAAGAGGAGCAGATGAAGACGATCATCGTGGATGATCATGTACTCATCTGGTACAAGAACCGCTTTTACAGAGCCAACCAGTTCGCGGCCGCCTATGCTTTGATCCCTGTGGCCGATCGTTTTGAGGTCTTGAGCGTCGCCAACACGACGTTCCAATCCCTTGCGTTGTCCAAGCAGGATGTGTATGCCGACATTCTCAGCTATGTCGACGACATCTTGCGCCCCCTCACGGAGGCAAAGGACACGGAAGGCGGAAGCCGACCCCTGCCTGCAACGAAGCAGCAGAACCCAGATGTCACCAGGTCCTCGCGTCCTGGCTATGGTTCTCATCAGGGGCCCACTCATGGCTACAGTCAGCAGGAATGGAACGACTACTACAATCAGTGGACTGACCAGGAGTGGGAAGATTGGCGCCGTCGAAATCAAGGCCACCAATACAGGGATCGACGTTGGTCGGGCTATCGCTGAGGCACCGCGGAGGGGAACCTCTCGCCTGGTGGATTTATCTTCATCTGAGGCGGGGTAGTTTCCTTTCAATGTGAGGTGTCGCACAGCGGAAGCTGTTGCCTTTTCGGATTTAATTCGGTTAGGCGACTAGCTTCATTTTTGCACAGGTGGGTGAGCGATTCCACCATCATTTCCAACACAAGTGTGCTAAGTCGGAATTTTTGCCAACTCATTCAAGTTCACAAAAGTTTCATTAACGCTTTGAATGCATATAATTTGAAGCAGGCATTTGGCACTCATCTTATTCTTGCCATGATTCCTTCTTGCATAGCACACGGCTGGTAGTTGCATGTACCGCAGAGCGGAAGCTCTTGCCTTGCGAAGTTAAGGCATCTTTGAAGCATTTCTGAAAGCTTCCCTGCGGGTTCACACAACATTGAATTCAGCTTTTGCCATAATTCAAATTGCTTTGCTTTGGCAAGCTCCTGGGCGACCACAAGAACTTTTGTTGCCGCGTGGAAACGCTGGCCTAGTATTGGGCCAAGACCTTTTCTTTCCACCTTGCATGTTCGACCACAAGCCCAGTCGAGCCTAAAAATAAAGCTGAATGCATCCGACCGAATTGACTTGCACTGCATCCGTCTTTCACACAACTTGATGTTAGATTGAATGGATTGCAATCGCTGTTGCACATGTTTGTCATTGCTGCATACCTGAGGTGAAAGCACAAAGGGCGATGGAAGGTTAGGCCGCGGACGGGTTTGGTTGTTTTTGTTGTTGTGTTCTTGGTTGGTTTAACATAACGGCATCCCTTACTAGTCTGTACATAGCCTAATTTGCAGCTTCATCTCCTGTGCGGTAATTACACTGCACGGGGGGTGTTGTTGCACAGTCCTAGTGTATATACTACCCTTTTCACCCTCTATACGGTATTGCATTGGCTCAAGAAATAGTGCGTAACCGGGTTACTGTGTTTTGTGGTTGTTGTAGGCCCATAGCCTATTTCTACATTATGTATACGTGTTGTTCTACCCGGTTGAGTTGGGCCCAAGTTGCCTGTTGCACAGGCAGTACTGGTCAAGCTTCAAGTGTTGCTCACTCCATGTGGTGAACATGTTGATTCTTAACACCATCCCAACTGCGACTGTTGGCACACGTGGCAGAATGTTCACATAGCATAACTAATGTAGAATGATCTTGATTTGCAATCTACAAAATTAAAAGTGGAAATTTATCAGGGTATGGCCTGTACACTGTACATTAAGACATCGTCCAACTGATCTTTAGACTTTAGACGGTGCAATTGCCACAGTATTACAAGACTGTTATCAAAGGCCCGATGTTGACAAACCAAAAAACAAAACTGTTGGCTTCGTAATTGAATCACCCAAGTGTTGAGCTTGACCTTGTGTTGATGGGGCTGTCAGTCAGCCATCACCTAAGCTGTTGTTCATTTGGTACTAAACTGCGACTTTCATTTACAGCTATGACCGATGCCGACCGATGCCTGTTTAATTCCTGTATCTGGAAAGCCCATCCCCACGCATCAAACTATTGCAACCTCAAACAACCCCACCACAACCGATGAGTCTTTTAAAGGAACCTACCTGGAATGGCCAAACATTTCAGTTTTTGTTGGACATAGCGGATGGCCAAATCAGATCGTGAACTTCAAACAAGCTGCCAGGCAGATCAGTCCCTTGCAGACGAATGGTCATGGCATGGAAATCTATACTACTTTGGAGCACCAGGGGCTTCATCGCAAAAGTGGTATGGACATGGTCATGACAACGAATACCCCTACCTCTATGCAAGGTTCACGACCACGCAGGAGTGGGCAAGAAAAACTGGAGGCATTTGCGTCCAGCGACATAACTCCTTGCGCTTGATTGAATTTTGAGTCCAATCAACTTGCACGGCCAGAGTCCATTCTCAATTACTAAACCATGTACCAAGGGTTCTTCATTTCCAGAGGTTCCAAACCGATATGTCCACTTTTTCGAATGATTCGAATGTTTGTTTTTTTTTCGTTCCGCTTCGTCCTTTTCATATCTTTTCATCATTTTTCATCCATTTCACTCATTGCCTCAATCTGGTTAGAGACGGCGAGGACGTGGTGTCCCTGAAAGCAGTCGAGAATGTCACGTTACCTTTGGGATGGACTGGGCCAGAGCGTGGTAGAGGCTACATTGGTGCTGCAGGCACTGGCGTCTATGTGGACAAACATCCAGATGGCTCCAGGACCCTCTTGTGGAGAGTGCGGCTTCTGGACTATGACTGTGAGACAGGCCATGCCGAAAAAATGGGAAAAGAGCATTAGGCCAGTGCCAGACGTTGTTAATTCAAATTGATCCAAATTTAGGTTCTTTGGGACCTCACTTTCGGTCATCATCGGTCACCATACCCTGAGTTCTTGTTTTTTTTGGGTGGCAGCCCTGCAACAGGGGTATGACGCCAGGCGACGTGAAGGACACATTTGTGAAGCAGAGCTATGAAATCATCACAACCACAACGGTCACAACGATGAGCCCAGTGGGAAGTTGCAAGGCATCCTGCAGTGCAGCAGGCGGAACATGGCATTGATGGGACAGTGAACGATACTGTGATGATACTTCAAAGTACTCGTACTCGTTATAGACGTTTGATGACGTTCGTAAAGTAGAACTGTTTGATGATGACTGCGTGCCATGGATCAAGTTTCATTACGTGTCTTGCCATGGAGTTTGGCACCATCGCACTTTTCCCATCCACTTTGACCGGAAAATGCTTACACTTTCTGTGAATGTTTGGCAGCCTCGTTGCATCAGTTGAAGCTGGCAGGCTTTTGCTGCGGAACCAATAGTGGTTGTGCACTTCCGAGCTGCCATCAAGGTTGTGAGGTTGGGCTGTATGAAGAAAGCGTTTCTGGGCAGCTCAAAGCATTCGTCATATAACCAGGTTGCGCAAGCAGTTTTCATGTTGGGAGGTGGCGTCCCAAAAAATGCAAAACAAAACATCCATTGCTTATTTGGAGCGCACCCCAACCTCCAACCATGACTTGGAAACACAGTATATGAGCTTTATCTTAGTGACACTGGATTCTGACGTGGGCGCTGGCATAGATTCTCTTGTAGATGCTGGCACATATTCTGCCATATTCGCAGGGATTTGAAGCCGCACTGCCCGTTGCGAAACACTCAGCAATATCATGATAGAGAGAGAGAGAGACACACACACAACTCAATGCACACTTCACTCCACACAACCTCAACCTCAACACACACTGAACTCAACGCACACACACACACATCTAAATATGTAACGGTGACTAGGCAGTTTCACATATAAACTTGGCAAGGGTGAGGTCCGACGGAAGTGACGAAGTGAGACAACGGGCGATAAGAACTGAAATAACCGGAAGACAAAGAGGAGGAGGGAGAAAAACGAAATGAGATTGACCAGCAATCTGGAGGCCCTCACTTGACAGGTGGTGAATACCATGGTCAAACGCCCAGTTCTTTTCATGCCTTGGAACTGAACATATTTGTCAAGGTTGGAGAAGTTTTTCGACCGCTGAGGTTTGGTCCTGCATTGAGAAATGCCAGACTATGACCGAATGCTTTCAGTGGAATGTCGCCTGGGGCCATTCGAACTTGTGCACTTCGTGCGCAGACACCTGCGATGGGGAGCATTGCGAGCCAGCGGGTGGATGTGAACATGCCTGCCATTCCCTTGGTTTGCCGGCTCCGCCCACCACAACCACCACCACTCCACCTGGTCCGCTCCAAATTTGCAAGATGAAGTGTGCAGACGACGCTCGTCAATCTTTGGGCATTTTTTATTTGGGGCAATTGAAAGTAGTTAGTTCTCGCGGTCAGCAGCTTTGCGATGCGACGGAATCATAGATTTACTTTTTCATGGCAGCAAAAGGGTCCAGCCTTTGCCAACCTGGAAGCAATCTCAAAGTTAGGAATCCTCTTTAAAGACAAGGTTTCCTGGTTCGTTTGACCCAAGACGAAGCCGCCATGCCACGTCCAGGATGGCTTCTGCTGTGGTTCGGACAGTGGGTGTGAGCGGCCAAGTTGCCAAATCGGCTGTGAACTCGCCCTGGTTTCAGCGACCAAGACGCCTGCCTGGAGAGTTGCAAAGGAATGACGGGCTGCTTCAATGAGGTGGGCATAGGAAAGAAACCGGCACAAAAAGTAGTCGCGTTTAAGGATGTGGACATTTTAAAGGGAAGGCTGGTTTGGAACATAGTTTTTCCATTGGGATGTGCAATCATCTTTTGGTTACATGTTATGCTTCGGAGATCTTCGGGTATCAAACGTAGATCTGATCACCATCCAATTTTTGGGATGTCCTTTTGAACCATGACCAGGGACATCCCAAAAATTGGATGGCTTCCAGGTGCATGGGCCTTCTGGAAGTAGCTGGGCCAACCAGTGCACTTCTTGCTCCAGCACTTGCAATGGTAACCACTGCGAGCCCGAGAAAGGCTGTGAGCAGGCATGTTCCAACGTTTTTGGCTAGTTATGGAACAAGTCCCCGCTGCCATACTATGTAAGGTAGGTGGGAGAACTCGGAGGACCTCTTCATTGGTTGTCGTCAGGCAGACAACATAGTTATGACTCACCATGGGCCCACTGACTTTGAAAGGGCCATATCATTGACCTTCGCTTCGATCATTGTCTGGCGGCGCAGACAGAAAAAGGGCGTTGTTGGCACTTCGATGCATCCGGCGTTTTTTGTTGACGGAAATTTCATGCCCTTGGAGCGATGGTTGAGCGCGAGCCAGTGAAGCTTTGAAACATACCAAGAAGGATGACAATTTTGGGAAGGAACATCGGATAATATAGGAATATATAGGAATACTATGCAAGAAGTAACATGGATATTTCCCCATTCTAACCAACAAAGTCCTGGGGAAATACTGTATCATCCATGAGAATCAAGGCCTCTGCCTTCAAAAACTTCTGACCAAAGGCTCTAGTCTGCATGAGCCCAGTTTCCAGCGTGGCACGCAGGAGACCGGAGGGACGACAGGTCCTGGATTTGCATGTCGGGCAGGGCAAGTGGAAGATCCCACGTTTGGTGTGTCCTTTGGTGTGGATCGACCCTGGAGAGGACGGGAAGGGGGGAATGATGGTGAATGGGAGGTTTGTCGACGCATGATTTACGTTTGAATACGATAGCATTTGATCCATTTGGGAACTGATATCTTCAAAATGCCAGAGTGTGATTTGGGGTTATCGGAGGGTGATTCGGGGCCACGATAGCAGCTTCGCATGTGATTTGGGCCCGTGATTGTCCTATTGCCTATTTGTTTCAAGATTTTTGTGGTGTTTTGTCCGTTGCGCATGGGACTTCGCGGCTGAGCCCCCGAGCTTCAGAGGAGGAATTCGATGACGCTGATGACTTTGGCCGAACTGGATAAATTACGATTCAGAAACTTTCCCCGATTCAGAAACTCCAAGGATTCAAGCAACTCCTGGTTGCCACGGTTCAGAAACTCCTCTGTGTCCCGATTCAGAAACTTCAGGTTGCCCCGATTCAGAAACTCCTCTGTGTCCCGATTCAGAAACTCCAGCGTGTCCCGATTCAGAAACTCCTCTGTGTCCCGATTCAGAAACTTCAGGTTGCCCCGATTCAGAAACTCCTCTGTGTCCCGATTCAGAAACTCCTCTGTGTCCCGATTCAGAAACTTCAGGTTGCCCCGATTCAGAAACTCCTCTGTGTCCCGATTCAGAAACTCCAGCGTGTCCCGATTCAGAAACTCCTCTGTGTCCCGATTCAGAAACTCCAGGTTGCCCCGATTCAGAAACTCCTCTGTGTCCCGATTCAGAAACTCCACTGTGTCCCGATTCAGAAACTCCAGGTTGCCCCGATTCAGAAACTCCAGGTTGCCCCGATTCAGAAACTCCTTTGTGTCCCGATTCAGAAACTCCAGGTTGCCCCAGTTCAGAAACTCCAGGTTGCCCCGATTCAGAAACTCCACTCTGTCCCGATTCAGAAACTCCAGCGTGTTTCGATTCAGAAACTCCAGTGTGTCCCGATTCAGAAACTCCACCCTTGGCACGGTTGCAAGTCATTTTCTAAACTTCCCCCCCCAAAGCCCTACATATGCAATAGTAATCCTCAATGCAAATCCTTCCCTTTCATAGAGTACTTGTCACGATTGCAAGTCATTTTCTGAACTTCCCCCCCCAAAGCCCTACATGCAATATAGTAGTCCTCAATGCACATGGATAAATTACGATTCAGAAACTTTCCCCGATTCAGAAACTCCGATTCAGAAATTCCAATTCAGAAACTCCAAGGATTCAAGCAACTCCTGGTTGCCACGGTTCAGAAACTCCTCTGTGTCCCGATTCAGAAACTTCAGGTTGCCCCGATTCAGAAACTCCTCTGTGTCCCGAGTCAGAAACTCCAGCGTGTCCCGATTCAGAAACTCCTCTGTGTCCCGATTCAGAAACTCCAGATTGCCCCGATTCAGAAACTCCAGGTTGCCCCGATTCAGAAACTCTAGGTTGCCCCGGTTCAGAAACTCCACTCTCTCCCGATTCAGAAACTCCGGGTTGCCCCGGTTCAGAAACTCCATTGTGTCCCGATTCAGAAACTCCATGTTGCCCCGATTCAGAAACTCCAGGTTGCCCCGATTCAGAAACTCCTCTGTGTCCCGATTCAGAAACTCCAGCGTGTCCCGATTCAGAAACTCCAGCGTGTCCCGATTCAGAAACTCCAGCATATGTCCCGATTCGGAAACTCCACTCTCTCCCGATTAAGAAACTCCGGGTTGACCCGATTCAGAAACTCCGGGTTGCCTCGATTCAGAAACTCCACTGTACATCCCGATTCAGAAACTCCAGGTTGCCTCGATTCAGGCACTTCAGTGTGTTCCGATTCCGAAACTCCAGCGTCATTAAAAAAAAACCGCCCAAAGCATCACATGCAATGGTATTTCCCAATTCACAACCTCCTCTGTCATAGAGTTCTTGGCCACCCCCAAAGTCCAACATGCAATAGTAGTCCTCAATGCAAATCCTTCCCTTTCATAGAGTGCTTGTCGCGATTGCAAGTCATTTTCTAAACTCCCCCCCAAAACCCTACATGCAAGAGTAGTCCTCAATGCAAATCCTTCCCTTTTAAAAAGTTCTTGTCACGATTGCAAGTCATTTTCTAAACTTCCCCCCAAAGCCCTACATGCAATGGTATTCCTGAATGCACATCCTTCGCTTGTAAGGAGTTCTTGTCACGATTGCAAGTCATTTTCGAAACTTCTCCCCCCAAAGCCCTACATGCAATAGTAGTCATCAATACAAGTCCTTCCCTTTCATAGAGTTCTTGTCACGATTGCAAGTCATTTTCGAAACTTCCCCCCAAAAGCCCTACATGCAATAGTAGTCCTCAATGCAAATCCCTCCCCTTCAAATTCTTGTCACGATTGCAAGTCATTTCTAAACTTCCCCCCCCAAGACCCTGCATGCAATAGTAGTCCTCAATGCAAATCCTTCCCTTTCAAAGAGTTCTTGGCACGATTGCAAGTCATTTTCTAAACTTCCCCCCCAAAGCCCTACATGCAATGGTATTCCTCAATGCACATCCTTCGCTTGTAAGGAGCTCTTGTCGCGATTGCAAGTCATTTTCTAAACTTCCCCACAAAGCCGTACATGCAATGGTATTCCTGAATGCACATCCTTCCCTTTCATAGAATTCTTGTCACGATTGCAAGTCATTTTCTAAACTTCCCCCCCAAAGCCCTACATGCAATGGTGTTCCTCCATTGGCAGCCTCCTCTTTCATAGAGTTCTTGTCAAGATTGCAAGTCATTTTCCAAACTTCCCCACCAAAGCCCTACATGCAATGGTATTCCTCAATGCACATCCTTCGCTTGTAAGGAGTTCTTGTCACGATTGCAAGTCATTTTCTAAACTCCCCCCCCAAGCCCAACATGCAATAGTAGTCCTCAATGCATATCCTTCCCTTTCATAGAATTCTTGTCACGATTACAAGTCATTTTCTAAACTTCCCCCCCCAAAGCCCTACATGCAAAGGTATTCCTCAACGCACATCCTGCCCTTTCATATAGAGTTCTTGTCACGATTGCAAGTAATTTCTAAACTTCCCCCCGCAAAGCCCTACATGCAATGGTATTCCTCCATTGGCAGCCTCCTCTTTCATAGAGTTCTTGTCACGATTGCAAGTCATTTTCCAAATCCCCCCCCAAAGCCCTACATGCAATGGTATTCCTGAATGCACATCCTTCCCTTTCATAGAGTTCTTGTCACGATTGCAAGTCATTTTCTACACTTCCCCGCCAAAGCCCTACATGCAATGATATTCCTGAATGCACATCCTTCCCTTTCATAGAGTTCTTGTCACGATTGCAAGTCATTTTCTAAACTTCCCCCCCCCAAAGCCCTACATGCAATGGTATTCCTCCATTGGCAGCCTCCTCTTTCATAGAGTTCTTGTCACGATTGCAAGTCATTTTCTAAACTCCCCCCCAAAGCCCTACATGCAATGGTATTCCGCCATTGGCAGCCTCCTCTTTCATAGAGTTCTTGTCACGATTGCAAATCATTTTCTAAACTTCCCCGCCCAAAGCCCTACATGCAATGGTACTCCTCCATTGGCAGCCTCCTCTTTCATAGAGTTCTTGTCACGATTGCAAGTCATTTTCTAAACTTCCCCGCCCAAAGAATACATGCAATGGTATTCCTGAATGCACATCCTTCGCTTGAAAGGGTTCTTGTCATGATTGAAAGTCATTTTCTAAACTCCCCCCCAAGCCCTACATGCAATAGTAGTCCTCAATGCAAATCCTTCCCTTTCATAGAGTTCTTGTCACGATTGCAAGTCATTTTCGAAACTTCCCCCCCAAAGCCCTACATGCAATAGTAGTCCTCAATGCAAAGTGGGGCGGTTGCGAAGTTTCCGAATCCGAGGGCCTGGGAGTTTCCGAATCAGTGTGTCCGTGCAGTTTCCAAATCCGGGCGGCTAAGACGAAGTTTCCGAATCCGACGTTGAAGTTTCCGAATCCAGGGGGGGCGGCAAGTTTCCGAATCCGAAGGCCTGCGAGTTTCCGAATCCGTGAGCTTCGAAGTTTCCGAATCCGGGGGGCAGCAAGTTTCCAAATCCGAAGGCCTGGAAGTTTCCGAATCCGAGGGCCTGGAAGTTTCCAAATCCGAGGTTGCAGTTTCCGAATCTGGGGGGCAGCGAGTTTCCGAATCCGTGGGCTTCGGAGTTTCCGAATCCGGGGGGTAGCGAGTTTCCGAATCCGAGGGCCTGGAAGTTTCCGAATCCGCCGCTGAAGTTTCCGAATCCGGCGGGCGGCGAGTTTCTGAATCCGAGGGCCTGGGAGTTTCCGAATCCGGGGGGCAGCGAGTTTCCGAATCCGAGGGCCTGGGAGTTTCCGAATCCGACGCTGAAGTTTCCGAATCCGACGTTGGCCCAGTAGAACTTCTAGACGCAAGTGTGGTGGCACCGCACCCCAAAATTTGGGACTATACAGTCATGACACTACACTGCTTCAGCCAGCCACAAGGAAATTCAAAGAATTCCGGCCCAAAAAGGACCTGGCCTACCACTCCTTCGCTGGAGAGGAGCTTACAGAAGACTCTTGCAAGATCACGTCGTTGCCTGTAGGGGTGGACGATGATCCATAATTTGAATGTTCAAATGCCATAGAGAGAAAACACAAGAAACAGATAAGGTGGGTGTGTGAATCATGGGTGAATCTGTGGGTACCCCGGCCATTTCTTGAAACGATGAAGTTGAGGACCGCAGCCAGGTTTCTTGCCATGTTTTCTTTTTGCAGAGGCTCCGTAGCCCAGGATTTGGTCCCCTTGCTCTTCACTGGCATGGGCAGTGCTGCAGTGGTTTTGAGCAACCCTGGAAAGGTGCGGCCAAACTGAAGGCAGCCAAGGATTCCAAGGGCTACGGCGACATGCCGAAGCCAAGCCTTGAAAGGAGACTTGGCCAAGCTTCGGTTGCTGGAGTTGGGCTGAAAAGCTGCACAGGCGGCTTCTCCGACAGGTTAGACGGTTCAAGAATACCCTGAAACCCCTCTTACTGCATAGGAAAGTGGAAATGCAGGACATTCGACATGCAGTGATTCCCGACAAGATAGAGCAGTAAATCACCGTTGAAATTAGCATGGCATAACTGGCCATAACATACTGTGCAAGACTGCAGAGTTCAAGTTGCCGCACTACTCCCTGCAGCACTGCGCTGAGGACAGGAAGCAAGTTGCAGCGAGGAGCAGACATCCTGCAGGGCTGTGATGCCTTACTGGTGCTGGTGACAGATATGTGAAGTGCTATGAAATGCTTCAAACATGTCCTTGTAGATGTGAAATTGGGGTATAGCCATATGTTGGGCACCTGGCATGCCCTGCACCTTTGGGCATTCAAGACACACCAAACAACTTGTCCAGTGGACAAATGCCCGATTCCATGCAGCAATTTCTTGATCAGAACACTTTCCCTCTCAATACCGTGCTTTGTGTCGCTTGTCGTCATGAACGCTTTCATGAAGCTGATGTTCTTTACTGCATGTTTGCTGTTTGCCAAAGGTGTTTCGAGCGAGGACAGCTGTGATGCTGCTGCGTCCAGCCGTGTGCTATTGCAGAAGACGGTGGCCAAGAGCGAACTTGCGACTGCAGCGGACACTGAATGGTTGTTTCAGTTGTTTCATCTACCCTCCGGTGATTCAATCTGGCGATGTTGCAGTTGTTGATCAGTTGGAAGTCGTGATTTCCATGATTACCGGAGGGTATCCTCTTGTCGACATTGTCAACTTAAAACCACCATTTTGGATCATTTTGGGATGATCATTGGCGATTCTTGAGCTATGGGATGATGGATGATGGGAACACGACTCGGTTGATTCGCCTAGGCGTTCAGCTGGAAGTTGGCTGGTCCAGGTGAATCATGCGACGTTGGCTGCGCAAGCTATGGGACCGCCCGGGGAAGCCTCCGCGGGTGGAAAAGCCATGGTCTTCCGTTTGGAATTTTCCCTGAAACCCAGTTTGATCCAGTTTGTATGTGTCAAACTGTTTCAACTGCATCTGAATGGGTGAAGAACCGCCAACAACCAATGAGATCAAGCCTGCAAAAGGCTGAACATTTTTAAAACCATAATGGCAGAGATGACAATGCCGATAAAACAGTATCCGTATTTTTTTGTAAATGAATTTTCAGGGATGGGTTATTCAATATTCGTCAAGAAGCCTTCGGATCTTCAGAGATGTTTCTTCGATTGACCACCTTAATGTTTCGTGAAGATGCTTTGCCCCCGTGCCTGGAATATAGACTGTGCCTACACGGCCTACACGTTGATGTCTCAGCATTTTGAAGCACGGTGTCCATGGACAGGGACCATGATTGAACAACTGGATTTTGCAGTTTTAAAATTTGAGATATGCCCCTCAGGGCCAGGTTTGTCCATGTTCTCAGTGGCATGGTTTAAATCACCTGAATGAACCATCAAGGCGTATCATGGCCTATCCCAATTTCACCACGTTGAGGCCCTCGAGCTCAGCTCCGCAGGATGTTCTGTCATGGCTCGCAGATCTTTTCCGTGGACAGCGCTCAGCAGGTGATTGCTGCTGCCCAGGAAGCGGGACTGACATGCAACGGCACAGCAGGTAGGGACGCTGGCAGATGGGGTCGGCGGTTTCGGCAGGCTGCAGGCTTCAAAGTTTGAATAGACCATCAGGTTCCAAAAAAAGCCAGAGAGAGAGAGAGAGACGACAAAATGTGGTGGGTGGAAGGGAAACTCCCAGCTAAGAATCCTGGCTTGCTTGGTTAAAAGCCCTTGATCAATTGTTGTTTATGATTTCATAAGTGATGTTAGACAAGGGGATAAGGTTGACAGGGGCCTGGAACTCTGGCAAAGAGTTTGAAGAACCACCTAATATAGTTATTCCGATGATTGAGGTTCTGAAAGCATTCCCCCAACATCCCTCCCAACAGCTCACGAGAGGATAGTTTCAATTGGGTCATGCAGAGTTTGGACCAGATCCGTTTGGCATCTGGGTATTGCGCACTCTCATGCGGGTCAGCATTTTTTCGCTCCAGTAATCCATGTTGACAACCTCAGGCTGGGGCTATGAGAACATGCCTGCTATTTGCAGCGATGCGTCCTGTTGTGGTGGCAACTGTGTTGGTATTTGCGCCTATGGCATCCAATTGACGAACAGCTGTGGTGGAAACGCGGGCGGAAGCTATTCCCGGCTCTGCCCATGTGGCAACGAAGCAGAAGTCACCACGACGCTCAGCTGCAATCAGCAGCTGACCGGAGCATCATCAATCTCGATGGGTATGGGATCAGTCAAATTTTGATGGGAAGGTTTCACTATTGAAAATCCAGCAAGCACCGTAGTTATACTTTTTGAGGTTTAGGATGCCCATATCCAAAGAGACTCCGTGGACAACAACCTTGTTTTTGCTAACGGATGCTAGCAGCCGATATAGGTGGTGTCCTTTGAAAGGCAAGGCCACATGTCCAGGAGAACTTGATATTCAGAGCATGTGCCACGTAATGAACAGGGTGTTCTCCAGGTCAAGGTATGGGAACCCCCTGGTAAACACTTCTGCATTGTACAACGTGGTATGAGTACCAGGACCTTTAAAGAAGCTTTGGAGACAATGCTTTGGAAAATCTTGACCGATTTCCACGTGCCTCAAACGTCCGCACCGGAGCGGGCGTGAAACCAGGACCACAACTACCGCGCCCACCGTCATCGTGGCAAAGTCAAAACCTCCGGGCTTTGAACGAAGTCTGTTTCTTCTGCCAGCTGAGCCCATGCTGATGCTCGTGCCTTTGGCTGGTTGGGTGGGAGGTCGACCTAAAGCTCCAGGGGTTGCTGTTCAGCGAAACAAGGGCATAATAATGTTGGGGTTGGCCTGGGAAGTCTGGCATGACCCATGGCTCAAGGTTTGCATGGTCAAGTAGGATGTGTGAAGCCCAGGTGCACAGAGATACAAACTAGGCAATTACAGTACTACTAGAATACTACTAGCCTAAGTAGGGGTTTAACTGCTCTATGTTTTGATTGGGTTCATCATTTATAATTGGTTGACCAATGGTAAAGTGGTGGTTATGGACTCCATAGTTTGATATACTGTGGTTTGTACCCTAATCACCAACTTGCCATTGATTCCAATGATTATCTTGGGGTGAAATAATCAACCTTATACTGAAATGGGCATGCATGGGTCACACACCGGGCCCTCAAGAATAGAGGGTTGCAGTTGGCCCCTTGGCCAAATAATTTGCGGTGTACTTGCCGGAGGAGGGCAGTTTCCCCTGGCCACGAGGCAACGATCCCGGCGGCCTCAAAGACTGGCAAGGAGCCTGCCATCCTCAGTGGAATTTCGGATGCTGCTGCTGAAGATTTTCTGAAAAGCGACTTGCCATCAAGTGGGATGGCGCAACGGTACTGCCCACATGGATGGTTTGATGGTTTGAAAACAATTGAAAAAATAATGCCCTTTGGCACCCCAGTTGTCCAAAGACGGCCTATCATGGACCATGGGAATGTATGGGAATGTATCATAGCATAGTGGGACAGCCCTATTCCAACTTTCCCAACTTTCCCTGCAAGCTGCTGTTGCAGGTTTCCAACCTGAGACCACCTTCATGGTTGGTGCAGCTCAAAGCATGCCTGGTCTTGCCAACACTGTCCAATTGGAGGCGACAAGCCCATGTTCGGCATCGCTGGTGCTGGCGAAACACTTTTGGCCCGAGACTTCCAAGGCGGTGGTGGCGAAATGTGACAACTACGCAGCACCTCGGCGTGAAGATATGTGAAGATTACAACTCGGACGTCGGCTCGTGTGCCGGTAGCCACATGGCCATGGAGCCACCATAGACGCCGCAACCACATTGAACTTTCTTTTTTTGTCCAATGCGCAGCGGTAGGTTCCTGCCGTGGGGATCTGGATGGAGGTTTTTTCACCACGGGTTTGGCATTACCGCTCGCCACAAAAGTGTGCCACAAAAGTGTCAAAGCGTCACTTTTTGGATCGCCGTCGGTCGCTTTTCACGAAAGCTAGCTGTGCTAGCTGAAGTTGCTCTTGCTTTAGCAAGGAATAGGCAGGGAGTTGGAAACCCTGAAACTTTCCAGTTAGACCCCCCTCACCCCCGGCAGGCCCAGGTTCGATCCCCCTGGTCCCCCCCGAGCCCCCCCGAGAGGAGATTTCCGGCTGGTAGAGGGTCATCATCCTCATTTTCATCTTCATCCTCACCCTCATCACCCTCATCCCTGGAGTCCGTCCTAATAGCTGTAACAGTCAAAAAAAGGATTTCTTTATATTTTGGGCGAGCGTTGTTTTTGTGCACAAAATCGTGCATTTGGGTGCTTTCCCTCGTGCAAAAAATAGTGCTCTAGATCGTGCTTTTTGGTGCTCTCCCTCGTGCACAAAATCGTGGTTTTTGTTGTTGTCCCTCGTGCCAAAAATTGTGCTGTTTGGTGCTCTCCCTGGTGCCAAAACCGTGCTCTATATCGTGCTTTTTGGTGCTCTCCTTCGTGCCAAAATTCTTGCTTCTTGGTGCTCTCCTTCGTGCATTGCTCTCCTTTGTCCAAGCATCGTGCTCTAGATCGTGCTTTTTGGTGCTCTCCGTCGTGCACAAAATCGTGGTTTTTGTTGTTGTCCCTCGTGCCAAAAATTGTGCTTTTTGGTGCTCTCCCTCGTGCCACAAACCGTGCTCTAGATCGTGCTTTTTGGTGCTCTCCTTCGTGCACAAAATCGTGCTTTTTGGTGCTCTCCTTCGTGCCGCAAATCGTGCTTTTTGGTGCTTTCCCTCGTGCCAAAAATCGTGCTCTAGATCGTGCTTTTTTGTGCTCTCCCTTGGCCGAAAATCGTGCTTTTTGGTGCTTTCCTTCGTGCCACAAATCGTGCTTTTTGGTGCTCTCTCTCGTGCCACATCGTGCTTTTTGGCGCTCTCCTTCGTGCACAAAATCGTGCTTTTTGGTTGTCTCCTTCGTGCCACAAATCGTGCTTTTTGGTGCTTTCCCTCGTGCCAAAAATCGTGCTCTAGATCGTGCTTTTTTGTGCTCTCCCTCGTGCCAAAAATCGTGCTCTAGATCGTGTTCGCTGTTACAGCTATTAGGCTTGTGTCAACTCATCCCCATCATCACCCTCCTCAGCATCATCCCCATCATCCCCATCATCCCCATCATCCGCAGCATCCACATCCACATCCACATCCACATCAACATCCACATCATCATCATCATCATCATCATCATCATCATCATCATCATCATCATCATCATCATCATCACCATCATCATCATCATCCTCATCCTCATCCTCATCCTCATCATCCTCATCCTCATCCTCCTCCTCCTCATCATCATCATCATCATCATCATCATAGTCATCATCATCATCATCATCATCATCATCATCGTCATCGTCATCGTCATCGTCATCATCATCGTCATCGTCATCGTCATCGTCATCGTCATCATCATCATCATCATCATCATCATCAGAATCATCATCATCATCATCATCATCATCATCATCATCATCCTCATCCTCATCCTCATCATCCTCTTCGTCCTCCTCGTTGTTGATCAGCATCCTCATCCCCTGGTCCCGCTGGGCCATTGGTTTCCTGCAGGTATAGGGTCGTCCTCTTCAGTATTTCATCTTCAGGACGTCATGTTCAGTAAACCAACCAACAACTCTATAAAATCATCATCGGAAACTTGCCGGCTTCCAAATGATCATAATTATCTTCCTCCTCCTCCTCCTCGTCGTCATCATCAGCATCATCATCGTCATCGTCATCGTCATCGTCATCATCATCATCATCATCGTCAACAACATCCTCATCCTCATCATCAGCCCTATCATTTTCATACATATGTTGCATCGTCTCGAAAATCTTTAAGCAGATTCGGGCTTCCATTTGGCCATTTGGGGGGGCGTTTTTTTTGATATTGCGTTTCTTTTGGTTACAACACTTGGCGAGAGACGATTACTGCATTGGGGGGTTTTCGCTTGCTGGACTCAATAGATTTTGCAACCCTACAACAGCCCTGCTCATCATACTCACCATCCTCATTTTCATCTTCATTTTTTTTTAAGCATCCTCATCATCCTCATCATCCCCATCATCTTCATCATCCTCGTCATCCTCTTCGTCCTCATTATCGTCGTCACCAACTCATTCCTGTTACCATCACTTTGGTCATCATCAGTTTCCTTCATCGTTCTGGTCAGCAACCTCATCAACATTAAAAAATTGGCGCTGTTTATGACTTGCAGCAACTCCAAAAAACCACGTAAGACCGTTGCCGCATTCCGACTTCACCTTGCTAATCCCCCTTTATGATTACCACCCTACCCCAGCCCTGCTAGCTTTCTTACCTCCCCCCTGGCCTCAAGTTTTACTTTCACACGGTCGAAGTCTAAATACTGCGCGAAAGTGTATCTACTTGCAGTTCACTAGCACAATGGTGTCGCCACATTCCGAAATGGGAGCGGCATGATTCGGAGAGTCAAAAAGGTGCATGTCCAGGATGGCTGTTCTACAAAGGTGTTTTGCAAGAGTGTTGCGGTGGAGTGTTCTACAACAGTGTTGTAAGGGAGTTTTCATTTTTTTCCTTTGGTTTGCATTGGGTTCGTGGGCTCCGTCTTGCGTCCTTCGTCAGTTTACCGCTATCATGATGTACTGGTTTCAATGAGCAGATCCCCCATGTCGCCGGTTAGGTGGAACAATCCACAGGGTGGCATGGCCTTCCCTGGCCTTCCTGGCCTTCCCCTTTCATTGGGTTGCTTCCGATACTTTTTTTTGTAACCTCTTGACTCTTAACTCTTAAGCCTCTTCGATCCATGTGCTTGGAAGAGATCAGGAGGCGTCTCCCCCCAAAAAGTCATGTGGAGTCCTTGAGTTTAAAGTGGTATCCCATATATCCCCCATGGTGTGCACCGGTCGGGGCACATTGTGAAATCGCAGAGCTCGCAGGCTGCTTTGATGGCGGCTCCATTGGCAGCGCAGCAGTCTGTGCCTCTGATCTTGGATGATGGCAGCGGTTTGACGTCCATCTTTACCGAGCTGAAGATCACTGATGTCACCTACGTTGGATCAGACGGATGGTCATTTGGCGGCGTGACCGTCTCGACGTTGCACACGGCGGGGGATGTCTTCAACGCCTTGGGCAAACCGGAGTACTTGGCGGTGGTGAACCCTGCAGACCAAAGCATGTCGCCATTCCAGTCCCTGTCACTTGGCGGTTGACGATGCAAATTATATAATGAACATTACCCATGACTGGTGGCATTGTGGTTGACATTTTCTAAGCGTAATCAGATACAATCAGTTTTGGTCATTGATGCATGTGTGTCCTATTTGTCTCAAGTGGGTCTATAGCTTGCCTTGAGCAGCTGGGTTGCTCCGCGCAGGTCTGCACTGGCTCCCATGCTAGCAACACTTCGGAACGGGGCGGTCCTTCCCCTCGAGGGGGACATCTCGGCGGCTGCGGCCAAGGACCAGATTCAACGGCACGTGGCTGCCCATGGAATGCCCAAATTCCTGGCCCTGGTGGGAGGGCCGCAGGCCATCCCCTTGCACTGTGAGACAGGTACACTTTTCTTCGAAGAGAAGTGTCGCGATGCTCCTTACGGTGACTGGATAGCCGATGGTCGTGCAACAATTTTTCACAGTAATCCATATTTGATTCTTGTTTTTGGGAGGGGCTGGGCGCAAGGATGTGCAGAAAGTATCAGAAAGGTGTCATTGCTGACGTGCAAAACGCATGGGGCAGTCGCGGATAGTCGCGGAAGCCTGCGGAAGCTTTTTGCGCATTTTGAGCGCTAAATCTGGAGGCAGATTTTCCATGATTTTCTGATTCGGCACTTCTTTCAGAAAAGTGTTCTGGGTTTGAAATGGTTTGAACAATCAGGTGATTTGGATGAGGACATGTTCATGGATGTGGCCTTGGGTCGTGTGGTGGCCCGAGATTTGAGCTCTGGCAGCTTATTGGTTTCTCGCATTGCCAACTATGAGTATGTCCGTGATCCAGAATCAGAGGGAAAGTACGCCATGGGTCGCTCTGATGATTTTCTCCATATTTTTTCCAAGCTTTCCGTGTTGT
The DNA here is from genome assembly GCA_947184155.2 of Cladocopium goreaui. Lineage (NCBI taxonomy): Eukaryota > Dinophyceae > Suessiales > Symbiodiniaceae > Cladocopium > Cladocopium goreaui. The sequence continues at coordinate 366,747 of CAMXCT020006555.1, read as the reverse complement.
TGAGTTTACCTCCCTTGGGATGGCATTGAGTGAGCGATATTGGGAGGTTGAAACCAATGGTGAACTGGTGGTTTTGTGGCCTGGTTTCTGGAATCCCCATGAATCTCATGAATCCAAACCTAAGCCATGCGGCAGATAGCAGATTTTTAATTTCGGGATGATCAGCTACAGCTATATAATATCATTCCAACTGACTCTTGTTCATTTTATGCATATTGAAGCGACCAGGTGGCAAATTAAAATCCTCTGCGGATACGTGGCGTCCAGCCCTGGAGAATGTGGGATTTGCAGCCCCTGAGATTGTGGAATATTTGGACATCCTCAAGCTCAAGAAGCTTCATGTCTCAGCCTTCCTGCACCTTGATCATGCGGGGGCTGGTGGCATGGGGCACTCTTTCAGCTATGCCTCAGAGGTTCTCTTCTCTCCTTCCATCTTCAGCTCAGGCAAGGGTATGCAAGGGTAACGTAATCAGGAAGCAACTGAACCGTCAGCTTGAAAAGCCCATAAAAGCCCAAAGATTCGACCATGATTCAGTTTACCATTTGGTGAGCACACATGGCAAATCATGGCGTAAAATCTCCAGCTGTAGATGATTTGAAGATGATGGATTTCCCTTCCTTGTGCAGATGAAGCAGCGAGATGCTTACCGGCTTACCGACTACCAATGACTTTTGATCTCCACGTCTCTTTTACTCAGGGCAACATCACCGCCCGGCTAATGGCTGCTTATTCGGGATGAAATCAGCAGTTAAGGGATTTAATTGGATTTAAGTGTAACCATTATCCATCAATTAGCAGATGCCGGGCTCCTGTCACTGTCAGGTGGATGTTCAACCGCTGGCTTCGACAAATTGTCAGATCCCAAGGACTCTGTGGTCCTCACTTTGCTCCACTACGGTGCAGTGGGTTTTCTGGGTGGCCCGCGGAATGCTATCACAGGCTCTGGCTTGGTGCACTCGACCTTCTGGAATCAGATTGCATTGAAGAAGACAATGGGAGAAGCCTTCAAAGATGGTTCGCTGACATTGAATGACATTGTTTTTTTTAGAATCAGATTCCCAGGATTCCCAGGATGTTTCTTTTTTCTTGGCGTGTTTGGGAAACCCCTCTGGCCAGCAGGCGTGTACATGTCAAGGCCAACACCATGGTGCGTCAGTTTAGACTGATAGGATAAGTGCATTTTCTGGGTCATGGAACACCAAATTCTAAGAGATCTAAGAGCTTTGGTTATGCAGGAGTTCAGGACCTAACCCTAACATCTGCTGGGTCTCTTGAGGTTGGTGGATGGGATTTCCCTTTAGAAACAGCGCCAGTGTGCAGAGCGTCTCGCGGCCCCAGGTTGGAACAACATTGCCGTAAATTTCCAAGATCAACCAGGTGAAGAGGCGTGGGAAAATGGAGATGATCGCTGTGGCACCTTACGACTTGCAATGTATTGCAATATCACATGATATCACGATAGATCATTAGATCACGTATCGCTGAAGCATTTTTTTCTCCGCAGTTGTGGCTCTTCTCCGATTTCAGTATTTTCATGTATTTTCAGTGATGCGACCGGCAGGTGATCGCCAACTACGTCATGATGAACATCGCCCTCTTCGGGGATCCCGCCTTCCAGCTCTTCATCCCCGGCACGCCGCGGGAGACGCCCGCGGAGGTGAAGTTGGAGAATGGCCTGCTGGTGGCATCCGGACCTGAAAGGTGGACCAAGTATAAGGCGGCACCGGCATGGCAACGGCTAAACATGGCAAATTCATAGAAAAACAGCATTGAAAAACTGTGAGCAACGAAGACTTGTCACATGGTTGTCCATTGGCTTTGATATTGCTGTATCTTACCTTTCTAAGAGACGTATGTGTACTTATGTATACGTGTTGTTCTACCCGGTTGAGTTGGGCCCAAGTTGCCTGTTGCACAGGCAGTACTGGTCAAGCTTCAAGTGTTGCTCACTCCATGTGGTGAACATGTTGATTCTTAACACCATCCCAACTGCGCCTGTTGGCACACGTGGCAGAATGTTCACATAGCATAACTAATGTAGAATGATCTTGATTTGCAATCTACAAAATTAAAAGTGGAAATTTATCAGGGTATGGCCTGTACACTGTACATTAAGACATCGTCCAACTGATCTTTAGACTTTAGACGGTGCAATTGCCACAGTATTACAAGACTGTTATCAAAGGCCCGATGTTGACAAACCAAAAAACAAAACTGTTGGCTTCGTAGTTGAATCACCCAAGTGTTGAGCTTGACCTTGTGTTGATGGGGCTGTCAGTCAGCCATCACCTAAGCTGTTGTTCATTTGGTACTAAACTGCGACTTTCATTTACAGCTATGACCGATGCCGACCGATGCCTGTTTAATTCCTGTATCTGGAAAGCCCATCCCCACGCATCAAACTATTGCAACCTCAAACAACCCCACCACAACCGATGAGTCTTTTAAAGGAACCTACCTGGAATGGCCAAACATTTCAGTTTTTGTTGGACATAGCGGATGGCCAAATCAGATCGTGAACTTCAAACAAGCTGCCAGGCAGATCAGTCCCTTGCAGACGAATGGTCATGGCATGGAAATCTATACTACTTTGGAGCACCAGGGGCTTCATCGCAAAAGTGGTATGGACATGGTCATGACAACGAATACCCCTACCTCTATGCAAGGTTCACGACCACGCAGGAGTGGGCAAGAAAAACTGGAGGCATTTGCGTCCAGCGACATAACTCCTTGCGCTTGATTGAATTTTGAGTCCAATCAACTTGCACGGCCAGAGTCCATTCTCAATTACTAAACCATGTACCAAGGGTTCTTCATTTCCAGAGGTTCCAAACCGATATGTCCACTTTTTCGAATGATTCGAATGTTTGCTTTTTTTTCGTTCCGCTTCGTCCTTTTCATATCTTTTCATCATTTTTCATCCATTTCACTCATTGCCTCAATCTGGTTAGAGACGGCGAGGACGTGGTGTCCCTGAAAGCAGTCGAGAATGTCACGTTACCTTTGGGATGGACTGGGCCAGAGCGTGGTAGAGGCTACATTGGTGCTGCAGGCACTGGCGTCTATGTGGACAAACATCCAGATGGCTCCAGGACCCTCTTGTGGAGAGTGCGGCTTCTGGACTATGACTGTGAGACAGGCCATGCCGAAAAAATGGGAAAAGAGCATTAGGCCAGTGCCAGACGTTGTTAATTCAAATTGATCCAAATTTGGGTTCTTTGGGACCTCACTTTCGGTCATCATCGGTCACCATACCCTGAGTTCTTGTTTTTTTTTGGGTGGCAGCCCTGCAACAGGGGTATGACGCCAGGCGAAGTGAAGGACACATTTGTGAAGCAGAGCTATGAAATCATCACAACCACAACGGTCACAACGATGAGCCCAGTGGGAAGTTGCAAGGCATCCTGCAGTGCAGCAGGCGGAACATGGCATTGATGGGACAGTGAACGATACTGTGATGATACTTCAAAGTACTCGTACTCGTTATAGACGTTTGATGACGTTCGTAAAGTAGAACTGTTTGATGATGACTGCGTGCCATGGATCAAGTTTCATTACGTGTCTTGCCATGGAGTTTGGCACCATCGCACTTTTCCCATCCACTTTGACCGGAAAATGCTTACACTTTCTGTGAATGTTTGGCAGCCTCGTTGCATCAGTTGAAGCTGGCAGGCTTTTGCTGCGGAACCAATAGTGGTTGTGCACTTCCGAGCTGCCATCAAGGTTGTGAGGTTGGGCTGTATGAAGAAAGCGTTTCTGGGCAGCTCAAAGCATTCGTCATATAACCAGGTTGCGCAAGCAGTTTTCATGTTGGGAGGTGGCGTCCCAAAAAATGCAAAACAAAACATCCATTGCTTATTTGGAGCGCACCCCAACCTCCAACCATGACTTGGAAACACAGTATATGAGCTTTATCTTAGTGACACTGGATTCTGACGTGGGCGCTGGCATAGATTCTCTTGTAGATGCTGGCACATATTCTGCCATATTCGCAGGGATTTGAAGCCGCACTGCCCGTTGCGAAACACTCAGCAATATCATGATAGAGAGAGAGAGAGACACACACACACACTCAATGCACACTTCACTCCACACAACCTCAACCTCAACACACACTGAACTCAACGCACACACACACACATCTAAATATGTAACGGTGACTAGGCAGTTTCACATATAAACTTGGCAAGGGTGAGGTCCGACGGAAGTGACGAAGTGAGACAACGGGCGATAAGAACTGAAGTAACCGGAAGACAAAGAGGAGGAGGGAGAAAAACGAAATGAGATTGACCAGCAATCTGGAGGCCCTCACTTGACAGGTGGTGAATACCATGGTCAAACGCCCAGTTCTTTTCATGCCTTGGAACTGAACATATTTGTCAAGGTTGGAGAAGTTTTTCGACCGCTGAGGTTTGGTCCTGCATTGAGAAATGCCAGACTATGACCGAATGCTTTCAGTGGAATGTCGCCTGGGGCCATTCGAACTTGTGCACTTCGTGCGCAGACACCTGCGATGGGGAGCATTGCGAGCCAGCGGGTGGATGTGAACATGCCTGCCATTCCCTTGGTTTGCCGGCTCCGCCCACCACAACCACCACCACTCCACCTGGTCCGCTCCAAATTTGCAAGATGAAGTGTGCAGACGACGCTCGTCAATCTTTGGGCATTTTTTATTTGGGGCAATTGAAAGTAGTTAGTTCTCGCGGTCAGCAGCTTTGCGATGCGACGGAATCATAGATTTACTTTTTCATGGCAGCAAAAGGGTCCAGCCTTTGCCAACCTGGAAGCAATCTCAAAGTTAGGAATCCTCTTTAAAGACAAGGTTTCCTGGTTCACTTGACCCAAGACGAAGCCGCCATGCCACATCCAGGATGGCTTCTGCTGTGGTTCGGACAGTGGGTGTGAGCGGCCAAGTTGCCAAATCGGCTGTGAACTCGCCCTGGTTTCAGCGACCAAAGACGCCTGCCTGGAGAGTTGCAAAGGAATGACGGGCTGCTTCAATGAGGTGGGCATAGGAAAGAAACCGGCACAAAAAGTAGTCGCGTTTAAGGATGTGGACATTTTAAAGGGAAGGCTGGTTTGGAACATAGTTTTTCCATTGGGATGTGCAATCATCTTTTGGTTACATGTTATGCTTCGGAGATCTTCGGGTATCAAACGTAGATCTGATCACCATCCAATTTTTGGGATGTCCTTTTGAACCATGACCAGGGACATCCCAAAAATTGGATGGCTTCCAGGTGCATGGGCCTTCTGGAAGTAGCTGGGCCAACCAGTGCACTTCTTGCTCCAGCACTTGCAATGGTAACCACTGCGAGCCCGAGAAAGGCTGTGAGCACGCATGTTCCAACGTTTTCGGCTAGTTATGGAACAAGTCCCCACTGCCTATGTAAGGTAGGTAGGAGAACTCGGAGGACCTCTTCATTGGTTGTCGTCAGGCAGACAACATAGTTATGACTCACCATGGGCCCACTGACTCTGAAAGGGCGATGGAGCCTTGGTCCTTGACTAATGTCGGAGGACTTTTGCACATCATTGACCTTCGCTTCGATCATTGTCTGGCGGCGCAGACAGAAAAAGGGCGTTGTTGGCACTTCGATGCATCCGGCGTTTTTTGTTGACGGAAATTTCATGCCCTTGGAGCGATGGTTGAGCGCGAGCCAGTGAAGCTTTGAAACATACCAAGAAGGATGGCAATTTTCGGAAGGAACATCGGTAATATAGGAATATATAGGAATACTATGCAAGAAGTAACATGGATATTTCCCCATTCTAACCAACAAAGTCCTGGGGGAATACTGTATCATCCATGAGAATCAAGGCCTCTGCCTTCAAAAACTGCTGACCAAAGGCTCTAGTCTGCATGAGCCCAGTTTCCAGCGTGGCACGCAGGAGACCGGGAGGGACGACAGGTCCTGGATTTGCATGTCGGGCAAGTGGAAGATCCCACGTTTGGTGTGTCCTTTGGTGTGGATCGACCCTGGAGAGGACGGGAAGGGGGGAATGATGGCGAATGGGAGGTTTGTCGACGCATGATTTATGTTTGAATGCGATAGCATTTGATCCATTTGGGAACTGATATCTTCAAAATGCCAGAGTGTGATTTGGAGTTATCGGAGGGTGATTCGGGGCCACGATAGCAGCTTCGCATGTGATTTGGGCCCGTGATTGTCCTATTGCCTATTTGTTTCAAGATTTTTGTGGTTTTTTTTGTCCGTTGCGCATGGGACTTCGCGGCTGAGCCCCCGAGCTTCAGAGGAGGAACCTGATGACGCTGATGACTTTGTACATCTTCAGCTGGGAGCACGGGAAGGGCTGGAACAGCTGGCCCTCCCTGGTACTGAGAGTTCTGCCTCCAACGTGCCGGAAAGGGGATCGCTTTGTGGTTGGGGATCTCAATTGGAAGAATGGGGAAGAAACCCAACTGGATGGAAAACATGATGGCCTCAGATGGAAATCATTCCATTGTCAAACCTGCGAGTGCTTGACATATCTAGACATATCTAAAAGCATCAAGCATAAGCATCTTAGAATGAACATCTACAGATCTAAATCTCTAAATCCTAGGTTTGGGGTGGACGCAGGCATTGTGGCCCGTCGTTTGGAATCCCGAGGCGATTGCGACGGTCGGCTCTCGGCCCGTGAAGGCAGGAAGCTGGTGCTTGCTTGATTAATTTAGAGGGTTCCCCCCATTCAACATCCAATATGTAGATGATAATGGTATGCCAAGTTGACCTTCACCAGTAGAATTTCCTAGTTCAGCTGTTTTTTTTCTTGGCACAAAGTGCAGGAGTTGACCCACAGTCATCTCATGGCTGGAGCGGTGAGGACCGGATCTGGGAATGGAAAGAGTGCTGGGGACCAATCCTTTTCCCACTGGTTGGCTGATTACTCAAGGGTCACCCCCCATGAAACACCAAATAAAATAAGTAAATTGCTTTACTTCGAGTCATCCCCACCATGACATTTATACGTTTTGTTACTGGCAAATCTTCTGGCATTCTATCTGACATATCTTCTGGCATTCGATCTGGCATTCTATCTGGCATATCTTCTGGCATTCTACCTGGCATATCTTCTGGCATATCATATGTTCTGGCATATCTTCTGGCATATGTTCTGGCATATCTTCTGGCATTCTATCTGGCATTCTATCTGGCGTTCTATCTGGCATATCTTCTGGCATCCCATCTGGCATTCTATCTGGCAAATCTTCTGGCATTCTATCTGGCAAACATTCTGGCACTTTATCTGGCAAACCTTCTGGCACTTTATCTGGCATACCTGCTGGCATTCTATCTGACATTCTATCTGGCATACCTTCTGGCATTCTATCTGGCATATCTTCTGGCATCCCATCTGGCATTCTATCTGGCAAATCTTCTGGCATTCTATCTGGCAAACATTCTGGCACTTTATCTGGCATACCTTCTGGCACTTTATCTGGCATACCTGCTGGCATTCTATCTGACATTCTATCTGGCATACCTTCTGGCATTCTATCTGGCATATCTTCTGGCAATCTATCTGACATTCTATCTGGCGTTCTATCTGGCATATCTTCTGGCGTTCTATCTGACATTCTATCTGGCGTTCTATCTGGAAAATCTTCTGGCATTTTATCTGGCATATTTTCTGGCATTCTCTCTGACATGTTATCTGGCGCTCTATCTGGCATATCTTCTGGCATTCTATCTGGCCGTTGAGGTCCAGCGGTGCTCACTGAGCTCGGAAGGTCCCAGGTTGAGGTCCAGCGGTGCTCACTGAGCTCGGAGGGTCCCAGGTTGAGGTCCAGCGGTGCTCACTGAGCTTGGAGGGTCCCAGGTTGAGGTCCAGCAGTGCTCACTGAGCTCGGAGGGTCCCAGGTTGAGGTCCAGCGGTGCCCAGTGCGCTCAGACCCTTGCAGTTGAGGTCCAGCAGTGCCCACTGCGTGCGGAAGTTGGCGAAGAGCTTGGCGAGGAGTTGGCAAGGGGGACGTGAACATGGAAGTGGAGGCAGAGGTGGTGGAGGAGAAGGAGGAGGAGAAGAAGGAGAAGAACAATTCTGATATTATCCAGCAACCCTCACCTGGCAGGTGGGGAATTATAAGAAATGGATGCAAATGGTAGACCAGACCGGACCCTCCATTTCCTCAGAAGGACAAGACCCAATGGGAAGTTGAGAGAAATATAGAGGAACCCCCCCAATCATGTAGACTCCAAGGGTCAACATTTTGGACATCCAAACACTTTGGGATTCCCCTCAACAAAAGGCATGCCGCTGTGCCTCTGGTCACAAGCTGCCAATCATCTTCCATAGCCAACTTGCAGCAAGAAACGGATGTTGAAGAAACCAATGTGGTAAAGCCATGTAAAGCCGCCATGAACCTCCCATCCATTGCTTCTAAGTCACTGAGGATAATTTGGGCGCTGCAAACCGGTCCTCCGTTGCCACAGGTGAACCAGTGGAAGCGGCACCAGCTCCTTGCGTTTCACCCCAATAGTTCAAAACGAAGGAGCTTGCAGTGGTGGCAGCATGTGGCGACTCTCCATGTCAAAGTCAGGTTGGATGACCATAGGCATCCATAGAGTTGGCAGGTGCCACTATGCATGATTGAGTAGTTGATGTCATGGCAAAGAGCTACAATATTGAAAGGGGGTTGATTCTTGAAAAACTTCCCACGTGTCCTGTGAACAGCTCTTGGCTCGAGTCACAATTGTGGTTCCGGGGGTGCACTTTGGGCCATGGCGATGGTCAGCCGGGACACCCAGCACTCCCTTACAGCACAAGGACTGGGCAATGGAGCCCAGCCATGCCCAGCTTGTGGGTAAAGATGGGGCATGATGGGGCCGTGGGTTCTATCCAGTCTGGTCCCAGAGCGTCGATTTGCTTGCAGATTTCAATAAGATGATATAAGTGCCAAATCAGTGCATTGCTGACAAAACGCCTGGGTGAAAGATCGAAAGGATTGAATGTCAAAGCAAACCTGAGTTGTTTTTGACCTGGCGCATGACACACATGCCCGGACAGCAAACCAAATTTCCCCAAACAGTGGTGGGAACAGATGGGCCCCACCGCATCACTCATTCCTGGCATCCGTTGAGATTATAAAAACCTGAGATTCGGGGGACCTGAAGATGTCATTCAATGTCGGAAACAACCACTGTGCTCGGAGCCCTTGCGTTTGCCACCTGGTTTAGTTGAGCCATGGCGGCCCGCGTGCGAGTGCCCATGTGCATGAGCGATAGCAGTGCACAGCACTTGATTGAAGTGTCTCAGCCTGTGACCTTGGAAAAGATCAAAGATGCTGCTGGAAAGAAGCTGGGTCGTCGTTTTTTCAGCATATTTTGATTATTTTGTTGGGGATGTCATGATCTCATGTCAGGTTTGGATGAATAGGCGTGGCCGATAGTACAATTTGAAGGGAGGTAAGCGCAAGCGCCTTAACTTAAAGAGTGATGAATTGCTTTTTGATTGGAACCTACATGAAACAAGGTAGAACGTACGGTGTAACGTGATCCCGGGGCTCGCTAGTGCTGGGTTATCGGATTAACAAGATCTATGCCTATCTCCTGTTTTGACCATCACATGGTGCCGAATCAGATCCCCACGTTTCAGAAGCACCCACTTTCAACCTTCATCCCCCCTTCTGACGAGCAACCGGGAAACAACTGTGGTTGCACCCCAATTTTGGGACTAGACTAGTCATGACGCTACACTACTTCAAATGTAGCGCGGTAGCGGTTCTTTTCTCAAGTGGGAGCCAGCCACAAGGAAATTCAAAGAATTCCGGCCCAAAAAGGGCCTGGCCTACCACTCCTTCACTGGAGAGGAGCTTACAGACGACTCTTGGCAAGATCACGCCGTTGCTTGCAGGGGTGGACGATGATCCATGATTTGAATGTTCAAATGCCATAGAGAGAAAACACAAGAAACAGATAAGGTGGGTGTGTGAATCATGGGTGAATCTGTGGGTACCCCGGCTATTTCTTGAAACGATGAAGATGAGGACCACAGCCACGTTCGGCAGCAGACGGCCCAGGATTTGGTGCCCTCGCTCTTCACTGGCGTGGGCAGTGCTGGAGTGGTTTTGAGCATGAAACCCTGGAAAGGCGCGTCCAAACTGAAGGCAGCCAAGGATTCCAAGGGCTACGGCGACATGCCGAAGGTAAGCCTTGAAGGGAGACTTGGCCAAGTTTCGGTTGCTGGAGTTGGGCTGAAAAGCTGCACAGGCGTTTTCTCCGACAGTTCGACGGTTCAAGAATACACTGAAACCCTATGGACAGTAGGAAAGTGGAGGTGCAGGATATTCGACATGCAGTGATTCCCGACAACATAGAGCAGAGATAGAGCAGTAAACCACCATTGAAATTTGCATGGCATAACTGGCCATAACATGCCATAACATACCGTACATGACTACAGAGTTCAAGTTACCGCACTACTCCCTGCAGCGCTGAGGACAGGAAGCAAGCTGCAGCGAGGAGCAGACATCCTGCAGGGCTGCGATGCCTTGCTGGTGCTGGTTGGTGCTGGCATGGGGGTGGATTCGGGATTGAGCACCTTCAGGGCTCAGGACTTGGCGCTGAGATCTACTATTTTGGTGATGGAAAGTCTGCATATATAGGACTCAAAGTTGAAAGCCCTCCCCTGACACCACCACAATTTCAACCGTCCTGTCAAGACTACCGAAGGATGGAAGCTACACCAAGGAGGAGTACATGAACTTGGCGCGACACGCCAGCTTTCGCGAGGACATTCACAAGGTGCGGTCTTCCACCAGAAGTAGCCAGGCTTCCAGTGGATCAGGCACTTACTGTCCTGGGGTTAGTTCCGGCTAAACTCGGGGCTTGGCGTTTTCACGATTGCTACTAGGTACATATGAATGGGCGTGAGCGGGCCATACACAACCTCAATCAACTCTTAGTTGCTCCAGTTACTTGTACACAGTTACATAGTATAGTGTTGATTACATATGATTCATATGATGTCTTAACTGATCACTTGTGTATATATATATATATATAGATTATGATATTCACATATTATATCTAATGTGTGTCTATATATGTATATATATATACATATATATATATATATATATGGAAGTAACATAACAGAACTGAACAGAACATTCATCATTCATCACATGACTTTACTGCAGATATCCATTGCAACCAGCGACTCCCAGGCCTGGGCCTGGCATGGCGCCATGCTGCGGCGTTTCTGCAGCACGCTGCCGCATGCGGGCTATGCGCCGCCCGGAGCAGAATGTGGGGATCAGAAGGGTGGGGCAGGGTGGAATTTTGAAGTTCGATGTCTAGATATGTTTAGTATGTGTAGATATCAAGATAACTAATTAAAAATATAAATAAATATATATATATATGTATCCAAACATATGAACATTTGCATTTTTAGATGCATACATGAACCATCGTGAAAAATAAGAGCAGACAAAACACGCAATAATTACTTTACTTCGAGTGATCCCCACCATGACATTTATACGTCTTAATATTGGGGCATTCTATCTGGCATATCTTCTGACATTTTGTCTGGCATTCTCTCTGGCATATCTTCTGGCATTCTATCTGACATATCTTCTGGCATTCTATCTGGCATTCTATCTGGCATATGTTCTGGCATATCTTCTGGCATTCTATCTGGCAAATCTTCTGGCATTCTATCCGGCATATCTTCTGGCATTCTATATGGCATATCTTCTGGCATTCGATCCGGCATTCTATCTGGCATATCTTCTGGCATATATTCTGGCATATCTTCTGGCATATCTTCTGGCATATCTCCTGGCATATCTTCTGGCATTCTATCTGGCATATCTTCTGGCATATCTTCTGGCATTCTATCTGGCATATCTTCTGGCATATTATCTGGCAAATCTTCTGGGCTTCTATCTGGCATATCTTCTGGCAGTCTACCTGGTATTTTATCTGGCATTCTATTTGGCATACCTTCTGGCATTCTATCTGCCATATCTTCTGGCATTCTATCTGGCATATCTTCTGACATTCTATCTGGCATACCTTCTGGCATTCTATTTGGCATATCTCATGGCATTTTATCTGGCATATCTTCTGACATTCTATCTGGCAGATCTTCTGGCATTTTATCTGGCATATTTTCTGGCATTCTCTCTGACATGCTATCTGGCGTTCTATCTGGCATATCTTCTGGCATTCTATCTGGCCGTTGAGGTCCGGCGGTGCACACTGGGCTGGGCAGGTCCCAGGTTGAGGTCCAGCGGTGCACACTGAGCTGAGACGGTCCCTGGTTGAGGTCCAGCGGTGCACACTGAGCTGGCAAGGTCCCAGGTTGAGGTCCAGCGGTGCACACTGAGCTGGGAAGGTCCCAGGTTGAGGTCCAGCGGTGCACACTGAGCTGGGCAGGTCCCAGGTTGAGGTCCCAGGGCACACTGAGCCGGGAAGTTGGCAAGGAGCTTGGCGCAGAGTTGGCAAAGAGCTTGGCGAAGAGTTGGCAAGGCGGAAGCGGAGGTGGACGTTGATGCAGACATGGTCGAGGAGAAACTAGAGGAGGAGGAGGAGGACGAGGAGGAGGAGGAGGACAGCTAGCCGAGGAGGAGGAGAACAACTCTGATAAAATCTAACAACCCTCACCTGGCAGGTGGGGAATAAGCAATGATTTACGACCAAAAACTCAAGAGCCGCAAAAGGCTGTATAGTGCAAATTCCCAACGGGCAGCTATCAGATTGTGATCAGGCTATCATCTGCTGATTGGTTACATGAGTATCATCAGATACGTCGCCACACGATTTAGCCAATATTCCAATCCTTTGTTACTTTGATAGTTCAATCTCTTACCAACCCTTAAAAGCAATGAGGAAAACACTGTCTTGAGAAAAAAAACATCGTCCCGAGTCTCGACTGGAATAATGCTGGTGACACCCACATAACGCCAAACCAGCCCACAAGAAACGCGAAGGAGAATCGGCAAACAAGAAAATCACGACAATGTGGCCACATGTTTGTTGGACAATGCCGATCCCCCTTTATTTGGTTGCTTTCTTTGTCTCAATTTAGCAAAGCCAAGGAAACTGCTGGAGATTTGCCAGTCGCTGAGCTGAAGGTTTGGGCTTTAGTCAGGCTCCGATGGTCCGTTTGAATCAGGGTGCCATCATGGTCAACTTGGTGGCTCATCCCACTTGTAAGCAGGTTACATCCCTAGTTTCACATGGGATAACTAGGGTTAATCCACTGATAACTGGGTCCAGAACCTACTCATAGGAAAAACTTCGGATGAACCACCAAGGACCAAGGAGGGCCCGGCTAGAATAAAATTGTGATCCAGATCTGATCTATTCGGAAAATGCAGGAAATCTGCATTTGAACTCTGAAAACCCTGGGTTTTTGCAACATAGGCGCATGACATGTACTCGGTGACAAGCTGGCAGCTTTCTCCTGGCCCCTTAGCGCTGGCCATGTTTGCCAGTGCTACCATGATCCCTGATGCTTAAGCCATCCTTGTTGGGCCTTATCCGTGGCTTTTTGTCAACCCACCCCGGTCTTGTAGCAAGGCAAGTTGGCGACTTTTTCATCTGTACCTCTAACATCGATGGCGCCTTTCTGCGCTGCGGCTTTCCACCAGACCGCCTTTTTGAAGCACATGGCTCCGTGCACATGTGGCAGTGCTGTGACCCCAAGTGCACCAAGAATCACAACCCTTGGCCAGCCAAAGTGGATCAACCAGAGGACAGGGGAAGACATGGAAGTGAACCTAAGTTGTCCTGCAAGTTCAGTTAGAGTACAGATCTGAGGCCAAGCGAGCTAAAACAGCACGTTCTCATTAGTGTCCCACCTCAGGAGTTTCAGAGTGAAGTAGCCTTGCTCTTCCTCATCCCACCAAGATTACTTTAATTTAATTAATTTGATAAATTAATGGGATATCTTCCCAAATGGGGGTTGCGAAAGTCCAAAATATCAACAAAACGTCACCAATTGGCCACGACAATCGCTTTTTGTTTGGGGCACAGCTGCCAGCATCCACACACAAACTGCAGAACCAGCTGCCCACATGCCGCCACTGTGAACGAGACTATGCGCGGCCCAACGTGGCCTTTTTTGACGATGACCTGGGGAGCAACGCCAGGAGCTGCCTTGATTCAACATGGACATGTCATGACATTTCCAAGAAAAACATGACCACTCTAGCACCATTTTTTGGGTGTTCCGTGTTGAATCGCACCTTGAAAACCACTGCTGCACGAGTTCGGCTGAATTTCCCAGGACCTTCAACTCCAAGTACATCGAGCCGCAACGTGCCCGCTTCCACCGTTGGGTTCAAGCCCTGGCGGGTCGTCGGGTGGCTCTGCTGGAGATCGGGTGCGGCTGTAGCGAGCACAGCTTGCGCATGAGGCGCAGGGACGACAGGTCCTGGATTTGCATGTCGGGCGAGTGGAAGATCCCACGTTTGGTGTGTCCTTTGGTGCGGATCGACCCTGGAGAGGACGGGGGGAATGATGGCGAATGGGAGGTTTGTCGACGCATGATTGACTTTTGAATACGATAGCATTTGATCCATTTGGGAACTCTATCTTCAAAATGCCAGAGTGTGATTTGGAGTTTATCGGAGTGTGATTTGGGGCCACGATAGCAGCTTCGCATGTGATTTGGGCCCGTGATTGTCCTATTGCCTATTTGTTTCAAGATTTTTGTGGTGTTTTGTCCGTTGCGCATGGGACTTCGCGGCTGAGCCCCCGAGCTTCAGAGGAGGAACCTGATGACGCTGATGACTTTGTACATCTTCAGCTGGGAGCACGGGAAGGGCTGGAACAGCTGGCCCTCCCTGGTACTGAGAGTTCTGCCTCCAACGTGCCGGAAAAGGGATCGCTTTGTGGTTGGTGTGGGGGTCTCAATTGGAAGAATGGTGAAGAAACCCAACTGGATGGAAAACATGACGGCCTCAGATGGAAATCATTCCATTGTCAAACCTGCGAGTACTTGACATATCTAGACATATCTAGACATATCTAAAGCATCAAGCATAAGCATCTTAGAATGAACATCTACAGATCTAAATCTCTAAATCCTAGGTTTGGGGTGGACGCAGGTATTGCCCGCCGTTTGGAATCCCGAGGCGATTGCGACGGTCGGCTCTCGGCCCGTGAAGGCAGGAAGCTGGTGCTTGCTTGATTAACTTAGAGGGTTCCCCCCATTCAACATCCAATATGTAGATGATAATGACCATGATATACCAAAGCCGACCTTGTTCCTAAAAGGACAATGTAGTTGGATGTAGTTGGAACATGTTGGAACTTTGATTTCTGACTTTGCACTCCTGAAGCTTGCAAGTTGTCAACATGTCAGGTGCTTTGGGCATGCAGTGACCTTGACAGCACTTGAGTTGGAGTAGGGTGATGAGATGAGTGCGGATTGGTGGCAACATATGGCAACATCCAATCGAATGCCAGCACCACTGCTACTGCCAGCCTCCACAATTGAGCGATGTTTAAGCAGCATATATTGATTATTGATTATTATACCTAAACTATACCCCCAATTTACGGTGGTATTGGGGATGGTTAAGGAATCTGCATATGGTATCTATTGTACTTGGGAACTAACAGCATTCCGGATCATTGTTCATCGATTTCACCTGCATTTTGAGGTAATATACATTGAATATTTTGGTATGTGGGTAGTGGGTACCGAGTCATTCTAAGTTAGTATGTGAGGCATCCCAACTGAGGGCATTCTAAGTTCTATATGGTTATTATATGGTAATTAGTTTTCGTCATCTTCCACGTATTCCAAGTTTCAGACCGCCGTAGCTAATATTGGAATAATATTTCGAAGAAGTCAGAGTACTGACTGTAATTCATTGAAATTAATGAGCTTAGACGATGTTGACATGTAGATAATTTCAATGATGAGATTGAGAGTATTTTTTCATGGAACATTGGATAGGGTAGTTTCTCGTGCGACCCCGGAACCCAGGCAGAAGATGCTTCGGCAGCGCCAGCTGGTGCTCAAGAGGCAGACGGATGCCGCCAAGTCCTTTGGGGTCGGGCTCCCGAGTGCCAGGGATGGTGCAGAGAGATCTGCTGGAGATGGTTTTTTCCAACGAAATCAGCAAGGTCAACCATGGAATGGAAAAGGATGCTAGTAAAAACATCCAGAAATCCAATATATAGATCCACTTGTCCATATATTGCGCCATGTGCAAAGGGCAAAGGGATGATAATGATGATATTGGTTGGCACTGGGGGCACTCAGAAGTTCTGTCAGAATTTGAGGTTGTGGCGCAACAGCATGCGCCCACCAGCGAAACCCCACGCCAGGCAGTTCGGACCAGGGGTTGCAGCGTGCCCAACAGCAACACGAAGCGACAAAGTGTTATTGATTACTTGGGAGGAGACGACCTAAGGAGATCTAAGGAGTAGATTTTTGTCATCGTCCAAAAGTCGAAACACTCAGTTGGTTGCGCCAAGCAGACCTGCCCTTGGGAGGTCAGGATTGGAAGTCCTGGAAGGTATATAGTATATGGTGGTACTTGGGCTTGGTTTCATGGTAGTTATGGGAAACAAGGGGTGGTTTCAAGTTTCAGCAGTTTCTGGGACGCTGGGGAGGATCACGGGTCAACGCCTGGCTCAAGGACATGGCAAATATGATGGATGGAGGAGCAAACAATGAAGCTCGACTTTAGATTTTCATGAAAATTCATCAGACCATCAGGGACCCATCACCAATCACAACATCATCGCAACACAGAGACTCAATTGGGATGCGCCACTTTGACACAACTCAGCCAGATCACAGCGCCTCAAAGAACAGGCGGAGCTGCGGAGCCATGGCCATGAGGCTTTGGGTGGTGTTATTTTGCCAATGGTCCCCGTTGGTGTGGGCCAGTGCCTGGTGGATGCATGAGTACTGGGGTGGGTAGACTTTGGATCTGTGAGATTCTGTGAGTCTATGAGGCTCTTATGGTTTATTAATGTTTATTAGCCCAGCATCCCAGCATATCCCAGCTTCAGGTGCCAACAATCCCTTCGGCTTCAACTTCAAGGACTTCTCACTGCCTGGCTTTCCAAAGGGCAAGAAGGGCTCTTCCATCTTTGACGGCCTCGCCTTCTTCTCCGACAAGCACCCCGCGAAGTTCGGCGGCCTGCCAGGCCTACCGAAGAACGCCCAGAAGCAGAGCTCGGGGTCCGATATGCTGGGGACCATGTGTGGCATGATGTCGGGATTCCCAGTTCAAGCAAAGCCATAGAAGGTGAATCGATTTTTTGAACCATGGAATTTGGGAGGCGGACCCCGAAGGACCCAAGAATCAGATGAGTTCTTTGAAACAGCCCATCCAGCAAGTGAGTTTTTGTGTCCCTTTCTGCAGTTCAGGGTGTTTTCTTGGTGTTTTCTTCCGTGGCATACTCCACCCCACACATCGGTAAAACCCAGAGGAGCATGACTTCCCTGAAGCCTAATCCTGCTGCCCGTCTGTGCTGTTCTCTGCTGTTGATGGCCACTTAGGTCGATGCCATTTGTCTGCGATTCCATATCTCAGGGTGTCAACTCCGCAGAATGCCCTTCGGCCAAGATGCGGCGGCGAAACATGTGGTGACTTCAACTCAACCCAAGTCACACTGGCACCCCTGTTGAACGGGTGGGATGACATCCCAAATATTCCTGGTTTTGCATGGCCATGCATGATGATTTGACCATTGAACCCAAGAATTACCATATGCAAGAGGACAATAATTTTTCGTCCCCATATTTGGGGTCGCGTGTTACATTCAGGGCGGTATGCCCAAAGTAAGTACCCAGGTGACCCCAGGTGGTGTATAACCCTCCAACGATTTCAGGAGCCCGTCAGGGAGATGGAAGGTGTGCTCCGATCGTTGCAACAAAGCTTCAAACGAGGAGTCAAATGAAATCAAATGAACTTCCCGTGAATTTCTCATTTCCATGTATTTCCATAATTTTCATTGATTTTCCATGTGCGGGAATGATGGAATAGGATTGAATAGGCCCTTCCACATCCAAGTCTTCACGTGACCAGGCAAACTCGACCCCAAGTCTGTATAGCTCCAGACCTGTCCAAGGTAAGAAAAATCCAGCTGCTTGCTGTGGAAAATCGGTCAAGAAGTGCAGCGACACGGATCCTGGGCCCGACTTTCGTAGTGAACTAACATGGCAACAGGAACCTGGTGGTGGATTATATCGTTACATTCATTTGCTACATACTACATCCTGGTCATCCTAGTATATCCTAGTATAGCGCGTCCGTTGCCATGTTAGTTCACGCATGCATCCTACTGGAAAGTTTCCTCCCGTCCGAGTACCTGTGACATTCCCGTTGCAGCCACTGAGGATCCCTTTACTTTTGCATCTCCCTGCGGCTCTGTGAGTCAGGCGACAGGGGGGTAGGGAGCTGATGTCGACGTTGACTCTTGGACTCTTGGGGTTTGTCCCACTTGGAGAGGGTCCTGGGGAGGCTTGAGGAGAGGACCATTTTGAAAACCGCCAAAGAAGAGTTTATATAAAGATGTTTAAGGCCAGAATACATCATTTCAAATGAGGCGAACACAAGAATGGATAGACTGATAGACATGGAGTTTCATATCAAATGACGTTGAACCTGGGCTCCAACCTTCCATCGCACAATCACACCATGTCCTGTCCAGAACGCCAAATGCGTGGGCTCTGTGATGACCAGCTTTACGAAGGCCTGGGGGTTGAAGACCCGGTAGGGTCTTGCAATGTCTTATGCTTTTGGGATTGGGTAGTCTAGCTTTCACTGGTCCATTCTTGGTAGGAAGCATCACTCAGCTTGACTTTACATAACTTTATATGACTCTACTTTTAACGTTTATATGTACTTATATAATATCTTATATATTTTCAGATGTTTGTTCCTCTTCCCAGCCCCACATTGCAGTGGCGTTGTTCGCAGCGAAGCCGCTGAGGTGGGCGTGTGCATGTGCCAAGGAGGCTCGACCTGTGAAGGCGCCGGGTCCCGAGCCAAGTGCTCCACCGGAAGCATGTCCAACATCTTCAGCAACCTCGAGGCCCCGGTCGCTGATGGGAACTGCCGGATGGGTCATGGGATGTCATGGGATAATGTTTTACGTGCCAGGAGGAAGATGAGATTGAAGCTGAAGCAGACTCTCGCCGGCTCAGCCTTTGCCGGGTTGTGATTTTATGATATTTTACGCAATTTGCCTACTGAAAGGGTAACAAACATCCTGAGGAGTAGCGCTGCAGCTGGCAAAAGTAAGTAGATATCATACATATACGGTCCATATATCCACTATGTACATATGATATATGCATGTCATTGTATAGTTGTACATTATACATGTTGCCCATGGAAACCCATAAAGCTCCTGTGACTGGTGTGATGAAGCAGCTGTTTCAAGTTCTTTGCCCATCATGGGTTCCCAGGTCCATGTGTTGCTAGGTTTCAATGTGGTTTCACAGGTAGAGCGCCCTCCGTGTTTTGGGCTGGTAACACAGTGATTGACATTTGCAGTGAAATTCTTTTCTGCTCTCGGCGTAACAGGATGCGAAAAGCATCATGGTTTCACTAAATGGAGGTTTCCTAGAATGGGGGTGCCCGAAATCATCCATTTCAATAGGATTTTCCATTATAAATTATATATACACCATCCAGCTATTGGGATATCCCCATGACTGGAAACCCCAAATCAGAATACCCCAAATCCTGTTGGACTTTGTTGGTGTCCTTGGCCACGACCAATCTCTGTCCAGCAATAACCATCATGTGGGACCATGTGCTGACATTGGCAACATTGTGTTGCCCTCATCAAAGACTCTCCGCGCCAACAACCCTTGGCATTTTGAAGCTACCTGCACCATCAAAAGTTGTCATAATGCTTGGTGTGGTGCTTTAGGTACAGCTCTCGGCTTGAACCTAAGTAGAACCAGCAATGGAGGTGTGATGAGGTGTGTTTCTCAGCCTCGGGTGAGACAGCTGCCATGCTTGACGCCGCTGTTGTGGAGGGCAAAACTGCCAAGGCAGTGAAGCGAACCTTGGCAGCTAGGCTTGGCGTCTCCAGGTTTAGACAGCGACTTTTTCATCCAGGTGATGCTGCTGAGATCCCAGATCATGAGGTTTTTACCTCGGCAGCTGTACAGGTTCAGCTGATCTTGGAATTTTGCCCACCTGATGCCAAAGAAGACCAAGAGATGATGTCGGCAGCAAGAAACAACGATACCGTTGGCCTTGAAGAGTTGCTGAAGCGCCCACGAAGTCCCGCCGTGGAAGATGAAAAAGGCCTGACACCACTGCACCGTGCTGCACAGGATGGGCACAGCCCATGCGGCTGCTGGAGGCGGGTGCAGAGGTAGGTGTACCAGGTGGAGGCCAGAAAGATCAGTTCGCGGTGCTGGATCTCGTGTACCAGCGTGGCCATGAAGGCGTTGTTGACTTTCTGTACCAAGCAGGGAAATCCTTTGGGAAGGAAGCCCGCAGAATCGGGAAGTGACAGACCGGAAAGGGGAAAAACAACAGCAGTTTGCAGCCTCGATCACCATGGGATCAGTTGGGAATGGCGCTTCTTGCACAAGTTGCACGATACATGGAATGCTTTCATTGCTTTCCTTCATGTAAGCTAGTGTTTAGCAGTTTGAGGTTTTTACTGTAGCCAAACATGCATCAATGAAATTTGAAATTGGCTGGTTGTCCCATCAAATCCCAATACGATTCTCATTAAATCATTATAAACTCCCCATCAATTTCCCCAAAAGTCTGATCAAATCCCTCATCAAATCCCTATCATTTCGATAACCCCCTCCTGAAATCCGCATAGAATTACTATAAACTTCTCATCAGTTCCCCATGATTTGTATGATTTGTGGGGTGTGAATCATGAGACAATCTTATCCCCACAGAGCCCACCAGATGATGCAAGGAGTACGGCATGACTCTCAATGTTTTTGACCCCCGATCCACCCGCTGGTTTACTTGGTACGTTGGTCTGGGAAAATGGAAAGAAGGAAACGCCCATGAGGTTAGTTAATGTACACAGCCTTGTTGGACCCTACCGGGTTTCTTGTTCATACTTCCTTGTTTGTTGGTTGATATAGTTGATATGGTTGACACCTTCTCATCAGTGGTTCACATCTCAAACTGGACCCAAAGATCTGGATTTCCCACATCCCAGGAGTTAAACATCAGCGGCTGGCTCGCCCTGGTGACTTTCTGCACCTGTCTCCTGCTGTCCGTCTCCCTGACGCTCCGTGGCATGCGCTGGCTGCGGTCCAACGTGGGGCATCGGGAGCACAGCCAATTGCTTCAGGATGTGGAGGAAACTGAGCTGAAGGGTCGGGGGTTGGGTCATTGGGGGTTGGTGTTTGGGGTAGTCTACTTTGGTGGGTTTCTTGTATTTGCATGGTAAACGCTGAAGTCCTGTGGTAATTTGTTGCGGTGATGATCTCAACTTCTCTGATAGCCCAGGCGGAAGTCCTGGATTGAGCGCAGCTTTGATGTGGCTTGCAAGTACGTCGGACATGCTGCTGTGTGGCCAAGCTTTCTTGTCATTTGCCATGGTATATATTTGTGTACACTGTCACATTTTGTGGCCAAAACATGTTAGCCGCATTTGGCCGCCTTGATTTCTGAAGGATGTCGGAAAAGCTTGACCGGGGCTGTGCCACGGTACCCCCAGACATAGCAGGTATCCGCGTTGGAGGTGGGCCTGAAATGGCTCGTCCCAGCGGTGCATGTGCGACGCCATGGGCCTCTCAAGGAAGTGGCTCAGATCCCCAGCAAAATATGGTGAGTTCTGCACCAAAAGAGGAGGGGGTTGAATCCTCATGGCCATGGGTCGGTGAACATGGTGATTGAGTTCATATTTGCTGAGGTTGGTGAGGTTGCCAGGATGCTGGGATTTCACCCAACTTCTATACACATCACATGCAATGTCATGGCCAGCAACCTCCGTATCCTCCGTTGCCTGGTCCTGCAGGCACCGAGCTGGCCCACTGCGGCGCCGGAGGTGGAAGAAAAGTGTATCACACCATTCTGATTTTAAGTCATGGCTCATGACATGTCAATGACATGTCTATTTTTCCGTGTTGAAGGAAGTGATTTGAATTTGGTTGATCCAAACTGTCCGAGCATTGTTTTTGCTATGGGCTTGCGTTTCTCAGAATTGCGGCTTTGATGGTGGGACGAGAGCATTGCCAGGCACCCCTAGCACCACGAGGTAAAGATCCCGTTGGCATAGTTGGGTGGCCCAAATTGCAGATCTGATCCGTCCAAGTGCTCCGATTGGATTTTTCCTCAGGTGCTGATGGATCTTCAGTCTACTCTAGTACTGGATGTTGCTTCCCTGATGGGTGTGCTTTAATGAGAGGGTCCTCATTTGCAGGAGATTCAATAGTCGAGCGTTTTTTGGGGGGTTCTTGCACGATCAAGCCGGTGTGGTTGATTGAATTTATCCCAGGAAATGCGATAAATCCTTTGACATGGCAAAGAGTTTGAAATTGTTTGAAGTACCAGTAGGACAGTAGGACCTCAGTAGGACCTCAGTAGGACCTCAGTAGGACCTCAGTAGGACCTCAGTAGGATTAGTGGAATTTGTTGACACTTCTGTGCCATTCCGCTGTGGTCTTCGATCCTTGATCAACTCGATGCATCTTTCCATGCCGTTGAGGCGCCACCTCCAAGCAGTGCTGTGGGCATTGTTGGGGATCCTGGAGCGATGTGCTGGGAGGCCACAAGCGAAGCTTGAAACAGGGAAATCCCTTTAGGGGTTTTAAGGGGTTTTGACCACTTGGATCCGAGAATTTCCATGATTTTCTTATATTTTCTCCATCTTATCAAGTTGGTTTGTGTGCGCTGACATGCTTACGGAGTATTTTCATGGAGCAGGTCACCCTTTTTTGCTTTGCCTTATGTGCTCGCGCTGTGATTTGTGGATTTGATGCTATATTCCGGTTGATGAACGAACACCTGTATATGATTACTAGTTTGCAAGACAGATGATGACGAGTTCAGTATTTTGCTGTGTCAAATCAGCCCATCTACAAAAAAGCAGTGCATCTTTTACTGACGTCTCTCAGCTCTTTTTTGACTCTTAACGTCTTAATCCAAAGCCAGAGAATCACCCAATTTCTTTTTGCTTCATGAGTCGCTTGAGTCAATGAAACTCTCCGTAGCCACAACAACACTTTTGATCATATGTTTAGCACGGACGAATGTTGAACCAAATCTAAAACCACATGGCGGCAGCTGTGAGATCTCGGGGCGCGCCTTGGGCGCACTGGGCTCGTGCTGCCAGCAGCGGCGCGCCGCCGCTGAGGGTGTTGAAAGCCAACCGCGACTGGGCTCAGGGCGGGGTGAGGTTGAAATTATTTGAGGGAAGGCACGAACTGGTGATCATAGGGCGCCATAGCGCAGCTGGAAGTTCACATTGTTTACGGAAAGAAAGTGACACATAGGTAGAACATGATTGATATGATATGATTGATTTTACCAGATGATACCTATTATATCCTGTGACTTTTTTACACTTCATTCAAGTCTTGAGACCCCACCACCTTTTTGGGATAATTCTTAGCCACTTCCAGAAAGATCCCGCTGTTCCCAGCGGTTTCGAGGTGATGCCAACGTGGGCGCCTTGGCGGGCGCCATCCGCCACGAGCTGGTGAACATGCCATCGGTGGGGCTTGAGGCGGTGGGGCCCAGGGCGCAGCTCAAGGCGCTGAAGGCCGCGGAAGTGGGTTGGGCAGGGGGGCTGCAGCCTGAATTTTTGTATATGTTTTTTGGGCGAGACTGAGAGTTCTATTAGTTCAAAAAGTTCAAGCCATCATTTTCTTTCTTGGACATTTCCGTACCTTGATTCCACACATTTCATGTTGGTTGGTTGTATCCCCATGTGTTTTATGTTGGTTGTGTCCCTATGTGACATCAAATAGTGGTTGCCTAAGCCCACGATTTTTGAGCTCAAAGAATCCTTAGCCTGGCTGGGGAAATGATCAGGTTGGCAGCTGTCCAAGGTTTGTTGTGTTGGGTGCCATCAGTGGTCATAGTTTTGACATATTCTTGCCCCCTCGCCGCCGTTAAACAACTGCGCTTGAGCAAAAACCAGAGCTCGAAAGCACCTGTGCAGTCCACCTCTCCCGTACTGGCCAATCGTATTCACCATCAGTCAACCCTGCAGACTCACAGATCATTTGCAGATTTTCTCTTTCATACACGCTGTTTAAGACATGCTTTTGCCAAGTCTCAGCTGAGCCATGTCGATCGCACGAGTGTCCACTCCCACTATGATCTTTGGCAGAGTCCTTCATCGCGCGGCTGCCGTGAGATCGCTGGCACATCGAGTTGCGCCCTTGTGGCACGCCCTCCATGTGCAGCCAACGGGCTGGCCATGTCCAAGCCCAGCCTTTCGCGCCCAGATGGTTCGGCAGATAAGTTCGGGGAGGAAGCCACCAGGTAAAATGGAAGCCGAAGCCAAGATTTTGACGTCCAGGTTGAAAGGAGCACAATCACCGAGGCAGTTTTTCCCAATTCTGGAAGAAGCTCTGGATGGGGAGATGTTCGACGATTTCCATGCCTCCGTGGCATATCACTCTTTGGCAACGTGGAAAAGAAACGGTAAGCTGCAGGCGAGTGACAGGAGCAACCCGATTCTAGCCAAGCTCAATCGGCGATTTCAAGCGATGCTGGGGAAGGGTCAGGTGAGCGCAAGGGCATTCGCCAACGTACTGTGGAGTGTTGCGCACTTGTCGAATGTGCTTATGGATGCCCAATCTGCGTCCAACAGCTTCTGGGCAGCAGCCACGTTGAAGGAAGCTGCGCCTGATGCGCTGAAGCTGGTGCCTACGCTTGCAGCCCGGGCCCCTATGATTGCCAAGGACATGAATGCCCAAGAGCTATCCAACAGCTTCTGGGCAGCAGCCACGTTGAGGGAAGCTGCGCCTGATGCGCTGAAGATGGTGCCTACGCTTGCAGCCCGGGCCCCCATGATTGCGAAGGATATGAATGCCCAAGCTGTGTCCAACAGCTTGTGGGCAGCAGCCACGTTGAAGGAAGCAGCGCCTGATGCACTGAAGATAGTGCCTGCACTTACAGCCCAGGTGGCTGTTGTTGCGAAGGACATGAAGGCCCAAGAGCTATCCAACAGCTTGTGGGCAGCAGCGACCTTGAAGGAAGCAGCGCCTGATGCACTGAAGATAGTGCCTGCACTTACAGCCCAGGTGGCTGTTGTTGCGAAGGACATGAAGGCCCAAGAGCTATCCAACAGCTTGTGGGCAGCAGCGACCTTGAAGGAAGCAGCGCCTGATGCACTGAAGATAGTGCCTGCACTTACAGCCCAGGTGGCTGTTGTTGCGAAGGACATGAAGGCCCAAGAGCTATCCAACAGCTTGTGGGCAGCAGCGACCTTGAAGGAAGCTGCGCCTGATGCGCTGAAGATCGTGCCCACGCTTGCAGCCCGGGCCCCCATGATTGCGAAGGATATGAATGCCCAAAATGTCTCCAACAGCTTGTGGGCAGCAGCCACGTCGAAGGAAGCTGCGCCTGATGCGCTGAAGATCGTGCCCACGCTTGCAGCCCGGGCCCCCATGATTGCGAAGGATATGAATGCCCAAGCTGTGTCCAATAGCTTGTGGGCAGCAGCCACGTTGAAGGAAGCTGCGCCTGATGTGCTGAAGATGGTGCCTACGCTTGCAGCCCGGGTCACCATTATTGCGAAGGATATGAATGCCCAAGCTGTGTCAAATAGCTTGTGGGCAGCAGGCACATTGAAGGAAGCTGCGCCTGATGTGCTGAAGATGGTGCCCACGCTTGCAGCACAGGTCCCCTTGATTGCGAAGGACATGAATGCCCGAGCTACGTCCAACAGCTTGTGGGCAGCAGCCACGTCGAAGGAAGCTGCGCCTGATGTGCTGAAGATGGTGCCTACGCTTGCAAACCAGTTGCCTGGTATCTTGAAGCATATGAATGCTCAAGATGTGTCAAACACTTTGGTTGCACTGGTGCTCCTTCAAGGCTCAGTTCCAAAGGTGGACGCATTGATATTGCAACACAATTTTGCCATGAAAGCCGCAAAACAGTTCGCAAAGCATGCGCCCAAGATGGAGGACGCAGACTTGCACCTTGCCGTACCATCAGTTGTTTGGGCATGTGCCAAGGTGGGAGTTCATCACGATGAGCTCTTGACCGCAGTCTCCCAGCTCTTTGGATCCCGAAAGAAATGCTCAAAACTCAATGATTGGTCTGTTTGTGCCCTGCGATGGTCCTACCAAGTCTCGGACCCCGAAAAACGCTTCAAGGACTTCGCCAAGACCCTGAAGACCGTTATCCGTAGCAGAGGGTTGTCTGAGTCAGATGTGCAGAATAGTCAGCATGGACCAAGTCACTTCTATTCAACCAGGTGACACGGGCATTCCTGTTCTCAGATTCACTCAGCCTTTCAGGTAAAGTTGAGGATGACTGTTCAGTGTTCAGACAAGATCCTAACGGCATTCTAGGGATCTTTTCTTTTCTGCACGTCACAGACAATTATAGCAAAATTATGAAAGCATATCCGTGGGCAAACCGCCCATGTCTAGTTCCTGTGTTCCCTGGGCACAAGTTCCCAGATTCAGTGCACAAGTTCCCATATTCAGTGAATGTTGAAACAGCATTTGATTAGACCTCAACCTGCCATGTTTCCTCTTCCGCCTCGGGTTCCCCTTGGCCATTTCCTCTTTCTTGTTGCGTGCCTGAAGCGGGAGCGTGCTTCAAGTGACGCCGCTTGGCATTGCTTCGAGAAAACGGGAAGAGGTCGCTTGGCGAATTTTCCTTCTGGTGTCCGGTGCACCTGTTTGCAGTGCCACATTTGATGCACCCAGCGGACCTGAGTGCGGATGCCTCAAGGGAAACCGACTGACTTCATTAGATGCGAACAACAAACAGCTCATCATTTAGCCAGTATTAGGCCAAACAAATTGGTGTCTACGGATCCTTTCTTTGATTCAGCGACCTGAGGTGGAGGGAACCATCTTCATCCTTCTTCCATTGAGGTGATAATCATCTACTGTAGTGTTTTTTGTAGCATCTTGTGGCTGAGAGGAGCGGCCACGAATCAACTTCCGTGATTTCAAGAAGCTCGAATGATAAAATAAATGGCTCCAAGCTGGTGGCCCAGGGAATGTTCAATGGCAACATCTTCGAAGTGTGGTAGCATCGGCTCGTGATGTTTGAGCATCTTTCTTCATCATGCGTTTCATCCGTGGCAGTTTGGGTAGTCCTTTTGCATTGAGACCTCTCCATCATCACAATGGCAAACAGACTCAACGTTTGACTTATTAGAATAGAAGATGATATGAGACGATATGATATCCAAATATGATCCACTTTGATCATCTTTGATCGATTTTATTATGTAATTAGGATCGGTATACCATGATATAAATATACCAATATGTATCTCAGGTCCATGTCACCAAACATCGATCATCATTTGACCTCTCCAGTTCCCTGACGTTTTCTCCCCGTTGCGAGGCCATGATCTTTGCCTCGGAGTACCTGCACGAGGAGCGGCCCGGGATGCAGGTGGCGGCAGATCCCAGGCGCGAAGAGGCACCGTTGGAAATGGATGTGGGGATCAACCTATGGTGGGGTGGTGGGTTGGAAAATTGGTTGGAAGAATTGGAAATTGCAACTGCTGAAGATCTTGAAGTGTGCTCCTCAGGTCTGAAGTAGTGATTGTGAATGGGTTGAGTTTGGGACTTGTGGCTGGGTTTGCTAGAATTTGCGTGAAGAAGTGCGCATTAATGGGCTGAACCTGTTGAAAGACTGGAAGGTGATCCCCAGGCTTGCAGGGAACCCTGGGCTGACCCCGGGCCTTTTCCGCGACCGCTCCCTGGCCAGATTCCGCCCAAAGGGGACTTGCCGGGCACCAGCGGCATCCGCTTCTACCTGTCGCTGGTGCCTGAACAGGTGCTAGCTGAGGCCCGTGAGACGCATCATTTCTGATTTCCAGACGTTCCAATTCTTGTTGGGGTTGGTTGGCATTTTTGGAGTGCCCTCTATTTATTGTGGATAACTGGTTGGTGGTTTGGAACATTTTTTTTATTTTTTCCATATATTGGGAATGTCATCATCCCAACTGACTTTCATGTTTTTCAGAGGGGTAGGTCAACCAGTCAACCATCAACCAGTGGATAATTAATGATAACTAATTTGCCATCTATTTATATATTGTGGCTATTTATTGTGGATAATCCCTCTATTTATTGTGGATAATCCCTCTATTTATTGTGGATAATTAATAATTTCTTCATCCATGTCATCCAGGCAGACATGATGTTCTCCCAGAGCACCAACCCGGGGGTGGCAGCCACTGAGCTGGCGGAGAAGATGACGCAGCGGAACCTGGTGACTCTGCACCACTTGGCCCTGCGTCCGAGTGCGGAACAACCCATTTGGAAGGTCAAAAACATCTCATTGATCAATGTGAGGTGAATAACCAAGGTTTTTTAATAGCCCAATCATGTGACATGAATAATAATTAATATACATTAATTAATTATCAGTTATCATTAATCGGTATAAATCATATTGGTATTATGATGTTTTTTGTGGTGATCCCATTGTGATCTCCCTGATTTGTGGGGTGAGTCATGGTGATACCACCCTGAGGTGACCTTGTCTGGGATGGGCGAAAATGCCATCTCCATGGCGCTCAAGGCAGAGGGAGCCGAAGATGGTAGGGGAGGAAAGTGCTGACTGTGTGGATTGCATGTAAAAAATTGAAGAATCAATGGTTAAGGTTACATGGTTGCATGATACATGGCTTCCATCCAGACATACGATCTTTCATGATCTTTCGCAACATTTTCCCTTACACAATCGAATTCTATGAGCGTGCTTGTGAACTGTTTTTAGGCTGCGCACTTGCAGCTGCGATGCTAGATTAAGCTGGTCCCAAATATTTGTACCCACAAGTTGCGCAGTAGGTTTGCTGGTACGAAAGGACTCTCCAATGACCCTATTGAACAGTTTTCATGATTCTCCTCGTGTTCAAACCAACCTGCACCATGCAAAAATCTGGCCACCATCGGAATCCACAAAACAACAATCGCATCATTTCCCAGGTATCTTCTCTCTCCATCTCTTGAGGCCGTGATCATCGCGCGGACGCGTTTGAAGCTGGAAGAGCAGGATGCGCTGCTGGTGGCGCCCTCCATGCAGGCCGTGGGGGACTACAAGCGCGTGCTGCTGCAGTGCCAGCGCGGCACGGCACGGCATGGATGAGCTGAGATGACGAATGGGGGATTTCTGGCCGGTTTCGTGGGAGGGTTGGGAAAGTGCTGCAGGGACACATTTATATTCATTTATTATGTATGTCTGTATGTCTACATTTATGACAAATTGAGCCCTGGAATAGACTCGAGTCGTTCTTCTCGAGCCGTTCCCACATGACTAGCCGCACTGGATGGAATCAGATGGTCTGCTGAACCTTGGCAGACCTGCTTTTGTCGGAATGCGTTTGGAAGGCAAGAAATAGTTGATCGGTGTGGCAGATGGGATGATATGGGATGGGGTGGAACTGCCGACTTGCTGAGCTACCTCCTCCATGAGCTCTTGATGCTTTGTAAGGACTCTCGTGGATTTGGGAGATGAATTTGGCGGCCGTTTCCGCAGAAATTCAGCTTCTCTTCATAAATAATCCCATCCCCCAATGTGGTAACCCCTCTTAAGTGGTGACAAACATGTGTATATTCCCCATGCTAGAACCATGATAACTCAATGATAACTCAATGATAACTCAATGATAAGTCAATGATAACTCAATGATAACCATGTTTTCTAAGGGTGTTTAAGGTGTTTATTGTTGAGGGGGTGGGATGACCTAGGCGCAGCATCATCCTCCCGGGACGGAGATGCACCCAGAGGAGCCAGCTGCGTAGCGAAGTTGTCTGATGTATTGCTACTGGAAACTGAACTACAGCAAGTTACACGGCATCTTCCATCATTTTCCCATGGTTTTCTATCATTTTCATATGATTTTCATATGATTTTCATACCGTTCTCATGGGTTTTCCATGATTTTCGCAGCATCTTCCCATGGTTTTTGGGCCATTCTGGATACATTGACCTGACCTGCCAGGTGACACCAGAGAGCCTGGAGGATAGGTCCATGACGTTGGAGCTGGATGCACTGGATGCGCTGGGCATTGCCGGCATTGCGGATGCCCAGGTGGGGGGGGGTGGAGGAGTGATGGGTTGGGATCTGGGAAAAGGAACTGGAAAACCCAGGGTTTTTCATGTTTTTTTTGTTTTAACATGATTTTACCGTTTTTTTTTTACATGGTTGTTCCACTTCATTCCAAGCTGTTTATTTTTTCGTGGAACTCAGAGATTTGGATGGTCAAATTAAGTCGTGATGAGTTTTGACAAGTTTTGCCATAAGTCAACCCAGAGAAGTTGAAGTAAGTGCCGTTGCAAGACATTCGCGCAGCAGCTAGCTGTCCTAACAGAGCAGATGTTCATGGAAGGTCAAGGGTGTTGATGTCGATCACTGATCGATCACCTGTAATGATCCATTGTCCAAATGTATCCAAATGTGTTGGATGCACTCAAACCTAAGATGCCGATCCTTTTGAGAATTCAATATTCACTGACACATGCCAGCTGGATCCATCACTGTTGGACCCCCAAAAGCTGGATGAGTGTAAGGAACACGTTCACAAGAGAAAACAGTATAGATAGTATAGCAATGTCCCAAGCAGAAAATCATCTTCCAAACTCATAGTTTAGCAGTTTAGCAGCCAGGGATGTGGAAATTTCTTGGTGGTTCCAGCAGATCCCTGGTGGGAACTCTTCGTGGCTTCGGCACCCCTAGGCTGAAAAGCCTGAGACGGTGGGCCAAGGTACAGGGCTGAGCTGGGTTGGGGTCGGATGATCACAGATCTGAAAATGGAGAATTCTTATGGGATTTTGATCAAGTCTTATGGGATTTTGATTGGGGGATTTTACTGGGATTTTGATCCATTTGGATTTTTGGTCTCTGAGAATCGACCTGCAAAAAGCGATGGGTGGCTCAAGCAGGGGCGAAAGGGGGCCCCACTGTGACTCAATGGAAATTCCACCATGTCGGAGTATCCTGCCAACTCAGCAGGAGATCTCTTCCGCTTGCTTCCGTTCGAGGGCTATGCGGGAGTGCTGTCGTTTTTGCCAGTTCGGCAGCTTCAATTAGCCACCCAAATTTCTAAGGGGTGGCAGTTTGCAGTTGGCTGTAGGGCTGTTACGTATGATGCTTCCGTCACCTGCAAAGACATTGGTGACTTGACAAAGTTCCTGGCATCATACCTGACTCAATCAAGCTTTGTGTCAGCGATTCGCTGTGATGTTGCGGCTTTAGCCATGAACACCACCGAGCTGAGCTTTCAACCCGAAATCCTTTTACCACAGATTTCACAGGTGACATGGAGATGTGCGCGCTCTTGTGATTATCATTCGAATTTTATGCACGTGGTCTTCCCACGCCTCAAGGCCCTCAAAATTGAAGTAGCAATCCGATGCTTTGAGGACAGCCACTTTGTCACCCCCCGTTTCAAGAATTCGTTCCGTTCTCTGAGGTGCCTGTCAGTGGTGGCAGAAGGTTTCAGAGGGAGGAGACTTGTACAAACTCCCTGGTCTGGAGAGTATTTACCACACAATTTGAAGTCATTGCGTTTAGAAGGTGTGACCTTCTCTGGACTGTCTGCCTGTGAAGATGATGCGGACATCTTCGGCGGCTTTCTCGTCAACCAGATGGCACTCACAGCCCTTCACCTCGATGTGGATTCTGCTTGGTGGAGGAAATGGGGATGCAGGTTTGAAGACGGGATTCTTCAATGGATCAGGGCCCGGCGGCGTATTGAACGATTTGAAATGCGACAGCTAAACAGACGTCTCCAAGGTGAGATTCAGCACCTGTTGTTGAAGCGACTTCGGGACATTTCTGCACACAAGGCATTGGCAGCCGTGGCGCAAGAGGTGGTGGCAGTCATGCCGCAGTTGCAGCAGTTGACGGCAGAAGTACAGGCGATGGTAGCCCCCCGGTGACATGTTGGTGACTTGGTGATGTGGTGACGGATTGATCTTTGCGACCAATCTGGAGATATCTGGAGATATCTGGAGATATCGGAGTTGGGGCCAGGAGTTTGAAGTCCTTGTCATTTCATTGATAGCCAATCGTGTTTGACAATGTGCATATGAAATCTAGAGTGCAGCTAGCTGTGGTGCCCCTGTGGCTTGGAGGATCTACTTGCTGCCAATACCTGCCCACAAAAAAGTTTTCGACATACGTCAGCTGCAGTGGGCCATGCAGAATTTCTCCCTCATGTTTTGAACATGTTTGTTCGTACTGGCATTTGTAGGTTGTGGGCTTTACAATTTTGAAGGGCCCTCAGTAGAGGCGGTCTTGAGATTCTTGTCCCGATGCGGGGGGCCACACGACCAGCCACTTCCTTTATATATTATTATACATAAGACAGTTTCTTTTCTTCCCTGAGTTTGTGCCCAGCATTGCCCAGGTTGGGACCTGGACGTGGCAAGCTGAAGCCTCAGAGCGCACCGATGGATGACACTCAACACCAATCATGGCAAGAAACTCGTTGTTCACCATGAAACGCGCGACCGGCAACATTTAGCAGTTCAGCCATCCCTTGCCATGCCCCACTTTGCCACCATTTTTCCTCCATTTTTCCTCCACATGAGGTGCCCCCAAGGGGCCGAAAACAACTCGCTTCTGGACCCCTTGGAGGGCGGAGGCCAAACCTGAGGAGCCCAGCTGTCAGCGAGGCAATTTCCCCAGGGTTTTCGATGGTTTTCTCGGAGCTGTGGGCTTCGGTAGAAAAGTCCCGCAAAGCCAAGGGTAGAACATATAGAACATATAGAGTATAATGAGAATAATGAGTCCTTATTCGTTTTTAAGTATTGGGGGCGGCATGCTTGTTTCCATGCGTCACTCATGAATAAAACATAGAAGGCAAGAAGGTATTTATGTAAAGATGTTTTTTTTCCCAAATGGCGCCAAATGGGCGGTTCATTTCTGCAATGGTGTGTAAGGTTGCCTGTTTTCTTGAAAAAAAAAACGTTTTGAATTTCATTGGCTTCCGTGTTTCCATACCGCGCCACCCTGCCAGTGTTCCAGCTTGTCGTCTCTAGCCTCTGTTGCGTTGTGCAGGAGTGCGCAGTGCAGGCAGTGGGTGTCTTGCCCGCAGCTAGTAACAGTATCACTGGACAGAACATTGTTTGGAGGTGTCGACCTGCGACAGGGGCCTGAGCAAACATAAAAAACAAAGGACAACACTTTTGTTGCAACTGAGTATTTCACTGACTTGCATCAAGTCAACCATGCTGCTGATACTATCTGATACTGATCAGGCGGTAAACCCAATAAGCAACCTACCATTTGGGGATGGTTTATGTCACCCATCTATGGTCATATTGGGGATGGTTCTTTTGTTCAGCTTACCATATGACTATATTATAACTACACACACATAATCACACACACACATATATATATATATATATACATATATATATATACATATATATATATACATACACATATATATATACATATTATAGACACATAATGTACATGTACATGTCATTGATTTAGCACTAGCAGCACTAGCATTCATTTTTTTGAAGATTGCGTTTAGCCTTCTGACATCTTCAGACTTTCAGATCGTTGGGAGCCCCCGAGTCCTGGATCGCGTGACATCACCGGAGCCGGAATCGATGCTTGGCAGCGGCGTTGGCAGCGCAACACACACACAGGTACCACGTACATAAAACAACAACTAGTACAACATAGTACAAGCTCTCTCTCGCTCTCTCTCTCTATATATATATATACATTTAATATGTATACTACAGCACGTAATATGCTAATTCGGTTGTAACGTTGCAACCCCAAGCAACTCTGGTGATACAAACGGTATGGATGGGGATGGGCCGTCTCCACCTTCGGACCGTTTTCAATCCTAGTTTGAACATGTTTGAACTGCAGTTTTCTGGGGAACTGGAATGCCAGCTGCCAGTCTATTTTTGGGGAACAGAGGCCACAGACACTGTGAATTTGGCGAAAGAATCCCATATGATGAATCTGAGAGCACATGTGCCCAATTATTTAGGAATTGAAGGCAGCAACTCAAAATCATCCAGTCTGGGCGAGAAGTAAGCCGACCTCTCCTTTGCATTACATAAACAATTACATAAACATCCATAAACAAGTACAGTAGTAGTAAGGCAAATAACATCAAAATATTTCCGGGTGGTAAACTAAAAATTCTCCAGGACTATTCATTCCCATCCCAACCCGGCGGGGTGGCGCTCATGTTATCAGGAAACATGGTTCCACGCCTGGTGCTGATGGTTATGGCGGGATCTGGGGCGTGCAAGTGTCTAGGGGATTCTAGGGGTCTCGGGCCAGGGCCTTTCTGACACGATCATGTGGCCGATTGGGACATGGACAACGATGTTTCTTCCATGTTTTCTTGCCATGTTTTTCCTAACATTTTCAAACTGAAACCGGATTCATGAGGATCATCAGATCATCAGATGGGGCCAATGGGCAAATCGGAGCCTGCGAGCTGCGAAGCTGACCATTTGACCTTTGGCAATTTCCGATCTTGGCCAAATTGGCCTTGTTTGCTTCGGACATGCAAGGGCTTATCACATGCCAACCCTCAAAGCTGGTGGCATGCTGACCAAGAGAAAGGATCCTAATTTTACTAATGGATCCTAGGATTTTCGCCTGCCAACCTAGATGGAATATTTCCCGGGTGGAACCTCTTTTGATCCCCAGATAGCAGCAGCAACTGGCCAGGTGAAGGTGTTTGGGCCTCAGACTCCAATCGTCCAAAAATTGGTTTTGGATGCTTCGAAAGCTAATTCTTTGTAGGAAAAACCCGCATTTTTTGAGTAGCGAAATTGCCATGTCTTATTCACGTCGCTTCGCGACGGCAACCGCCCGCACCGCATCGTTGGGCAGCCGCTCGTAACTGCCAATGATGTCGGCCATTGAGACCAAAAACATCCGAAAGTACTGATTGTCGGAAAAAAAACGCGAAGAATTTGATAGCCATGTATAGCGGACCAACGCAGTTCAAAAAATAACGAAAAACATGAAAAAACGGCGAAATTGCTGTTATTTACAGTGTTTTTGCGCGGTGAGAAGCAGAAACCACTGCAAATACCATGGTTTTTGAGGGTCAGGTGGCCAAAAACACTGTAATTTACAGTGTTTTTTTAACCAACGTCAAAAAACACTGGTATTTACGATGTTTTCATTCACACCGTAACATAAAACAGCGTAATTTACGAGGTTTTTGGAAGTTTTGAAGCTAGCCGTCAAGCATGCAGAAAACAGAAAAACACTGTAAAAACCAGTGTTTCTGCTATCACAAAACGACGAAAATCAGTCCGAAAACGGGTCCAAAAACTCAAAAATCCGCCTCCGGGCCCGGCCACCTGCGGAACCGCAAAAAAAGATGTTGCAAACCAAAAAATTGAGGTCAAAAAGTTGAAAAACACGGGTTTTTTTCACTTTTCGCTTGCCGATTTTGGACGGGCGCGTTCACGAACAGGTGTCTTCCGTACTGTTTTTTACAGTGTTTTTTGAAGGCGAGCGTCACGACCTATCAAAAACAGGAGGTTTTGGCCGAAAAATCCCCCCCCCCAGGTAAACCTGTAACCTTTTACGAGTGCCATCCGGAAGATCACGCCCCAGCACCTTCGGTGCGGGCGGATTTCGTTCATGCGCCAATTTGTTCTTGAACTGGGGTCCCAACGTTTCAGGCTTCAGCCCTCAACATGGGCAGGGTGGCCACTCCTTGGATTGGTGCTGGGCAGGCGGCTAGATGGTTCCGGTACATCCTGAAACTGTAGATGTCAGGGTTGTGCCGGTTGTATGTTTTTGGAACAAGATCAACAAGATCAACTTCAGGGAATTCGTGGTGCTTTTGCTATCGCCAGGTAACATCCTCAATTTTTTTTGCGGCCATTTTTCCTCAAAACATGTGGATCACATTGGCACACCCAACAAGAACGAAATCCCGATTTACCAAAAACACCAATGGCCTTGGCCTCCGTGGCTAGGACTTGGGTCCGCTACCTGGTGAACTCAACCCGGAGGCACAGGGATCTGGGGCCAGAGAAATGTAGATTTCAGTCATAATGGGCATGTATCTGGGGATATTCCGGGCTTGGGAAAATCTTCAAATCATCAGTTTTTGGATGGGGGAGGCAATGATGTTTGTTTTGCTGTATCAAATGAACGCTGCCACAAAATCAACTTCAAACAACGCAGGATTCCATCTTGATGCGTTTACAGTATATGAATATGTTTGAATATGTGTATCTTGATCTATATGATCTATATTCCTCCATTGAGCATGTAGATGGGGATTATATAGCTGCAGATACTGCAGCAAGTTTCGGGTTGGTCATGTTTCTCCATTCTATCCTCATCCATACCGTAGCAGCGTTTCCAATCAGGACATGGTGGAACCGGTGCTGGAAGAGACCGGTGAACTTGAGAGAAAATGAAGGCATCGAACAACCTCACTTCTTGTTTGGCGTGCCTTTTCTGGTGCTTTGCTGAATGCTGAATATGTTTCTGATTTATCACTGTCAACCCAACTCAGAAAATTGAAAGCAGCCAGCAATGCCA
Source organism: Cladocopium goreaui (assembly GCA_947184155.2). Taxonomy (NCBI): domain Eukaryota; class Dinophyceae; order Suessiales; family Symbiodiniaceae; genus Cladocopium; species Cladocopium goreaui. The sequence goes on along the minus strand of CAMXCT020006555.1, from coordinate 330,099 downwards.
GGCTTTGTTGCAATGTGAGTTGCTGCTGCCTCGCTTAGCGCCCCTGGCGCCCCTGGCGCCAGTTTTCCAACACCTCAGTGCCGGGTTTTTATTGCCAGCACCTTCTCGCTCAAGGCAAGTGGAAGGTGAAACTTGCCAATGGCTCCTGTGCAGATGGGATGTGGGCCAGGGTCAAGAGCGGTCAAGAGCTGATCATATGAGGCAAAAATGTGGTGAGCCTTTGGGTCCCAGTGACCTGCTGGTTTATACTGTTTGAAAGCGATGTCACACTCAAAAGCTTTTTGACCCTTGCCTGCATAGATATAGCTCCATATAGCTCCTTAGGCTGCCAGAGCACCTTGCCAGAAGGAGTTTGATTATGGATATATATATATATATTGCTCAACGTGTTCTTTTTTTTCCATCTTCTCAGCCCCCGAATCAAATCCATTTTTGACAATTTGACATGGTTTCCGCAGTTCCCCTTGATGTTGTTCCCTGTTTTTGGCGCATAATGGAACCATCCTCTCTATTTGAACTGCCCTGAGGGAGCTCTCCGGCAGCCAGCTGATGTTTTAATCCGCTCCTGGCAGACTGCCAGGAACATCCCCGCCCTCAACTAGGAGGCCCCACGACTGCCGGTGCCGTTGACGAAGCACTTTTTAAAGGTGTGAACTTGGCCCATCAAAAGTGTCAACATCATCACTCCAGAAGATTTTTCTAAGAGAACGTGCCTGACTTTTTCCACAAGTGGACACATTACATAACCATAGACCACAGTGGTATCAACGACTCCGCTCGACACCACCAGAAGCGGCTGCCCAAAACGGGCGCGCGGAATCTGGCCATGTCCAACTATGGGTGCTCCCAGTGATCCCCGTCATGTATGGCCATTTGATCCACCAAGTTAACTAAGTTTGAGAAAACCCCAGTGAATCCAAGTTTTGGATTGAAACCAAGCTGTTGGACATACCATTTCAATCCATTTTAAATGATTCGATCTGGGTTCTGGAAGGTTCTCCTTTCAGTGTTCTTCCCATACCAGGGAGGGACGAAAGGAGTCACCTGCAGAGGAAGACCTGGAAACGCTGAGAAACCCTCTGAGGCATGGTTTCATTGAACTGCTAGCGACTGGCAATGATTCAGAATCACACTTATTTAACATAGCCATGGACAATTGCCCATTTATAGAAGATTTTCCCATTGAAACCTCCATCTATAAGGGATTTTCCATGGCTATGTTAAATAACCAGATGGTAAGAGGTGGGTCTACAGTCAATAGTGACGATCAAATCGAAGAACAAAGCAGCGAATGGATGCAAATGGTAATTTGCCAAAGCTGGCAGTGCAACACACTGGAGGGCCTTTGGCCGTTTAGAGATAGCACTTTGCTACATCATAGGCACAAACCCTTATGCTTGATTTGTTGAACGTTTAAACCGCACTCCATTGATCTCCGCCGAAGGACTACATGAGCACATCTCTTATCATCTCTTATCCATGGTCACGAAAAGAGGAGTTTCTCCGTTTGAAACCGAGTAGATGCGCAAGATCTAGGACGCCGTGCATAAAAAAGGAACGCAGATGTCTCACAGGCAGACCTTGTAGGATGGTGGTTGGAGGGAGATGTCTCGGCGTGTCTCGGCGCTGCATGATGCAGGTTCAATGAAAGAGGGTGCAACGGAGACCCATTAGAATCTAAGGATATCTAAGGTCTAATTGCGAAGATTTCATAACAGTTCAATACATTTCATATGCTCTCCGTTAGGAAACTCCGTAGTTCCTAATTGCTCACTATGAAATTGGCCACATATAGCCACATAACTTGTCAATTTTTTCAAGGGTCTTCATCTCGCTGCATGTTCCTATGACGTTGAAATGCTCGCGGAGAAATCGTGACAGTTGTCCTTGGCCCAAAAAGGAAAACACCCCCAAGGGGCAGAGGAAGGCAAGTGAACTTCGCGAGAGCAGCGTTTGTCTGAAATCTGCGGTGAGCAGTGAGCAGAAAGCACCGTAGCCTTCTACCACAAAATCCCGAAATACTTCGACCCCGGTATTCGAAGCAGTTTTGCTGCTTTGGCTGCATCGATTCTATTTCAACCATTTTTCTCGAACAACGGAACAGTCACCACTACCATTCAGCACAATTCATCACAATTCATCACAATTCATCATAGTTCATCATAGTTCATCCACGATAATCTGCTAATTTTCATTCTTCTTCACCTCTTCCAAGCGTTGTTGGTGCACCCGGTCACCAAAATGGGCCCCTCATAGCCGTCCCATGAGCGACCTGGATCTGGCTGGAGCGGTGCGATGGCTACAGGCAACAGATTGGTGAAGGATGGTGAAGGGATATGGATCCTCTGGGATCAACCTGAAATATGCTGGTAAACACCCGCCAAAACTAGAGGAATTAGTGTTTGGAGGTTTTTGGTCCCACTCTGTATGGGCTAAACTACCACAGAAAACAAGGTGAGAACAAACCAAACATGGATAACATACGGCGTTTCACCAGCAAAATAGGGATTCAACGCATGAACAATCAGAAAATGTGGATGGGCCAAACCCTATGATGATGTTCACCAGGGTCCAAAAGCCAAGGATTGCCTCTATTGCCAAAACCAACTTTTGGGCTTCTTTGTTTCATAGAGTTTTTCCCCGCACTGGCTAGCAAATTAACGGAGGAGGTATAGCACCTCCTTCAAACAACCTACAGCGAAATGAAATGAAGTAGTGAGAAACGGGACACCAAGAGCGGCCTTCCAATTTTCTCAAAAGACTTATATAGCTTCTGGTGTTGTCATGTCTCCTGCTCAATTTGGTGAAGCCGGCAAATGATGTTGAAATCAGAAAGGTTCCTATCTTGGTGCCTTCTGGGAAAACATAGGACATCGCCAGCACGCACAGACGTTTGTAGCAGAGGGATGCAGAACGCACATATAATCTACGAATTGCAGCTCGTTTTTTGGGATACCTCCTGGTGTTTTAACATAGCTATGGAAATCTCAATAGTTAATATGTAAATCATCTATAAATGAGCAATTTCCACAGCTATAGTAAATTACCACGCATTGTATCGGTGGGTGTCCAAGTATCCTCCATCCAGCTGGTCTGGCAGGCCAACAAAGTGCCAGACAAGAACGGCACCCTGTCAGCATTCAGATGGGCAGTGTCTTTGTCAGGCAAAAATTGACAGGACATACCGGCAGTCTGGCAATGGAGATTGCTGAAAACAATGGATTTCCCATTGCAATGTTCATTTAGCAGAGGGTTACTGTTACAGACTGTTACATCAATTACTCAAAATTACTCTATGTAATCTATATCTGGTATATCACACATCTATATACATCTATATTTTCTATAATTATGATGGTGTATCTCCATCATCATCATATATACATGTTACATCCATCTCTTGGATCTGTTGCTGAAACACAGCCCATCTTCACCTGCCGACTCCGGGGTCTCTTAACGCGTCTCCCGTTAGGCCTGCAGTGGGACCAATGGCTCGGCAAAAACGCCACGGGAAAGCTGGGAGTGTTGAGAGACCCAGCCAGGCCGGGGATGGCTGGGGGCTGCTGGAACAGCTAGGAACAGTTGGGTGGGTCACTAAGCAGTACTTGGACCAAGTATAACTACGTATAACTATACCCTTTACTTTACATTTTTATTATATGGGATGTTGATTATGCCTAGTTCCAGCCACTCACAGCTATAAGAAGGTTAAACATTTCTTAAGCAATTTCAAAGAAATTTCTAGGACAATAGTCATATATAGTCATCATATTCGGCATATTTCCAGTTTATGGGATATCCATTCAAAGTCCCCACCCTTGACTCACTTGACGGCAGCCTTGGCTCGGCAGGCACAAGCCGGAGACCCTGCGGGGCTTTCTGGAGGACGTCTCCGGGGGTCTGCCCGAGCTGGTGCTCAGCAGCGCGGAGAAACGGGATAAGGCGCTGCAGCAGCTGGAGGACGCCCTGGGTGTCTCAGCCAAGGGGGCCATGGGTTGAAACATGGTGGACGCACGCTTATTTGAGATATAGATAGGAATTTGATTTCTGATATGGAACCACTTCATTTTGGGGGGAGCTGGGTTCATAGACAAAACACCCATTATACTATCAACTATACTACAGTCTACAGTAAATTAATTTAAGTGTGTTTTCACCCTGAGTTCAGATGATTGACTAATCGAGTGCCATGTTTGTGAGGAGCTGAAACCAGCCAGCGGAGGGAATCCAGTGATACAGTACCGTGCCTAGGTACTTCACCAAAGGAGCAGACCCTGTTGCGGCTGCTGAAGTTGACCAGGGACCATCAGTCGTTTCGGTCGTCCTACGCGTGCCTTTCCGGGGGTGTTGCAGCGGGAAATGGCATGATTGAATGGAGTGCACTATGTAGATATGAGACAGTATAAGAATTAGATGGACATGATTAGGAAATTGTGTATGCCATATGCATGGACACATGCAACATTGATCAAACTTCATACATTTCACAGACTGATGATCCTTCAGCCCCTCTGTGCCCCACAAGCCTACTGAAATCGCCTGCCGTACCAGGTGCTTATGTTATCACGCCTCCCAAGCTGTCCGGCTAAAGCGGAAGGCTCCTGGACCCACGGTGCAAAGTCCATTGTACAAAGGTGGAACCCTCTAAAAGCATATTCTGGCGATGTCGTTGGGTTCCATTTTGATTCTGAAGGATTGATTTCAGGCTTTGATTTCCATCTTCCATCCGGAAACTGTTCGGTTGGTAAGTGCTAGGCTACGTCCAGGTTTCATTTTGGGGCGAACATTTCTAATATTCCTAGGACCCAAGGTGAGCTCATACAATATCACGGTCTACTTGAGACAACTTGGAAATCACGCTTGTTGCTGGTTGGGGCAAGGGGTTTCTCCCATCCTTTGACCTTCAATCCTCTGACCTTCAGACTGCCAGGCAGTGACGATTGCTGATGTGGAGGACCCGGTACAGGACACAAGTCATTTATATACAGTAAATTTCAGGTAGAACACACTCCGGATACTTGTTTGCAGAGGGATGCCCAGTATGATATTGGCGTTCAAAATCTCTCAAACCCGCCTGTCTTCCGGTCTGTGGCTCGCTGTACCGGAGTCATTTTCGCAATAGATTCTTGGGGTTCTTGATGGGCCCCCGCTCTTCTCTGTTTTGATGTGCCCCATCATGGGCCACAGGGAAGAAAACAGGGGCGAAACCCAATGTACCTGTACCTTTATATTTGGGTTTGTTTGCAACTAGGGGGTCCTCAACAGTAGTATCACTTTACCCATGAGAGGGGGGAATACCCGGCATACCCCAGCTTCAGGCAGACCGCATGATCAGAATTTGACGTTGGTTCTATTGAACCTCGACCTATTTGACACTACCTACTTGGAGGATCATTCCATCATAAGTGGGCAATCACGATTGTACGCCTCCCAACTCTACAGAACTAGGGTTTTCTGTCACGAATAAAAAGTGGTTGCGGACATCCATAGGTTAGTTGACAGTTCGAATCAAGGGAAACGCTTCTTCGTTATTGTTGCCATTCTTGCGATATCATTGATCATTTCTTTTTAAATATCATTATCATTATTATAATTATTATTATTACAATTATTATTATTATTATCATCATTATTATTAGTAGCTCCATCCTTTCAAAAATCCCACAGCCACACTTTTTCAAACACTGTGTTGTGAAACGCATGATGTCGCCACAGCCGCCCCAGTGACAGCGCCAGGATCTTCTGCTGGCAGTGGACTGCGAGATGGTCGCGACGGAGGACGACGACAACGCGCTGGCGCGGGTCTGCGCGTGCGATGCTGCGGGGAAGGTGTTGATGGATAGGCACATTGCGAAGGGGATGGGGATGGGAAACGGGTTGTGATATTTTCTGATAGTTGTATTGTATATAATTATATAGTTGTCATATTTGCCTTTTTTTTGGATTATGGATGGTTTTGCAGGTTGAGCGTAAAGCTTTGTATAGAACCTCTACCCTTCTGTGGTCATACTCTCTGGCAATGAAACATGGCGGGAAATCCCCAACTACATGGAGGTCCAGGTTGCTCATTTTCCAGTGACTGATTGCCAGAGGGTATCACAAGTGTCATTGAATTGGTGGCTGGTGAAGTCTTCCCATGGATTTTATGCCGCTAGGTTAGTGAAGCCGGAGGGAAAGATCACCGATGCGCGCACGGCCATCACGGGGATAGATGCTGGGGCCATCCATGGGGATTCGAGCACACAGGTCTACAGTACCAGTAATGGGTGGTGGTCCACTGTGGTAAGGGTGGAATGGATGAATTTGATGATGAATGGAGAATTGATGCACAAATGATGGATCATTCATAGTAATGTGGTAATACCCCCAGAATATTATTCCCAATGACCAGAAATGGGTTGGATTGAAAGGCTCCAAAATTGGAGCGAGTTCCTCGGTGGATTTTGTCATTGTTCATCCCTGGAAAGAAAATATTCTATAATTCTATGCCAGAAGTTTCTAGATAAATTTTTGGTCATGGGAGGTTTATAGTTTATAATTCTATAGGTTTCAAGCAAACCATACAGACCCCGATGTCTGGATGTGTCAACAAAAAGGGGTTTCAAACATGGATTCCCGAGTTCACCGCAAAGCTTCCGTACAACAAACCCAACCCAAAGCGGGATCGAAATCCCAGTTGCCTCGAAATATTTCGATGTTTGGTTAAAAAAAAAGGTTGGAATCCCACTTCAAATAGTTAAATAATCATTCTCCCAAAAGCCTGGAATTTTAGGTCCATACCGTCCACAGATGGGCTGACTGGGCTGAGGAATCCAAAGACCTGGACAACTTGGACTTTCACTTGTCCGATGCGCAGGTTTCCCCTGGCCTGCAGGGCCTGCAGGGATGACATGATGACATACCCAAACTCAAACATAACCTTTGGCAAACTAACACAGCTATGGAACATGGTCTGTTGTAGATGTTGTAGATGATTTACCTATTGAAGTTTTTTTTTCCCCAGATCCATGGTAGTAACTACCACAGAGAGTGGATATTTGTTATTGAGTGTTGAATTTGAAGATCCAATATCTTCCAGAAACACCAACTTATCTATCGTTGATCAGTCGGTCAGAAAACTACATGGAACACAAAATGTGTCCGGTGTTCTAGCCTTCCAGTCTGCTGCTAGGCTGAGCTGAGGAAGCTGATTGGACCAAACACTGCGTCTGGGCGGATGGCAGGGGTGCAAAAAGTGGCTATGGGTCAGTGGGGTGCCAAGGCTTCAAGGGGCCCATAAAATTGATCATTTGTATAATAAAAGTAACAATCGTCATTCAAATCCACTTTTTTGAGTTGATCCTGTGGATTCGTACCCAAAGCAGGCTCAATCACTTGCCACCTTTTTTTGATCTTCCCGAAGAAACTTCGCCAGTAGGTAGAGGAGCTGCGTTCACTTTAAAGGCCGATCCTCTATTGATGAGGTCCTTCGCTTTTTCGGAGGAAGTGTCGACGAAAAGTGGGAAGTATGGGGCAACATCCTGAATTTTAAATGTCTTGTAATGTCCCGTACATGTCATCGCAAACTGCAGAAACTCGAAGCTACTAATGTGGGCAACCCGATAAGAAACTTACCATTTGGGGATGGTTTATAGTTTATGCTCCCCTTGATAGTGATTTTTGGGATGGTTTCTGGTATTGGGTTACGGTTTACCATGGTTTACCACATGTGCCTGGGCCCCCACCTTTTTCCCGAGAGTCGCCGCCGAGGTTTTGGTCGGGCACACCTTCCACCGCGACCTGTCTGCCTTGCGCATGGATGCCTTGCTGGTCTTCGACATCAGCCTGTTGTAGCTTGGAGCTGACGTAAAGGATTGGAGCTGACGTAAAGGATGGGAGCTGCTGATAACTGGAACAATGTGAAGATTGGTAAATCAAGCGAACCATTTATTGCAAATGCATACATGAACAAGTGGGCTGCATATGCAGCTAGGTTCCTGAGAAAATGCATCCATCCCTGTGACTTTCTGAAACGCATGAGCGCGTGAGAGATGGATAGACAGACAGATTTGTAAATCGCGCGATTGCTGAGATTTGAAAGGTAGCAGTGCAGTTCTATGGATGCTCGATGATGTTGCGTGATTGATTGCACGAGATGGCCAAGGACATGATTTTTCTTTACTATCCTTTTGGTGGGGGTTGCCACCCATTTCAATAGCACACTTGATATACCATCTGGTTATTTAACATAGCCATGGAAAATCACCATTTTCAATGGGACAACTCACTATAAATGGGCCATCTATACCATGGCTATGTTAAATAACCAGAGGGTATATACCCCCATGTTTTTGGTGAGGTATGGCATCCAGGGACAACCCAAACGGCGACCGGAGTCTTGATGGAAATCGGAGTGGACATGGCACATGGTCTGTGAGCTTGCCAGTGGTTTGTCGTATATTTTGTGGGGGGATTACCCATAAAAAATATAGCAATTTCAACGGAAGATATGATGTTACTACCAGATTCTACCATGAGATATTCGGGGACTCAACTCTATTTCTAGGCACAATGTACTGAGGCCAGCAACTTGTTACCAAGAGATAAGAGGTGAATTGCTTTGCCCACTCTAGCCGCGATGGTTGAATCTCCGAAGCAAATGTGATGAGTTCCAAAACATTTTCAACGTTTCAGTTGCACCCGGGGATGCTCATCAATCTGTTAAGGATTAATTTGACATAGCTATGGAGAATGACCCATTCAGTTTGATGATTTACCTGTTGAACATGGTGATTTTCCAGTTCTCAAACTGACAATTTACTGTACCAGAGGTTACCTAGAAGATTAATGATAGTCAATGGGGAAATTAACCATCATTTAGCCATCAACTAATCCATGATTTGGATCTTACTCATTATTAACCATCCATTTGCGGTGATAATCCATACAGATGGGATGAATCATGATGAATAAAACCATGGTTTGATTTATTTTTAACCAGTATTTACATTAACATCTGCCGCATATGCCTAGGATATCCTGGGATTTGAGGATTCCCATGACCCAGGCGCTGGCGCATCTGGTCCAAGAGGTCTTGGGCCGGCCCAACTTTCGTGGCGCGGATGGCGGGGATGTGCACGACTGCGTGCAGGATGTCCAGGTGACTATGGAGATCGCCACTTGGATGGGGTTGGGGTTAGGGGTTCGGGGTTGGTTCGATTTTCCATGATTTACATTGATTTACTATGATTTAGGGTGGGAGGGGTGGGTGTGGGTTGGGGATGGATTGAGTTGGAGGATGTAGGAAAATTGGATATTGGGTTGGGATGTGTGTTTCGGAATGGGTTTTGAGAGGGACGGAATGAATGGATACTGCAGTTGCTTTGTGTTCATGTTTGAGAGGGGAAGTAGTGTGGATTTGGAATGGGTTGGATTGGCTGGGATGGGTCGCGGTTGATGGTTGGTGGTACTTTCACACGCGGACACATCGGTCCCCTGCCTGGAGCTGGTGTTGACCTTAGGGCTGGGGGTATAACTGTTATGACTTATAGCTAGCAGGCATCACTGGTTGGAGGAATATCCATCAACATCCACCTGAATAACACAGGGTGGATAGCATTCAGCAATCCAACCCGGCCAGAGAATCACGAGTTTCATCATGTTTCATCCATCATTCAACATCATTCAACATCATTCAACATCATTCAACATCATTCATCCACGATAGTCTATCTAAAATCATCTAAAAATCATCTAAAAGTCATCTAAAAATCATCTAAAATCATCTAAAACATCTCCCCATCCTATCATAATTGTAGTGACCTTCCAGCCACCCAGCTTGAATTTCCGAAGATCCCCAGGCACTGCGGCGCCTGCGCGACGGCAGCGAGCAGGGCGCGCCTGCCACCGTCTTCGTCACGGCTCCAACACCTTCTGCGCAGGTGGAGGAGACGATGAGGACTCGAGTGTTTTTGCACAGGAGGTCTCCAGGTTTCCGATGGTTTCAGCCATTTTTGTTGAAACCATAGGGGATTTTCCATCTGGAAACGAGGATTTAATATGATTTAACTATAGGAGAAACGGTGATCAACAGAGGTGCAATGGGATGCAGGATATAACTTGTATAACCAACAATATCCTAAATGATGGAGGGCTCATAAACCAATCGAAAGCAGGGATATGAACCAGCAAAAACAATGATTATATTGTGTTAGTAAAATTAAGCAACCAAACATTGGTCATTGACCAATGAAATGAGGGTAGTTTTCTTGCACAATTATAATTATAAATATAAATAAACAAGCACACATGTAATATAAGCATATATGTACGCATAATTCTTCCATAGTTGTTCCTTGAACATCCTATGAGAAGCACATTCTCTGAGGTCCACGGGAGCATCCTCAAGAGAATTTATCCTACAACAAACAAAACATTCACACACACACATATATATAATATAATATATATGTATATATAATATATATATATATAATATAATATATAATATAATATAATATATATATATGTATTATATAATCATATTATCAACGTCCTTCAACATCAACGTTGGGATCCTTGTCCTCCCCAAAAAATGGAGGAAGCTATACATCCACCGCATCCCCCAGCGCGACGATGCCTTCGGCGCTTTGACGCGGCTTTGGGCCGCCCTGCCTGTGGAGGTGTCGAAACGATGGCTTTTGAGTGGCCCTTTGTAGGATTCATCTCACCAATTTACAAGGGAAAAACATGGAAAAACCCTACAAATCTTCACATCGTTTGCTTGGTGCCTTCATATCCGAAAAAATGAAACAGTTAAATACATTTGAACAGGTTTGGCACATGGGTTGGAGATGATCTTCTCATTCCCAGGTGTCGGGTGCTATGGAAGGTGTCCAGATGATGTCCTCTGCCATGGTCAATGCAGGGCTGCGTGGTGCGGAGGTCCTTTTCAAAACCAAGGAGGTCAGCCCTGCCGATGGATGGCCGATGGATGGCGGAAGGATGTTCCAGAACACTTTTATTACACTGGAGGTGGAATACGAGATGATACCGGTGTGTATGTGCTATGCAACAAGTGCTCTACAATACGCTGCTTTGAAGATCAAAAAAGAATGATTTCCGTCCTGCTCGAATTTGTGTTCTATTCCGGGTCTGCATTGGACATTGTTCAAGTTGATCTAAAACAACTCATCAACGATAATCACAATCATCCCCAAATCATCCAGAATGATCTCCAATCCATCCCAAGTCCAAGTTATCCAAAGAATCATCTTCAAAGTCACCCCAAAACTCGTCCCAGAAAACACAGAGCCAGGCAGCCGAGAAAGCCTTCTTGTCCCTGCCCGCCGAGAACATCGAACTGGATACGGCACGCCCACAGCGATGGATCGACCAAAAAGACATTGGGGATGGTGGCATCTGGTGACCAGCATGGGCACCATTTGTATCATTTGTGGCTTGTACTAAAGGTTAGCATTCACCACAATTACATATATATTATATATATAGATAGATATATGATGATATATGCAGCAATGCAGTAACCCCCAAGAGATAGAACAACATAATTCTACTTTCTATCTTTTCAAGGGGTCATGACAGATATTTTTATACCCATCAAAATCCCATAAAATCCAGTTATATCCCAAACAAAACCCTGGTTTTTGAGGTGTGTTTAATGTTAGGGGGAAGGGATCATACATCATTACCACTTCTAATTACTTGACCTTCCCTTGAACTTGAAACAGCCAGGCACAGCGTCCCCAGAAACTGGTGCGAATCCACTTCCCCGAACGCACCGCGCTGGTCTGTGTGCGGCCCATGGTGCCAGGTGCGGCATTTTGGGGGAAAGCGATAAATCATGTCATTAGCTGCTTCACTTTTGCCCTTTATATACGTGTATCTATATATATCATCATATATCCATTTAATTATGGTATGTTATGGTATTTTTCCTCCATTGACGATATATTATGATATTATGGTTTGCAAGCCTCAAGATAACTGAAACTGTTTTTTTTTCTCGGGTCGACCGAATTGCCAAGCATTCTTTTTTTTTGGAAAGGGACTGGAAGACATTTTGAGTACGCAGGCATGACGTGCAGGGTTTTGATATGCAGGCACGAATTCTCAAGAATTACTGTGCAAAAGAGGAAATGGCTATGCTCATGTTCGTTTATGTCTCAAGATTATCTCGGTGCGGAACTATCAAGTGCAGTTACAGCAGTTATGTGCATGTTACTTGCCATGTATCATATATTTGTTTGCTACTAAGCCTGACCTAACTGGCTTGACCTCGGGTCGGAGAGCTGGAGCAACTCACCCACCGCAACTGCGATACGGACTGAGCTGGGATTGTCCACCCCCCAAAAAAGTGATGATCCCAACTGACTAGGATTGAAACCACCAATCAGATTGGCTAAGATTGGCTAAGCAGGTATTGGAATGGCATGTCTCTCCAACGGCACGGACGATGCGCCTGCTGTGGCTGCTGGCACCGAGCAGAGCAAGCGAAAGAGACCCGACATGTCGACAGCGGAGAATGCCAAGAGGTGGAAGGGAAAGGCACGGGGCGCCCCATATTGGCCATCTCGACTGCATATGACTGTACCATATGGGTGTGTCTGAACATGGAGTATGCCCGTAAAATGGCAATTTCAAAGGAGAAAATGACCGATTAACAATGCAGGTCCGACATCATCTAGGTCTACTCCCTGAGTTCTATGTTCCATGAATTTCCGGTTCATAGACGACCAGAATATGCTGTGAGGATCTGTGAGGAACCCTGCCAGGAAATAGGGAAACATTTTCCGAACACATACATATACCTAAGGTACACTCCACAACCAAGATCATTTTTCTAGTATCAACAACACCATCTTCACCGGCACCGTAAGGAAGTTTCTCATATGTTTCAACGTATTGGTTTGTTTGAAAGTGAGGTATTAACCAATCAACTAGCCCTTTCCAGAAGGGAACATGAAGATTAACAGTTACCAGCAGAACCAGCAGATTTTAGAGGTCGTTGTCCCAAAATTGTCAGACAAACGCCATACCAAGTTTCCGAAGATTTTCTCCCTCCCCCAGCCAGGGCTGGCCGGGCTGGCGCCGAGCAGCTGAGGAGGCACTGGCGGGCGCGCCTTCACGTGCTTTGATCCTTGGCGTTGGGATGGTGGAGGGAGCTCAGGACTTATGCTGAACTATGCTGAGCTATGCTGGTATCCAAAATCCCTTTAAAGAAGTGAGTAGCCAAGGAGTTACTAAGAGAGAATTTCCCAACCACATGATAGGACATTTCATGACATTTCCATTGGTGCCATAATTATATAATTTGATATAAGGCTATGGAAAGGTGGGTCAAGCCATTGGTTGAATTTTCACCCCTCGCCGGGAACTAAAGCAGAGGAACCGTGTGCAATGTGTGTCTGCACAGGAGAAAACATGCCGACATATATGTGGTCATTGGGTATCATTGGTCTGCATATATATATATATAATTTTATATAATTATATTATATATATATGTGTGTGTATGTATATATATATAGATAGATGATATAGATTATGTATGTTTATGTGAGGAAATGGCTGCTTGGGGTTGTCCCAACTTCCATGTTGACCCAAGGCCTTGGAGGCAATTGGCCGAGGAAATGGTGCAGAGACGCCAGCAGCAGGCGAATTCGACGCTCCACCCAAAAGTCAGATTCTATAGATATTCAACTCAGAAAACTAAGATCATTTTCCATGATTTTCCATGTAGCTCTATACTCTTTCAATGTTTTTCAACAATTTGTCAGATGATTCTATAGATATTCCATAGATATTCAGATATATCCATGTATGTTTTTCAGATTCTATGGATATTCCATAGAGATTCAGATATTCCATGTATGTTCCCAGTAAAAAAACATGAAACAACTCCTCCGTTGCGTTGCTTCGCCATGCTTCGCCAGGGGGGCGGCAACGCCAAGGAAGCGGCCGAAACCGCCGAGGTCCTGGAGCTCCTGGCGCTGGCGGCGCTGCCGGAGGAGCTGGAGCTATGTTTAACCATGGGGGATATCATAGGGATGTAATGGTATTATTTATGTTATATATACCGTATATAATATATATATATATATGATAGATGTATATATGATAGATAAATGTATATAATATGTGTATATTTTATTTGGATATGTGATATTGATATATACGTGTATATATATATGTATATGTAAATACAACTAGCCATATCATACCAACCTGGTCAAACAATGACATCGTTGATGTTAGATAATTTGTACTTGGAACCTCGAAAAGAGGTCCGGAAGATGATTTTCCCAAATATGAGCTGGCATTTTTTGCGTTTCACGTTCAATTTAGTGAGTGTAACAGCATCTTCAGAAAGCCAATGGGGCTTCGGGGAAATGGTTGCCCGGCAGGAATTTCTCAGCGACAGCGATGCGCTGGTGCGGCTGCAGAAGTAGGAGGCACTGATGGCAAGCCTGGCCGGTCGCAAGGTCAGCTGCGGTTTTGGATGCTACATACATGTCAAAAGAATGCAACAGATAACAGATCAGATAACATTATAATTACACATCATATTCACTACTGTGAACATCATCATGATAATGATCATTAATCATTGAACATATCCACATAGAATCAGATAATAAGATAACTTTACAAATTGTCATAGTGATGTTAATTTTCAAAATCGTATGTGAAGTTTCTGAGGTTCCATGACCTGGTCGCAGACCTGCGGGTTGGCATTGAGTCCTAAACGTCATGAGATTGGAACCATTCAATAACCTGGAACTTCTAGTAATTTCTAGTAACTTCTAAGTCTTCTAAGTGCCTGAAAATCTTACTGTGGTTTTATCAGTTTGATGTCCTAATCCTTCCGGAAACCACTGTCCACAAGCATCCACAAGCCACCTGCAGGCCGCCAGCACGTCGGTGTTCCGCCGCAGATCTACTGCCAGGTGGGTCCAAAGAGAGCGGCTGTGGTGAAGGGAAAAGCTGCGGGGACCGGCGACAGCTTCCAACAGGCGGTTTCCAAACTGGGCAAACTTTGATAGTTTTATGGGACTTATGATTAGCCACACATTGGGATGTACGGGGATGTATATGGATCTATACCCACAAGCTAAGAACAAGAAGAATGTCTTTTTCCCCTTTTTTCCCCTTCCCTTTTGGGGCTCAAGAATAGCTTTCCTTGTCTCCTCCCTCTGTTTTTTTCTTTTGGGATTTTCACGTCATACTGGACCAACCAGTTGTTTTTCTTGAAATGGTTGGGCTTTTGTGGAAAGGATGGCCCGTTCCATCAATATGTCTTCATGTTTGTCTTCATGTTTGTCTTGATCATTCTCTATGGCTAAGTGCTGTGTTGAACTGTTGCCGCAGCTGTTTTCAAGATATCACAGTAGAAGAACAGTCAATCTTGTGTTTAAAAGCACCGAGCATCTCGAATCACACACTGCTACACAGAAGATGCAAAACAACATATCTATACAAAACTAGAGCTTCAGAACAATTGAACAGATATTGCGAATATGTTGAATACCAGTCCACATTGCAGAACTGGGACAAACAAAATGCATGCTGGCGCACTGATTTTAAGTCCGGACATTCGCCCCCAAGATTTGACATGGAGCTCGAACATAGCCCAAACCCCACGTGGAATACGTTCCTTCCAACCCCAATTTTTTGAACATTGAGGTTCTGTTGGAATCCTTTGACCTGGAATTAGATGCAAGAATTGCTACCGAGTATCTGCGATGGATGACGAGCCGAGGCCCGGAAAGCCAAGATGTTTTGGTGGAATGATCCCCAGTTACCATCAGTTACCAAGGTCGTACATCTATCCCAGAATCTGGTTCTGACATCTCCTTGGGTACTTGAAAATTGTCGAAGCGTGCCTGGTTTGGTTCCGAGCAAGATGCCCGTTTGATCAGAAATTGAAGATGGACTTTAGTATCGCCGATACCATGATCTGCGCACTCAAGTTTGGTTCAAGAGTATTTTTCCTCCAGAAGATAGGGCAATTGACTCTTTCCTAGTTCCTGTTTCTGGTCACGCCAAATCCATCCAAATCCCAACCTTTGGACCACTGGGGTGATTCAAGAGAAGACCCACAGGAAACAACGGTTTACCAGTTTGCCATCACCTATACCGTCTATACCACTTCAAATACTTCCAAATCCCTGTAGAAGACAAATGTCCCTATAAGTTCACCAACTTTTCGTCTGAACCACTTCTGGATTTGGAGATTCAGCACCTTCCTGGGGGGCCTTGGGGTCGAAAGTCGACAGTTTTTGGACTGCAAAGCCCTGGCTCAAAGTTAGTTGTGGACTTGTGGCATGTTAAGGACAGAATCGACAGAATCAGAGTCGGACAGAACAATCAGCATGATTTAGGGGAATAGTATGGAAGTTGGAGAAGTACTGCCCAACCGCCCCTTCAGCAAAGGGCCAAGCTATTGTGGTTTCATGTGGTTTCTTGCCCGATTGAAAGGCTAGTGATCCAACCCGGCACCCTCCAAGCCTTGCCATGCCGGAGTGCGCGGCTTCACATTTGAAGTTTCTGGATCTCTTCTTGTCGTCTGGATTCAAGAGCCTTAAAAAGATAGATGCTCGGATTGAAGGGTGCACCCCTCACTTTCCACTTGTCCATTTTCTGCACCCCTGAGTTCCCTCGACCAGCGTGCAAAAATACAGTGGTCGAAATTCCGGCCCATTCCGATCCAACATTTGGAGCCTCATCCATCCAAATCCAATTGGTCCAATGTCTAGGTCAAGGTTTGGTCTCAATTTGGCCCGAAAATTGGATGTCCCCAAGCCACTCCAGCCCCCAAAAAAACCATTAGAGGATGACCTCAAAGACGACCTGGAGAAAGTGGGTAGAGATGCCTTACTTCCAGGCCTGGGCGCCGACAAGGCTCGCATCGAAGGGAGCGTTGGGATACCTCTGAGACCCAACTGACTCTGCCCTGAAGTTCAACAACTGACATGGACACTTTCACGAAGTTCCAAACAAATCCAAACATAGGGAGACCCAAATGATGGTTTGAGGATGCTTGAGACTTCCAATCGATCCAAATCTGACCAGTCAGATTTTGGGTCAGATTTTGGCGCAGCGTGCAGGCCAAAAAACTATTAGCCGCCTGTGTGGCGGAGACGTCATTGTTGAGTGCTATCTATTGGATTTGCTGCTCCTATGCCTTGTTGGGGCACGAAGTGGACTCAGAGCGCCGCCGCTCGGTTGCAGGCCTTCGGACACATATTTCCGCTTTGGCATTGACCATCCCATTTGTGAGATGTCAACATAATTTATTATATCATTTATATCCCCATTCTATCCCATTTATGTGTTCTTGGATTCCTCTTGATTTTCTCCTGATTTTCTCTCTTAAACGTTAAAACATGTTAAAACAAATTCAAACCACCCCATTTTGATTGGGACGTTTAGCTTCGAGGTCAGCGCATTCTAACCTTCATCGCCTCCTGCCGTGGCGCCAGTGGCGCCTTCGCGCCACACCCAGCCCAGCGGGAAGAGCTGCTGTCCACGGTGTCTGCGGTGCAGCTGGCAGTGCTGCTGGGGGAGCCGGAGCTGCTCGAGGTATCAAAGGTGGCGGCATATGTTCTTTGGACGAAATCTTGGGCGCTACAAGTGGAAGGCTTTATTAACTTTGATGCTTTTCAAATCATTTTTTTAATCATTTTTTTTTCAATTTTCGATTTTCTATGATTTTATTGCGTCCTCTTCATCCAGGCAATGAACACCTGCCATTGTTTCCACTTGTTGTAGTAGAGAGTTTCCAATAGTTCCAGTTAAAGGCCAGGATTTCCCTAATCGATGTTTATTGTTGGTTACTGTAAGTCGCATTTTTTGTTGATCAACTTCATTTTTTTCGCATGTTAAATCATACTAGCACATCATATCACATCATGTTTGTTGGTAAAGCCACTTGAACATCCGCATTTTTGCGGGATTTCTATGGATTTCTTCTGAACTGGATTTGTAGCTATGCAATTAGCATTTTAGCTGAGGATTTAGATGAGCTTCCCATTTATCCCACGAAAAGCTCACCCCTAGGGACCACCACATCGCACATCACATCGCCCAGATTCGTTCGCTGCAGCTGCCAGACGGGTCCTTCACCCCATTTCGCGGGGCGGGAGAGTCTCAGGCGCTGGGGATGCGGATGCGGATGGTGCAAGGTGGCTGGCAGGGTATAGAATGGGTATCGGTATAGGATATAGCACCCATTAGCCCCCCCAATGGTAAGCTTCATAGTTATGATAAGAAAATGATGATTTTGACTGCATGTTTATCAATTTTTGGGCAAACCCACCCATCATATCTGAGTGTTACGCAACAAGAGTTGAGTACTTAACCAGCCAACAATTGGGTTTCGGTTCCATCCTCAACAAGACTGACACAGCCTTTAATAAGGAACCTCCAAAATGCGCATAGAACCTTCCAATCTTTCACCCTATAAGAAAACGAGCTAATGAATGCTACTAGTAATGAGATAATCAAAAGTTTAAGCCATGCTATACTACCATACCCATCTATGCCATTTCCATCCATCTCCTGGTTTCGTAGCCGAGCCTCCGTAAGGGCGATTGCCGCTTCACCTTTGCCGCGCTGTGTGCGATGACGTTGCTGAAGCAACTGGGAGGCAGCGATGCGGAGCACCCCGACGACTCGGAGCTGTGCGATGCCCATGCAGTCGCTCGGGTGGGGGAGAGTTGGTGCCGGACATGAGGACGATATGGGGGTACACAATGGATACACCATGGGTACACCATGATACATCCAACAAAGCATGCGGATATTCACCCATGCCCATGCACGTTTTACTTCCGTCGGTCCCTGGGATGATCATCGAATATCATCGAATCAGGTTGGGTTGGATCCTGGGATGGAGGACAGCGAAGGCATCACTTCAAGGCTTCATGAGCGATCCCGGGCCACCCAGGCCACGGCCGACTGGTTGTTGCAATGTCAAAACCTCGATGGCGGATTCGGCTGTCGGCCTAGAGAGTGTGAATCGCATGTACCTTGGGCACACATGCCACGTCACCAGGAATCACCAGGGCGAAACCAGTGGGAATTGCTTTCAATTATATAACTTCCCGGCCCGGCCGGTCGTGAAGTTGATTCAAATATATCAGCCCATCAAATGGCGTGAAATTGGATGGTGAATGGCAGCATTTGGATGCATTTGAGAGGTTCTCCCCCATTTGCGGACGTCCGTCGTTCGCCTAGTTTAGATGTTGAAACAGGGATGCCATTTTCCTACTCAGGCACTGTTTGTCCAGCCACCCTCCACTCTCTCCACCAAGCAATGGCATCACGGACAATACTGGACGCAATGAAGCATTGTCATATTTGATAGCAGCAACAAATGACAGGCGGCCCAGCTAGAAATATCCATTCTTCAATTTTCTTAGGTAAGAAAGCTCAACAATTTTCTCAAATTATCTCACAAAGATAATCAAAGATCAGCTATAGTCATGGAGGTATGAACCATTACCCTCTGGTAATTTAACATAGCTATGGAAAATCACAATTTTTAATGGGAAAAATCCACTATAAATATCTATAAATGGCCATTTTCAATAGCTATGTTAGTTTACCAGAGGGTATGAACCACTTCAGGCAGGGCACACCTTTTGCTGCCTCGCTGCCCTGAGCCTTTTGGGTCGCCTGGACGGCTTGAGTCACCGCGGCCGCGGGCGGCTGCTGCGATGGCTGGCCGCGCGGCAGACGCCCCAGGGCGGGATGAATGGAAGGCCCGGGAAGAAGCGACTTGGCAGGGTGAAGGGATAGAATCGGATGGAACAATATGGGAAAATGGATTGAAAATGGTGATTTTCACCAGACATACCCTCTGGATCCCTCTGGTAAACTAACATAACTACGAAAAATCACCATTTTTAATGGGAAAATCCACTATAAATGACCATTTTCAATAGCTATGTTAAATTACCAGAGGGTAATAGCATTGAAGTGAGGGAAATGGAGATTTACCATGCAAAATCATGCAAAATGGTGATTTAACCTGGGAAATTTGTGTGATATTATAATGGTAATGGTAATATAACAATGATATGATGGGGATATACTGTGTCCAGATGTCATGGTCAACACGGGCGGTTTATTTGGGGGTGTTGTGTCGTAGTGATAAAGGATTAAGGTCAGGAACACCCAGTGATAGGTAACGACAGTGGAGTTGAAGGTGCCCCATGGGGCGCACCCGAGCAACATGATGCAACGTGTCACGACATGTCCTGCCTGATGAATTTCTATGATTTCCTCCAGGCTTTGTTTTTTTTTGGGGCTCCGAGGCCCGATGTTTGCTACACCTGGTGGACCCTAGCAGCTGCTCAGCTGGCTGAATCACTGGTGGACAGCCGCCTCAGCGACATCTTCGACCTGAACGCCCTGCAGAAATTCGTCCACCTCTGCATGGCTGACCAAGGCCCAGGGCTGAAGCTGACACGATGGGGACCCGATGTGTCAGATTCTGTCAGATGTTTACCGGAGATTTTTGGGTCCCACAATGACTGATTTTGGCGGGAGTCGCTTGGGGTGAAGGGCCTGGTGTCAGGTGGCATCGGGCCACATCCTGAAGATGATCCGGACACTTCGCAGATGGCTGCCGGAAGGGGTTGGACTGGCATGGGTGAAATTTTGGTTGAGGTCATGACGAGGTATAGAATGCTTTAACCTTCAACGATAAATGGAGTAATGTTGGATTTTTTTGGGGGTGGGAGGGCATGTAAACTTAGACATGTGGAGATGCTCCTTGAGATGCCACGGCGCTTCAGCGCCGTCAGGATCCCTTCATGGGACGAGCCATGACGAGGCTTCCCCCTCTACATGGGTTAAATTAAACCAACAGAAGTGGACTGTAAACGTACCAAAAGTTGGGGATTTACTGTAACCAGCACAATGGGGATTCAACCTGCCCAAACGGGGGATGGGAATGCGGCAAGACCTCTGGAACCATCTTTGCGTTTTTTGGGTGTTCTCCAGCCTGGTAGGGTTGCGACCCACCCCCATATGTGAGCCCAAAACGGACTGATCCACTAGTGTCCATCAGGATCTAGTGGGGAATTCAAGCTATACAGAGGGGCCTTTGACGCAGCGACTCATCGATCTCATAGCTGCGTCATCCCATGTCATCCCACTTTTTTTCTTGTTCAATCTTAGGGGTTAGGGGCGGCTTTTATCATCATCACCCGGGCATATCCTGGCCATTTCAAGGTGATCTTGTGGAACCCAGGACCCGTTCCACACCTTCTTCGGCCTGGCGGGGCTTTCCCTTTGCGCCGGTGACCACGGCGTTTTAGCGTTGGAGAGGATGGAGCCTACGCTGGTCCTGCCGGTGGGTTTGCTGAAGGGCTCAGCCAAAGTGTCCTGAGCGGAAAAAAAAACCATGGAGAGCACAGGGAGAACTACTTGGATGTTGAGGTTGGCATCACTTCTGCCACTTCCTTTCAGAGATTCCATGACGATCATGACATATCATGACTGCATGTCCCTGAGAGCAGTGGCACAAGAGAACATCATTACAACCAGCTCCGTCAAACGTGGTTCCCCCACAAATATCCCAAAATAAGGGCATGGCTGAGGGCTTAATGGCTTATGGGCTTATGACATCTCAAGGCTTCTTAAGCACCAACGACTAGAAATGAAACCTCATCACCAGTCCAAGTGCAGGGACACCGCTGCGCAGCGAACGCTTGGCCTCCGGATCCAGGAGAGTTCTGATGGGGAGCCTGAAAGGTTCAGTTTTTTTTTTTTTAAACAACATGTTTTTAGGGATTCTTATAGATTTGTTTGATGTTCTTGATGCTCTTGATGTTCTTGATGGATGATGATGATGATGATGATGATGATGATGATGCCCATCTGCAACGCGTAACATGGAATCAAATGGAACCTAGAAAACCAAGGGTCCTGGAAGATCATTTGCTGGAAGCGTGTTTTTCTTTTGTGGCTGGTGCTCGTCCAATCTTTTCAAGAGTCTCGACTGGGGCCAGGAGCATCCACAAAATTGAGAAGATATTTTCTAGAACCACCAGGTCCCCAAGTGCCATACCTGCAGGTCATTCTGCCCGGACTTATTATTGTCACAAGTTATAATATGTTAGAATTATGTTTAATTTACCTAATATGTGCACATTAAATTTTATATATAACACACCGATGCCACGACAAACTTCAAATGATGGGTAGATTTATATAG
The DNA here is from genome assembly GCA_947184155.2 of Cladocopium goreaui. Classification (NCBI taxonomy): domain Eukaryota; class Dinophyceae; order Suessiales; family Symbiodiniaceae; genus Cladocopium; species Cladocopium goreaui. The sequence goes on along the minus strand of CAMXCT020006555.1, from coordinate 307,871 downwards.
ATTTATATTATTTATATTGTGCGAAATTTCCTCCATTATAATCCGATTTCAAGAATCATTCAATTCAGGCAGCGCCATGCTGGCAGGACCCAAGACACCGCCGGGAGGTGCTATTGCGAGTCTGCCGTAACCTGGACCTGGGGAGAAATGAAGACGGGCTGTGATTTGGGATCATGTTTATCCAGCAATCCATAGTTTTTGGGTCCCTGGGTGGAAAAGAACAAATCTCCGTTTTTTTTTTTTAAATAAATATGCCTCACAGTGTTTGGAAGCCTTTTTTTCCCTGGTTTTCTCTTTCTTTGCCTTAATCCAATGGTTTTTGGGTTTACCATTATTTTTCACATTCAAATTGCTATCTTGAGACAAGCCATGCGTGGATCTATGGTAGACAAGCAGGGCGACGCCCAAATAGATCAAATCTATAATAGATACTTCTAAGATTATATATATGTGTGTAATATATTATTATTTTTATTTATTACATTCAAATTTTCTGTTGTGATATATATAATGGGTATGCTGCCACTAAATTGAAGCAGACATGGAGCCAAAGCCACAGATTTTGGACAGGGATTGTCCCATGTTTTCTTCACCTTAAAACTGGATGCGTTGCTATCTCCGGCGCATCGGCAACTTGGGGATGTACCAAACCCATCAGCTTCTTTCGAAGCAGTTGGATTAATGGAGGGATACTTCCAAAATTCCGGAGTGACTTGCTAGAAATCCTCCATTTTTTGGACCAGAGAGATATGTTGCGGCAAACCATGGCAAACCCATTGCTACCTTTCCACCAAAATCATGGATCAGGATGGATCAGGCCAAAACATTTTTAGCTCTGACCAATCCAGTGGAAGTGGATCTTGGCAGGATCTCATTCACGCGACCTTGCGAGAGATGCAACGCACCTGGTCCACGGCGCAGAGGCGTTTCTTTTTTCGCCCCTCTGGAGGAGGTTCAGCAACGATATTTGTAGATGTACAGAATTTGAACACTTCAATGAACAAATAAATAGATAAGTAAGATTGAACACCATACGCACGTGCACACACACAATTACACACAATTACACACACATGCAGTCCAGTGTATGGACATATAATAACTTCCCCCTTCTCCAGGCTTGTCACCTCACCCTTGTCCGGCCAGGCCGATCAGTGAAGCCTCTGTTAGCTCTGCGGTGCGTCAGGAGCCAAATGGCTTGGAACAAAAAGGCGGCCGGTGGCAAGGCAGATATGGGTGATTTGCCATGGAAAAATGGTAAATTTCATCGGTTTTATATGGTTTTATTGGGATTCTTGTGAGTTTTATGGTGATATCATGGGATACTACCATTGCCAATGGGATGATTTTCCATAGAAATGGAGATTTGACAAAACATGTGGGTGTTTTTATGGGGGTAGAATGGAATATACAATCAACATATATCAACAATATGATATGGCGATTAATCCCTTCCCCCAAGGGTGATCGTCTTTTTTGTTGGACCTCAATGACACTTGCCGGGTTGAAGTTATGCTTTCAGCTTCCTGTTTTTCCGGAGCGGCTACTTAGACCTGAAGTGAATCCCCGATTCACTTCAACTGCCTATTTCCAAGGCCAGCCTGAAAGGTTTCTGCCCAATGTGGTTGCCATAGAGTTGTTATACAATGTTATACATACGTAGTCACCCTTCCAGATGTACCAGAGTTTTATGTCGCAAATATGGATGACTTGAATTGATTTTGAACTTGTCTTTCAGAAATACTAACGCCGCCTTTGGGAGAGGTATGTAGCATATACATTGGTCAACCTGCGGTTCAAAAAGTTTGTGTGGAGCTCATTGGGGCAATATATTCTAAGCCGAATCTACCCTCTGGTAAACTAACATAACTATGGAAAATCACCATTTTCAATGGGAAAATCCACTATAAATGGTCATTTTCAATAGCTATGTTAAATTACCAGAGGGTATTGTTTAATGGTCTCCAGTGGCCCAGTGGCATTGTCAAAGTGTAGCGAAATTTCGACGGAAGCTTGTTCAGGCATAGGGCCACAAACCACAGGTGGATCGTGGAGGTTTTCCAGATTGGAACACGATTATATGGGTTTGTCTGAAAATGGGGTACCCCTAAACCCAATGGTTTTGCTGATCATTATCCCTATTAAATGGCTATAATTGGGAATATTCCCAATGAAATATGGGTTTGTCTGAAAATGTTGGGTATATTCCCAATGAAATAGCCATTTAAAAACGGGATAATGATCAGCAAAACCATTGGGTAAAAAGGGGTACACGACATTTTCAGACACACGATTATATTGGAGCAACTTGCTAGACTGGGACTGAACTCGGCAAAGGTGTTACTGCAAGTGTTATGCGCACGTTGGAGCTGCTCTCAGATGTTGAACGCCCTTTTTATGCGGATGTTTCTGATGGCTCAAGGCTTGAACTCTGCTTGAAATCGATTGAACAACTGAGCCAAACGACATTCTCTACCGGATCTGGGTATTTCATGGTATTTCTTACTAGGAAGGCCTCACGAGAGTCACACGTCCAGCTTTCAAGAAGGCCAAGGTGACAGTGCGCCCTAAAATGTCCAAAATGGCCGCAATTGATCATGCCGGCTTTGGTCAGTTGGGGAACTCAGAGATGTCCCAGGTGGTTGACGATTCTACGTGGACATTTTCTTTGCAGGTGATGGAGGTGGCTATGCCAGTTTCGAATCCTGATGCAAATTCAGTCGTTGGCATTGGCGCTTGCGAAATAAACTGCGGTGGGCCTCAACATTCACAAATAGAAAGGACAAGCCACATCCAGCTCACACATTCTGTTGGTTGTGGTATGTTTCCATCCTTCCCCTTCCATTTTTCTGTGGTATGTTTCCATCCTTCCATATCCTTCCCCTTGGATTTTTCTGTGACGCAGCCGCTGGCCCTGCCTGCCGCGGGTGGCGGTTATGGCGGTGCCACTGTGTGTCGCGGCGTAGCGGCGCTGTGCCATGCGGCGGACGGAGCGCACGCACCAACTGAGGGACGCTGGAGCGACTGATGCGCGCGCCACTGATGCTGGGCGTTTTTGAGCGATCTTTGGGGCTTGTTGAAGGGCTATAACACGGGTGGTTTTCTGATATGTTGGGTTTGTGATGTTTGTGTTTGGGAGGGTCACTATATGTCTATTGTCTGTTTACCGCTGCAGCCCATGCCTGACAAGTATGATCAAGTATGCTGGTTATTGGCTTCAATTTGTTCATTTTCAATGGGCCCAATCCCAACTGGCGAATTGACATCTTGTTTGATAGGTGGAAACAGGAGTTTTCGGTGACCAGCCACCGCCGGGACCAGGAAGTCTTTACTTTTCGGCGCGACGTTTTGAAGCTTGCCGGATTGAGCTCATTTCAGAACGACGTGAGTTCGGAGAGGCCTGGCAGTGCTGTTTTGAAACGGAACCGTCAGATTTCGCACGGTGAAGTGTGAACCGTAGTTTGGGACCATTTTTGGAGCAGAAGAACCTGCAACATGTTCTAAATAAGCACATACTGTATGTGTTTGTAACCATATATGATGCACGCGTACTCTTAATTATGTTTCTACATAAGCATATTGATTTATTTATTTCATCTTTTGGTCTCTGTACGTGCATGTCGGGTATGCAACATGTATGCTAACCAGTAAGGTTAGCCATGATTCAGAGCGATGTTGCCTGGAGGGTTCCTACTTGGTGATGACCCGCAATCAAGTCTTACTTGGTCTCAGTTCAGGGGACTTACTACTGGTCCTGGTGCAAAAACATTACCCTCTGGTTATTTAACATAGCCATTGACAATCACCATTTTTAATAGGTAAACCATCTATAATAAATGGGCCATTTTCCCATGGCTATGTTAAATAACCAGAGGGTATAACTTATATATGTATATTTGTCATTATTTGTCTAGTATGCGTTCTTGTCAGTCAATCAATCTATAAATAAAACAGTACCTACCTCTATTTATCAGTATCTATCAACAATCTGTTGGGAATCTGCTGGGAATTGATCAAGCTAAAAACTCTATATGCTAATTAATTATTTTACCAATATACTATGTACTGTACATATTACCAACAATACTATATACATACTATATTATACTGTATTAACATACTATATCTATACTATATCTATACTATATCTATACTATGTATATCTATACTATATCTATATCTATACTATATTATATATATACACTATGCTATATCTATACCAGACTAGACTATAGAAAGTATACGGTATTTTCAATATATTAGGATTGGATGATGGGAACATTAACAGATCCCCTATATTTAATGGGTAAAACGGTAAAAAAACATCTCAAGAAAACCCATCCATGTTGCTGAATTTCACAATTGTTGCTACTTCAACCACGCCAAACCACCATTTTTCCATGGGGAAACTCATGGGACGCCCACCATTTTGGCAGTCCCTGAGGCATCCCCGCGCTTCCACGGAGTCCCCGCGGAAACGCGACTCCGGGGACGGCGAGGCGGACGCGCCACACACCTCCAGAAGCGCGACCACTCCTCAGGAGTGAAACGGCCAAACATCGCGGGGTGAAACACTGTTTTACCCAGTCAAAATGCTGGATTGATATGGATTTTTGTGTGGATTTTTGTATGAAGAATTGTGGATTGAGCGATTTGCCATGAAAAAATTGGGATATAGTGACTATACTTTAAACGTGCTTTTTTCAAGTGCTGAAAAATAGAGTTTGGCGGTTTGTTTGAAATACCTGTTATTTTCCATTTCCAAAATGGGATGATGATCCCCAATGACGAGCATATTTTTCAGGGGGTTGACACGACCAACTATACAAAAAAGAAATCTGTAAGTTTTTAGTCCAGATGTTCAGGATGGATTAAATGGATTTCATAAAACATCATAAACCTATGATATGGATCGGGGAGCCTTTTTGCTTAAGAACATGTATTGACCGTGGTTGTCCCGAGCTATGTAAGATTGACATATCCCAGCGCATCATATATTCATGGATACTCATTGAAGACATCAATAGTGTGCGTTTCAACCGCAACTTCCAAAGGGGAAATTCACTACCTGAAGCCAGAACAATTTGCTGCGCAAAAGCCGGGCCGGGTTGTTGACCGTCCCAACTTTGTATTTTGGTGACAATTATCCCAATTTTGATCAATTTTGGTGATAATTACATGTGCATTAATGCAGTCTTTCTTCTTTGTATTCTTTTTGTTCATCGATTATCCGCTTTTCTGTTGAGGGCTGGTGAACTTTCCATGCTGGGTGAGTTGGAATTTCCGCAGCACTTTCCGTCAGGACCGAAAAAAAACCAATGCTTTGGGCTTCCATGAGCCTTGGCAGTTTGATAATTTTGATAAGATGATCCTGGAAGTAAGTTGATTGTGAAAAACCACAGCTGGGTTTGGCATGTCAAACACATGCCAAAGTGATAGGAGCCCCCCATATCCCAGTTACTGTACGTTTTGGATCTGTTCGACATATTTGGGAGTGCTTGGCTGGGATATTGGGCCAGGATATTTGACGTATCTTTGTAGCAGGGAAAAGGGGTTAAGGTTCCTAAGTGTAACTTCCAAGATCATCCAATTGATGATGCTCCCTGATACTAAATCATACTGCAATTATATAGATCATACTACATCGATTGCATTCAGTCATATGGGATCATATGACATTATATTGAGTAATCTTTCATGATATTAAAACATATAAAATCTTCCTGAATCATATTAACTCGTATCAAGTCAGATTGAAACACATCTTAAAGATCCTCCTACCATTTTCCTCTATAAAATGGAGGTACCTAGGTACCACTTAAGACCTAAATTTTAGTTAGCTATTTTTCAGTGACATAGCATATACAGGTTGGGAACCCATTTTATAGAGAGGGTATCTTGTATTCAGATGTTCTTTTTGGAGGAGGCTTATCTTGGGACATTTTTTTTTTTGATTTTATAGAGGGAGAACCTGCCATTATGTTGCCCATTTGTATCATATAATTTTTGATTAGTTTTCGATTTTATAGAGCATCAACTGTGGTCATGAATCAACACCACGACGCGCGTTCTTGCAACCGCATTTTTTGAGGCCCATGGGGAAAGGGTCTGATATGATGTGTAATGCAAAAATCATACACTTTCTGATCATTTCTAAAATCAAATCAGGTATTTAAAGATCATTTTGATCTGGATTTTTGAGGCATCAAAAAAAGGAAGGTTGTTTTCTGTTCCAAAAAAAACATACAAGAAAACATGTGAAAAAAATAGATTTGATTTTCTCAAAAAAATGGCACAGGCAACATTGACCTATGTCTGTCAACTCAACTGTTCTCGACTGTGCTAATCTGGGAAGACTTGCAAATCTGAATTGAAAACTCTGTCAGTGGGGCGCGCTATTGTGCGCCATGGCTGACCGATACAATTTCCCGCGTCAATGCGAAGCTTGGCTCTTGACTAAGAAACATCCTAAAATATCTTAAAATCTTCATTGGGAGAAAAAAAATGACATCAAAATCATGTGGAGATGATGCAGGTCTGTAAAATAGCAGCTGGATACAGTTGGTCTTCTATAAAATTGGAAAATTAGGAGTAATACCAGTTAGGGTTCAATGGAGCACTATAAAATCAGGAAGTAAATGAATATTGGAAGCATTTGGAAGCAATATCAGTTGTCTCACACTGTCTCACTATAAAATTGGGAAAGTAGAAGATAACAGGGACATTTATTGAAGTAAGTAGTAGATGTAGCTTGATTTAGGCATATTTAGGCAATAATAGTGGGTTGGACCACTACAAAAAAAACCTGATTTTATAGAGAATCAATGAGAATCCTTTGTTTGTTTTTTTTGTAGCTTCGATGCTCAGGGACTGGCAATGTGCGTTGAAGCAACAGAAGAACCTCGTTGGGACGGTTTCCGTGGAGTTTGGGGTTTCTTGCCTGCCATCCCACTGAAAGTCCAGGATATTCATGGTTTTTGGATGTTTTTTGGTCTGTGCAGGTTTGTTTTGTGCTACACAGATAGTCTGACAATGTCTGACAGTTTCTGGTGTGTTTTTTTTTCGGTTGTTCTGTGGTAATGCATGGTCATTGCGGAACTAAGTGAGCAAGTGCAAGAAGCGAAGCAGTACTGGGCGCATTTCGAATCATGCTGTCTTCCGAAGACCGCTGCTTGTTAGCATATAGATACGTGATGATACGTGATGACACACGTGGAATAATCAAAATGTTGGAATTTGTTTTTTTGAGACAATTTTGGAAAATTTCGGACAGATATGGGAGATTCTGGAAGATTCTGGGGAATTCTGGTGCCGGGGGTACTCAGGGGATTTCAGGGGAAAAAACTTGCCTAAACAAAGCACAGCTAATTCCACATGAAGCCACTGCACATCACTGCGCTGTGAACTGAGGGGCCAGAATTTCTGGACGTGGAGCCATGCTATCTCCAAGGACTGTCCGAAACAGAAATGCTCGGCTCCTCGTCAGCAATGGGCCATAATGGGCCCAGGGAAGCCGAACCTCAGGTGAGATTGGACATGCCACTACATACATCTACAATCATCTACATGATGTATCTATGATGATCTATGAATGTCCATGATATATTTGCATTACTGGATAATATTGGAAAATATTGGAATATACTGGATATTACATGATATTACTGCTGCCATTTGCTGCCTACCGATCCATTTTTGTGCCTGATATTTGATGCCATTTGAATCCATTTGATTCTTTCCAGAATGAGAGATCTGTTTTATTTTCACTGGTTGTAGGCCTCGGTTTTCTTCTAGCTCATTAAAGCCCAATCCTGTCGCAATGCTACGCTCCTGTGCGCTGGCGCTGACTTGTTTCTTTCTTCCGGTCGTATTGTCCGTGGGTGATGTGGACAATTCTCTTCCCAGCCTGAACGATGACACTACTTGCTCCATTGACGAACCAGAGTGTCTTGTCAGAGGATCGGCGCAGCATGGTTTGAGCATGCTTGGGGATTTTATGGATAATTTGTTTCTATAGAATCGACAAATTCAGATTCTGTGTTCCCAAATCATAAGTTTTTGATTTTATAGTAGGCTATAGTAGGCTGTAGTTTTTATTTTATAGTAGGCTGCTGGATGCTGTAGAAATCCTAGGGTTTGCCCGGTGCACACAGTTTTAGAATGTTTTAGAATGTTTCAGAAGGAATCAAAATGAATTAAATTATACAAGACTGGTTGAGCATTCTGCTCGGCTTCAGGTGGTGGCACGCAGAGCAGCATGCCGCAGAGGCTCTTGAGTGGGCAAAGAATTGGCAAGGTGCCCGAGAGTTTGAGGCTCTTGATGCTTTTGGATTTTCTCAGGGCATAGCGTGCCTTGTTTTTGTGAAATATTTTGAAATTTTGAACAATTTTGAAATTAGTTGAATAATGTTGAATATAGTTGAATAATGTGGAATAATGTTGAAATATGTTGAATAATTTTGAAATATTTGTTTTGAAAATTTTTGAAATATTTTGAAAATTCTTGAGGCGTCAATTTCGCCGAGCTGGATGGCGGGCATTGGCTTTCGACATAAAGCTTAATGTTCAGCACGATTTGGTGACCCGTACTGGATTTTACCAGTTACTTGAGATGGGGCTGATGTTCTTGGTCAGCATTGTGGTGCCATCAGCATTGTGGATGTGGCATGTTTTGTTTGATTTTATGGGGTAGACATGCCAAGGACATTATAAAGAATTATAAAGATATATAAAGAATTATAAAGAATATTAAATAATATTAAATAATATTAAAGAACATTAAAGAATTATAAAGAATTATAAAGAATTATAAAGATATGTTAACACTTGGTACCAAATGTTAACAATATTTAACAATTGTTAAAATTGGGAGAACTTTTTGATTTTATAGAGCAGCCATGTGGGTAGCACAAAGACTGGGAGATTTGGTATGTTTTGTTTGATTTTATAGAGTAGACATGAGTAGACATGGTGCCCAATTCCAAGAATTTGTCGATTTTATAGAGTAGACATATGGGATATTATGGGATTATGTGGGTATTACAAGGACTTGAGAAGCATTTAGGAACTTCGTGAAATGAAATTGAGATGAATTAAGGCTCAGACCACGTGGTCTGGTAGTCGCTGGGCCACCTTGCAGCCTCTTTGTTGGAGCCTCCCAAAGTGTGCACCAACGCCAGTTCTGGCGAGTATTGGGAAACCAGTACAACAAAAAGGTCAGATTGGCCAATTTAATTTGGGCCAACTTTGTGCCTTGAAAGCGAGACATTCATGAAACATCTTTGAAATCTTTTGAAATTATCCAAATATCTTTGAGATTCTTTGAGATTCTTTGAGAATTTTTGAGATAGATTTTGAATGATTTTGAAATATTTTGAATATTTTTGAATTGTTTTGCGATGTTTTGAGCAAGTTTTGAGGTGATGTGGGGAAGGTTGATATCAGATGGTATCAGCATCATGGAAGTAGAGAAGTGCGTCGTTTTGTGTGCTTGTGGGCCAACTTAGGCAGTGGCAATGAGCATCTTGATCCACGCGGGTCGGGACTTGTACTATATTTTCGAGCAGCCGTGTTCCAGTTGGGCTTTCAAATTGCCCACAATGATTTCCCTGAAGCTCCTCGGGGGCATGTGGCCTGGTACGGATCAGTAGTTATCAGTATGTTATCAGTAGTCTATTTGTTTGGATTGCAGGGTTTCCCCATGTTTTCCCAAGTTTTTTTTGGGTATTCAAAATCTGTGTGCCAATTTTTTGCATTTTTTTTGGGATTTCGTTGCCAACCGAAGTGCCCAGCACAGGACGACTATTTGCACCTGGTTGTGCTTTTGGGGAGCAGACCTTCTGAAACCAACCCATTTGGTGTCGAACATGAAGAGACCGGGGGAAATGGAATGAAATGGAAAGAACATGAAACAAATTGTGATCTTTTGTGAATATTGGTACTGCATGGTGGTGCATGAGTGCCGGCCAGGAGCTACCAGAAGCTTCAGAGAACTTTGCGGAACTCTGATCGCAAGAAGTACAAGGACAGCGGGCACACGCTTGCATGGGTTCAGTGGGAGGAAAATGCATGGTTGCTGAATATGTTTTTTTTAAAATCATAAAACATCATAAAACTTTTTGATTTTATAGGGACATTATTGAATATACAGTAGTTTGATGTAGTTTGATTTCATATGATTTTTATATATTTTTATTGATTTTATAGAGATTTATAGAGACTCCTTGGAAAATCTTTGGAACCCCCTGTCCTGATAGCTCCCTTTCAGTGCTAAAGAATTTGATTTTATAGGCACTTTCATGGGCTGTCAATGATTTTCTCATCCTGTGAAGCCAGGATCGATTCAGTCGCAGGAATGCTAGACGAAAGCGGCCAAAAAAGTACTACTCGGAGACAGTGCATGCGGATGGTAGGAGGTCGTGGTCAGGAGGGCGGGATCTGCCAGAAAGTGCAGCCTACCCAGCCTGGTTCTGCAGGGCGATTTTTATGTGCTGGGCAGAGCAGTACAAAGCCGATGGCTTTCCCCAGATTGCAATTGAAAATCTGTAGGCGCTGTAGGTCTTCTTGATTTTGAAGAACCAGCAGCTTTTGCTTACAGCCAAGACTGTGTTGAGATGTTTCGTTACTACTTGCCTTATCATCCTTTACCCAAGGATACCCAAGGAAATTCAGAGAATGACTTTCGAAATTACGATGCAGCATATAGTGTGGGGATGACATTCCCTGCGGATTTCCATTTCAATTGGCTAGAATCTTTGCTGTCACACGGGGCATGTTAGCTCATGTGCAATGTCTGTATGATCATACAATAAAAATATATAAAAAAATATAAAAAAATAAAATAATTAATGCACAAAAACGTAGGAATTCTATGGAATTCTGATTTGTTGCTCGTCGGGCATTGCACCTGCTGACAAGTGTGGATACACGCTCGATCACATGCGCCAATTTGGAGTCCTTAATGGGAGGCCATATGCCCAGAAGTTCCTTTACGGGATATGGTCTTAACAAACCAAACATGCTGCAGGCAATTGTGAAAAAGGGACAGGGTTGGAAAGGGATTGAAGGTTGTGGACGGAGAGCTTAGGATAGTTTAGGAATGTTTAGGATAGTTTAGGAATTTTTCGGAATGATTAGGGTTCCCGGTTTTGTAGTGATTCAAAAAGCGAATAAGCTATCAAGAGCAGCCCTTTTGGAACCGTCCCACTATAGAATCGTGAAATTTTGTTAATCCATGTTCATCCTTGTTATGAATCTCCATTATGTTCCATTAATTTCCAAAGACTGTGGCACAAATCACAAAAAAGCTGATTTTATAGTGGTGAGATGTGGTGATTTTCATTTTCAGGTATCAGCTTATCACATCTGAATTCACCTGATATATTCTGAATATTTCTGAAATTTTCTGAATATTTCTGAATTATTCTGATATATTCTGATAATTTCTGAATATTTCTGATATTTTCTGATATAGGCCTCTAATGGCCTCTACATCCTGGTACTCGTACTGTTTAGTGTTTTTCTATACATTTTTATAATATTCTATAATATTCTTTAATATTCTATAATTTTCTATACAATTCTCTTTGAAACAGCTATTCAATCTCAGGTTCCAGAACCAGACCTCGACACTGAGATCATCACGGAGACCAAGGATGTAACTTGGCCCACAAATACATCATTCCACATCCACCCACATCCAACATGATCAATAAAGTTGATTTGTGTTGACTTATGTTGAGTTATGTTGAGTTTATAGAGGGATATAGAGGGAATTAGAGGGATTTAGAGGGAAACTACGGGGAAAAAGGGAAGCACATGAAAAAATAGGGGACAGGATGGGAAAAAATGGGAACATGTGGCCATTTCAGGTGCCAAAGCAGATTGCCAATGCGGAGAACACAGGCCAGAGTGAAGTAACTTGGTGCATGAACTTTTTTGAGACCAAAAAAAAGGAAAATAGATAGGAAAAGAATGGAAAAGAAAGAAGCAACAACAAAGCACAAGAAAATATTTCTATCCTGACCATTCCTGATCTATGTGGAAAATTCTGGAATTACATAGACGGAACATGACGGAATTGTTTCTGAGGATCCAATGCCTGTCCTCGACGCTCGGGAAAACAATGACGACCAAACGGACGCTCGGCCCACAAGCGTTTGGGAAGGTCGCGGCCAACAGATGATGTATGATGATGTCATGTCTAGTATTTTGATGTCATGTCTAATCATGGCTCTAGAATGCTCTAGAAATCTCCAGGGGCACAGCACGTCAATGCCGTAGTATGAACTTTTTTGGAGCAAGTGAATTGTAACCAACCAGTGCTGTAGTAGCCCGACCCAGCCTGACCCATGCTAGTACGGTTGTTCACCGTCGTTGCCATGTGCCTATGGAGCGCGTCTTTGGCCACTGGAGCGTCTTTTGATGAAGCTTCAGCTCAGTGGTCTGTGTTGGACCTTATGTTCATCACCATTATCATACTGCTGGTGTCAAATTGTTATCTACTCTCACGGATGTCGACGGCCAGATCGGGTACTTCCAGCCTTCAATCACTTCAATCCACACATGACGTGAAAAAAACAGGTGGTGTGAAGAAACAAGCTGCCTCAGATGCTGCAGATGATAGAATTCCAAACGGTGACATTTTCTTTGCTCAGAATTCTAAGCGCTGGCATAGGTCACAAAATTGCTGCCACCTTAAAGCCGCTAGTACAAAAATTAGCAGCTTGAGTCCTTGCCAGACCTGTGCATCCAGCTTCACCGGGTGAAGCCAGGTGAGGTGGCCGACAAATGTCTTTGGTGCCCACCATTGTGGATGTGTGATGATGTGTGATTGGTGCGTTTCTGCGCACTTGTTGGTGCGGTTGCAGGAAGAAAAAGCAAGCAGGCATTGCAGTGTTTTGCCACACCATATCATACCATATCACTATAGAATCGAGATTAATCAAGATAACATAAGATAATATAAAAATATAATATAATATAATAGAATATATAAGAATATAATAGAATATATAAGATATATATAGATATATAAATCATATCCCAACAGGATTCCAATTTGGGAAATGACCGGAAATAATATGAAATGATACCAACCGGATCCAGCAGCGTTTAAACTTTGAGAGAATCCATAATTACATCCAACACACATGTCACATGTCTGCTATTTTTTCATTTTTTTTGATTTTATAGAAAGGCCATGCCATGGCTTTGCTTCTCCTAGGCTCCATTGGCCGACCTCGACAAGGGCAAGGGCTCTGAGGTCACAGAAGATCAGCTGGCAACTTGTTCCACAACCTGTGGCCAGGGAGATCCAGTGACCACCAGGGAAACAATGGGAGAATATGGGAAAACATGGGAAAACTATGGACAAATATAGGGAATTAGAGGGATATATAGGGAAACTTTGTGGATCTACAATGATCTTCAGATATTCAGTTAATTTCAGTATATTTCAGTATATTTCAGTTATATATTGTTAAATTATGTTAAATGTGGTTCAGATGTCGATTTTATAGAGGGACATGGGAGGGGGAGCTGGAATTTCCACCCTGTAGCCACCAAAGATATCCAAAGAATTCCAAAGAATTCCAAAGATCACATTGAAACACTATAGAATGGTGAAATACTGTAACATGATAAAAGTGTTCCATTATTTTGAAATATTCTGCATGTTTCTGCATAATTCTGCATATTTCAGCAATTTTCAGCATATTTCTGCATTCTTTTCCAAAATTTCCCAATATGTTCCATGATTTTCCAATATGTTTTATATGTTTTTGATTGTTTTTGATATTTTTTGATTTTATAGAAAGGCCATGCATGGCCATGCCATGGCTTTGCTTCTCCTAGGCTCCATTGGCCGACCTCGACAAGGGCAAGGGCTCTGAGGTCACAGAAGATCAGCTGGCAACTTGTTCCACAACCTGTGGCCAGGGAGATCCAGGGACCACCAGGGAAACAATGGGAGAATATGGGAAAACATGGGAAAACTATGGACAAATATAGGGAATTAGAGGGAATTAGAGGGATATATAGGGAAACTTTGTGGATCTACAATGGTCTTCAGATATTCAGTTAATTTCAGTATATTTCAGTTATATATTGTTAAAATTTGTTAAATTATGTTAAATGTGGTTCAGATGTCGATTTTATAGAGGGACATGGGAGGGGGAGCTGGAAATTCCACCCTGTAGCCACCAAAGATATCCAAAGAATTCCAAAGATCACATTGAAACACTATAGAATGGTGAAATACTGTAACATGATAAAAGTGTTCCATTATTTTGAAATATTCTGCATGTTTCTGCATAATTCTGCATATTTCAGCAATTTTCAGCATATTTCTGCATTCTTTTCCAAAATTTCCCAATATGTTCCATGATTTCCAATATTGTCCAATATTGTCCATATGTTTTTGATATTTTTTGATATTTTTTGATTTTATAGAAAGGCCATGCATGGCTATGCCATGGCTTTGCTTCTCCTAGGCTCCACAGGCCGACCTCGACAAGGGCAAGGACTCTGAGGTCACAGAAGATCAGCTGGCAACTTGTTCCACAACCTGTGGCCAGGGAGATCCAGGGACCACCAGGGAAACAATGGGAGAATATGGGAAAACATGGGAAAACTATGGACAAATATAGGGAAACTTTGTGGATCTACAATGATCTTCAGATATCTACAGTATGTGGGTCTTAATGGTTGTATAATGTTGTATATGGTTACATAATGTATCACAATGCATCATAATGTTAAATTATGTATAAGGTGGTTCAGATGTCGATTTTATAGAGGGATATGGGAGGGGGAGCTGGAATGTCCACCCTGTAGCCACCAAAGATCACATTGAAACATTCTGCATTATGTTCCAATATGTTCCATGATTTTCCAATATGTTTTATATGTTTTTGATTGTTTTTGAATGTTTTTGATATTTTTTGATTTTATAGAAAGGCCATCATGCATGGCCATGCCATGGCTTTGCTTCTCCTAGGCTCCATTGGCCGACCTCGACAAGGGCAAGGGCTCTGAGGTCACAGAAGATCAGCTGGCAACTTGTTCCACAACCTGTGGCCAGGGAAATCCAGTGACCACCAGGGAAACAATGGGAGAATATGGGAAAACTATAGACAAATATAGGGAATTAGAGGGATATATAGGGAAACTTTGTGGATCTACAATGGTCTTCAGATATTCAGTTAATTTCAGTATATTTCAGTTATATATTGTTAAAATTTGTTAAATTATGTTAAATGTGGTTCAGATGTCGATTTTATAGAGGGACATGGGAGGGGGAGCTGGAAATTCCACCCTGTAGCCACCAAAGAATTCCAAAGAATTCCAAAGAATTCCAAAGATCACATTGAAACACTATAGAATGGTGAAATACTGTAACATGATAAAAGTGTTCGATTATTTTGAAATATTCTGCATGTTTCTGCATAATTCTGCATATTTCAGCAATTTTCAGCATATTTCTGCATTCTTTTCCAAAATTTCCCAATATGTTCCATGATTTCCAATATTGTCCAATATTTTCCATATGTTTTTGATATTTTTTGATATTTTTTGATTTTATAGAAAGGCCATGCATGGCTATGCCATGGCTTTGCTTCTCCTAGGCTCCACAGGCCGACCTCGACAAGGGCAAGGACTCTGAGGTCACAGAAGATCAGCTGGCAACTTGTTCCACAACCTGTGGCCAGGGAGATCCAGGGACCACCAGGGAAACAATGGGAGAATATGGGAAAACATGGGAAAACTATGGACAAATATAGGGAATTAGAGGGAATTAGAGGGATATATAGGGAAACTTTGTGGATCTACAATGATCTTCAGATATTCAGTTATATATTGTTAAATTATGTTAAATTATGTTAAATTATGTTAAATGTGGTTCAGATGTCGATTTTATAGAGGGACATGGGAGGGGGAGCTGGAATTTCCACCCTGTAGCCACCAAAGATATCCAAAGAATTCCAAAGAATTCCAAAGATCACATTGAAACACTATAGAATGGTGAAATGCTGTAACATGATAAAAGTGCTCCATTATTTTGAAATATTCTGCATGTTTCTGCATAATTCTGCATATTTCAGCAATTTTCAGCATATTTCTGCATTCTTTTCCAAAATTTCCCAATATGTTCCATGATTTCCAATATTGTCCAATATTTTCCATATGTTTTTGATATTTTTTGATATTTTTTGATTTTATAGAAAGGCCATGCATGGCTATGCCATGGCTTTGCTTCTCCTAGGCTCCACAGGCCGACCTCGACAAGGGCAAGGACTCTGAGGTCACAGAAGATCAGCTGGCAACTTGTTCCACAACCTGTGGCCAGGGAGATCCAGGGACCACCAGGGAAACAATGGGAGAATATGGGAAAACATGGGAAAACTATGGACAAATATAGGGAATTAGAGGGAATTAGATGGATATATAGGGAAACTTTGTGGATCTACAATGATCTTCAGATATTCAGTTATATATTGTTAAATTATGTTAAATTATGTTAAATTATGTTAAATTATGTTAAATGTGGTTCAGATGTCGATTTTATAGAGGGATATGGGAGGGGGAGCTGGAATGTCCACCCTGTAGCCACCAAAGATCACATTGAAACACTATTCTGAAACATTCTGCATTATGTTCCAATATGTTCCATGATTTTCCAATATGTTCCATATGTTTTTGAATGTTTTTGATATTTTTCGATTTTATAGAAAGGCCATGCATGGCCATGCCATGGCTTTGCTGCTCCTAGGCTCCACAGGCCGACCTCGACAAGGGCAAGGATGAGGTTGTCCTCTCGGTGGGGAAGGAGACGCCGGTTGTCAATCAGCCCGCAAACTTTGCTGAGGAGGTAGTGGGCAACCAGAATTCAACAGCATCAGAAGCTTCCATGGCTGCTGACCAAGTCGACCACCCAGAACAACATCCACCCACATCAGGAGCTGAAAAAGACAAAGCTGCGAAGACGCAGCGTCGTCGTTCATTGCCAGCAAGCTTTCACCAGAGCCGGGTCCAGAGCGAGCCACCACTGCCGCCACCGGCAGAGACACCACCAGAAAGTCCCACATCGTCGAGACATGCAACTGCAGAAGAATCAGAAGGCTTGCAGAAGATCAAGCAGCAAAAAAACATTAAAAGAGAGCTTCCTGAAGTGCCTCAAGTGAGTCAAAAGGCGGAACCCAGAACTCCCCCTGGACGAGTCAAGCGGGATCCAGAAGAATCACTCAAGCGGGATGCCCAGTCGCCCGTACAGAGCATGAATCTGAAGAAACCCAAAATGGAGAAGGACAACGAGCAGAACCGTTCTCCCCCTCCAGGAGGCCGTGATTCAGGATTGCGTGCTTTTCAAGGACCTGAGACGCCTCCTAAACCATGCCGAGTACACAAGCGGGATGTCATTTGGAAAGAGCTTGAGGAGCACATCACGAGAGGAGAGTACATGTTTCTGGCACATGATGCAGGCCTGGTTCTGGGGTCCACTACGGCAATATGATGAGAATTGATGAATTGATAAGAGATCTCGGACAAACAAATGGACACATATGGAAACCATTGGAAACCATTTGGATACAGAACTCTTTTTTGTGGTATCTAGATATTTAATGAATTTTAATGATGTTTCTAGAAATTCCTCTCCACATGGTTTATTGATGTTTATTGACGATTCCTTGCCATGGCTTCACTGCACAGGGGAACCGGGGAAGCGGAAGATGGAGCAGATCGTTGCCTACGCCCAGATGGTGAAGAAGAATGGCTTCTACCTGGAGGTCATTGATGCTCAGGCTTTTGTACTTCAGATTGGTGGAACGTTGGCTTTTGGTTTGGAGGACCAGATGGGGAGAATCAAAGTACTTCCAGCTCAACAACAATGGGCCACATTGTTAGATCACCAGAATGATATCCCAGACATTGATCCAAAAAATCCCAACACATGGCTCCTCATCAGCTGCAATGCTATGTACGATCCCAAAGGGCCGGCAAACCACTGGATTCCTGGGTTCTTCAAAGATCAACTACACCCAGACGTCTATTACCAGCTTACCTTAGAGGCTCTGTCCTCTTTGAATGACAAAGGGCAAAAGAAGCGAGCACAGTTGAAAACGCTCCAGGCCAGTTTGGACAGAGTGTCTTCACAGGCCCGCCAGGATCCAGAGGGACAGGCCATCCTGCAATCAAAAATTTCTGAGCTCGAGGATGAACATGCAAAGTTCCTCAACTTAGATTTTGAATGATTTTGATATATACAATATATGAATATCATTGAATATCATTATGAAATATTATGAACATCATTGAAGCATATTGAATCTCTATAAAATCAGAAAGATTCAGAAACAACCAGGCACTGTTGGGATACTATAGGATACTTAGGTATCATTAGGTATCTATTCATGCATGTTCATGCTATATAGTTTGTGAATGTTTGTGATAGTTTTCGATTCTATAGTAGGATCTCAACGGTTTCCCATGGTTTCCCAATGTTTCCAATTTCAGATCCAATTTCCCACTAGATCCTGATGAATTCTGGTGATAGCTGCTCGGAAACCGAGGCTGAAGAACTATACGAACTTGGTGAGGAAGTGTTCCAACCAGGGGATCGCAATTTGTGAAGTTCCTGCTGACGGGGATTGCATGGCTTGGTCGCTGCGGACTCTGTATCTAGGCTACCAGAATGTGGGCCGCTTTGACACCGCAGAGGCCAAGAACGAAGTTTCGTTGATCCGCAGAATGATGGGTTCTGCCTGGGAAATGGTTTCAGGTGAATTGTGGTGGCAAACATTGTTTGATGCCTTCTGTGCCGATCGGCTTCGACAGAACGAACCTGCGCCAGAGACCCCAAAGAAACAGAAGAAAGGTGATTCCCTTGGAAATGAGGACAGGGAGTTGGCAACACCACCTCGTCCAGACCCCCCTGGTGCACCTGGCAAACGCAAAGGGGAGCCTGACACCACAGGTGTTGAGACACCACCTCGTCCAGATGCCCAAGCCACGTCTCTGATAGAAGCAACAGGCAAGCCTGAAGGGCCAAAACGTGCAGAAGGCGCGAAACCCGTGCCTATGGTTTCCAAGGATGTGAATGCACCTCAACAGCTGATGCAGCCTCAACGCAAATGTGCCAGGACCCTTCAAGAACCTGAAGCTCCAGACATGGAGGAAGCATTCCACCAAATAATGATGGCACCCAAAAAGAGGGCGATGTGTCCGTGCTCAAAGATGCCAACGTGGAGGACATTGACGATGCTATGCTGAAGGACTATGTCAGGGATCGTAAACGCAAAGTTCATGAACGAAGTTGCAAAAAAAGAATTCCAACACAGAGGGAAGTGGACGATCGGAGGCTGAATGCTTGGTTGGCCCAGAAAGGGCTTACGTACCAGACGTTTACGACCTTTCATCGTCAACAGGCAATTCTTAGGAAAGCTGCTGCCTGCTTCACTGGTGGACGGAAATCTTTCAAGCTGCTCTTGCTTGGAGAGAAAAAGCAGGACGAGAAGGACGAGAAGAAATGCGATGTGTGCAAGCTCATCAGGCAGAAGTGGAAAATCCCAGAGGATGAAGTTGAGGTTCGGGCTGCTGTGGCTGCAGAGGCAGCGAAAGACACCGAGAAGGAGAAACAGGATTCCAAAGAAACTGCAGGTCATCCTGAAGACAAAGAACCTGGTGAGGAAGAGGAGAACGAGTCGACCGAGTACCAGAGATGTGTGAAGCTGGTTCAAAGTTATGCTCCGGTCATTGAACTGATCGAGACTCCTGCTGGTGGGCTCATGTACCGATGCAGAATTTGCATAACAAAGACTCAACCCCAGGGCAAGACCAACAAATTGCCTGTCATCAAACTCAAATCTGTGAAGACGCTGATTGATCAGCACGTGCTCGCACCCACTCACACATCCAATGTAGAGAAGCTTCAAAACGTTGGAAGATCTGGCCCAGCAACTTCCAAGGAATGCCCGGGCTACTGTGTGAATCACCACCCTGAGAACAAGTTGTACCTGTACATGAAGGAGTTGAAGCTTTGGTTGTCCTACAACAATATGGACTGTGATATGACTCAGCACAAGTACTGGCATATCTACGCAGGTGACTTGCTATGGATTCGTCACAAAGATTGCCATACCAAATTCCTTGTCGATAAGGAGGAGAAGAGACAGTGCTGCCAAGCATGTGAGTCCCTCACCGATCGGAAGTCTGTGCAGAAGACGCTCGTGAGGTTTTTGATGAAGTTCTATGCAGCCATGTTGTTGCAAAAGCGCTTGTTCTGCAACGAATCAGAGGTTGCAAGTTTCATGAAGGATCTTGAGGATGGGACTTTTGCTTCCAACAATGCTGTGGCTTGGAAACAAATCCATAGCTTGAAAAATGTGAACCTTCAAGCCTTTGTTCGGCGTTCCTGGAGCCATATCCCTGACGTGCAAAAGACTTCAAATATCAAGGTCTTTTTGGGAACTGTCGTGGACCCCTGCCTCAAAGTCCACGTGAACACTGTCGGCTCAAACCTGACGGCTCTCTCCTCCAAGTTTGTGGACGCTTTGTGTCAGAACTCTCAAAGTGCACCTTGACATAACTTGATCACAACCTGGCATGATAATGCATGATACTGCATCAGTCTTCATAAAAAATCATTAAAAATCCTTAAAACTCCATTCTATAGAGGTGAGGGATGATGAGAGTATATATGTCATCAAGATCATCAGGACCTATTTGAAGCAAATCTTGATTCTATAGAATGGTGATGAAGGGCCATGTTATTAAGCCAGAAAAAATATTGAATCATCTTGATTCTATAGAGGGAAGGGTGGGTCTCCCAATCAAGTTCCAAGATCTATGCAAATCAAATCTTGATTCTATAGAGGGGAAATATATGGAAAATTATGGAAATATTATGAAATATGATTGTTTCAAAAATATCTGATTAATTTTGAAATATTTTGAAGATCTATCCCCAGAAAAGTTGTTTTTTTGACAGATGATGACAATTGATGACAGATGTTTATCCCCCAATGCCAATCCCTTATCAATAATCATTGAAAGTTCTTCAATATTCTTGAAATTTCTTGAATATTCTTGACATATCCTCGAATTCCTGAACGGTCCTTAATGACGCTACTCCATCACTACTCAGGAGCTTGCAGAAGTGAACGCAAAGATCGCCCAAGCCGCTGTCACTGGACGCTTAGACAGAAATCCGTTTGCGCAAGGCTTGCTGGTGCAACTTCTGATCCGTTTGGAGAAGGAAGAGCGCGGCGTGAACATATCACATGGCAGACACAGAGCCGCATCAGAGACCGAGATCCATCTGATGGAGAACGCAGCCCTCAATCTAGCCATCCTCGGTGGAAACAAAGCACTCTGTGAAGAGCTTGGCCAGAAGAAAAGGAAACCGAAGATTTCTATGGAGGATCTGCCTGAGTTGGGTCTTCCAAACCCGACCCTTGCCCTCATGTATGAGGATCAACTAGAGAACAACTTCATGCTTGTCGACCAATTGTTCCCTCGCAAAGAAACCTCCAGGAGTAGACGCCTGATCATGGGCATGGACGGGACATACCTTCTCAAAAGTGCCTGCCAGTTCAAGATCAAAGATACCGTAGGGCTGGTAGGAGGGGCTTGGTCTCCAGTTGACGACTCTCAGGCCTTTGTAGATTTGACTGTGAATGTGAAGTCGCTGGAGAAAGCACCAACGATGTTGGAGTTTGTTCTGTGGGACCCGTGTGGATGGACAAAGAACACTTACAGCGTGGCATCCATGCCTATGGCTCTCTCAGCCCCCAAGCTGACCCAAAAGGAGACACAGGTTCACGCAGGGAACTGGGATTCTGGGTCTGTTTGGGTGTAAATGTTTTGTATTGTTTTGTCATGTTTTGTCTATGTTTCTGAAGGTTTTTTTATGGTTTGTTGATAACCTTCCACTTCAGGATATTTAAGGAATGTTCAGGAAACATCGGGAAATTGATTCTATAGACAGGATTTGACAGAAGATTGCAAAAACCAGATTGAATATGCATTTTTTTGATTTTATAGTGGCTTAATAATCCTCATATATCTTAAAAAATTTTGTGGATGTTTAATGCTTTTTAACGGGTGTCCATTGATTTTTGTGGAATCTTAGGAAATTCTGGTGGTGATTTCCAAGATCATGACCTCGGGTGCATGGTTGGTGAAAGGCATCACGTATGATGGTCACCATGCGCATCACTACCTGAAAGAATGTCTCTACGGAGTTTTTCAGAAGGTCAATCCCGAAAAAGTAAGGGAGCTTCCGTTTTGGCGAGACGTGACCTACGTCAACCTTCCTCACCATTGTCTCCCGCATTTGCCACTGAAGCTCTGCATGCATGAGGGGGAATCTTTGTGGGGTCTTGCAGGACCATGTGCCTGGGTTTTGCTTGGATCCCAGATGATCTTGGAATCTGGAGGGTATTTTTCATTTTTTACTTTTTTGAAGAGGTGGTAGATGGTGGGAGTGTCTTACCAATTCTTACCATATCTTACCATGGTAAACCTGACCTTACCTGTTCCATTAATGTTAAGCCAATGCCCGGCAAGCATTCAGGCCACGCTTCGAAGAATGGAGCAGGGCAGCTAGTCTCCCCGTTGAGGACGATCATGTTCGGCCAGTATTTCACGGATTCAAGTGGCGCGAGGAAGTGGGGGCTTCCACCCGCTGTGTTCCGTCGAAGCGAGCCCATGTCCGATGCGATGAATGCTGCCCTTTGGAACCCCTACTATGTGATTAGCAGCACAGCAACTTGGCTTCAGAGTTATGAGATATTTCAGAAATTTTCAGAATATTTCAGATATTGTCAGAATTTGTCAGATATTTTCATAGTTTGTTCAGATTGTTCAGAATTGTTCAGATATTTTCAGAATTTTTCATATGGTTTCAGAATGTTTCAGAATGTTTCAGAAAATTTCAGATGTTTTCAGGAATTTTCAGGGAATGTTTCCAAGTTGCTCGCTTCTGCCCAGAAGCCAGGAAGTGGCCGGCAAGCTTGCGAGTGTGAGTTGGTCCTGCCAGGGGTTCCTCATCTTGAACCTTTGCATCGCTTTGTGCACAGTGCCTGGGTTTAGGTATTCTGCGTGAGGATGTCCTGTTACCATTTCAATTCCCACGATGTCCCCCCATGTTCCCCCTATAAAATCAAGTTTTATCAAGAAATATGCCCTAGAGATCCCTAGAGAATCCTAGAGATCCATAGGAACTCTCATGAATCCTCATGGTAGTGGAATATCATGGAATATCTTGGAAGATTTTGGGGGAATTCTTGATTTTATAGAGCCCTATGGTTGTTCACAATGAGTCTTTAGATGTTTTTAGTATTCTGGTTCCTGATGTTTTCTGGATATTTCTTGATTTTATAGAGTTTCATTGGTCATAATATGTCATAATATGTCACAATGATTCATAATGATTATCCAGCAGGTTAGTTTTCTGATGGTTTCTCGATTTTATAGAGTATTATGGTATGTTATGGTTCACATTGGGGCTTTAATATTCTTTTAAAATCTTTAAAAACATATGATATTTGATGAATTTTGATGATATTTGTATAAGTTGTAATATGTTGTATAATGTTGTATAATGTTGTATAATGTTGTATAATGTTGTATATATTTGTCTCAGGGGCTACAAGGAATGTCAAGCCTGCCTAGGCCCCTTCCAATCACGCCACCATGCCCCTCGAGATGCGTGCAGAAAATTGTCTCTGTGGGCTGATGCTCATCGAGGTGTTCCAGATGCTCTCCAATCAGGAATCTACTCGTCGTGGCTTGCCGCGTGGATCCCTATTTCTCGCAGCAGAGACTGTCAGAAATCTTCAGCACGCTGCAATGGGAGTCATCAGTGTGACAGTTTCAAAATCCACGGAAGGCTCCCCCTGGGAAAGGGGGGGGCAAAGATTGTCAGAGTTGGCAATCGAGCAGCACTTCGGGCGGCTCAGGACACAGAGCCCGAGTGCACAGCTGACAGCAAAGGCATACTGGACCGCATGTGCAAGAGACATGTTGCGCAGTGCTCGACAGCCAAAGCCTGCAGGTCATTCAAGACCCCCTCCAGAGAATATGGAGCCATTGACAGCTGATGAATTCTATGTTGCTTCTGAGCGAGCCTACCGGTCTGCTCTCCGCTTTGCAGCCTATTGTGCTGGCTCGACCATTGAATCCTTGGAACAGACCTACCTGGAGTGGTGCAACCAGAAGGGCTTTGACAAGGAAGGGCCTTTGTTGGGTGATGAGCATGATATGGATCTGGATGGTCCTGTGGAGAGTGGCAATTCGGCCTCAACTTTTCTTGATGAGATTTGCACAGATGCAGCGATGGAGGGCGACCTTCCTGAAGAACTTCCAACTAGTGAAGTCCAAGAAGATTTTGAGCTGAAGAATGTCCCAGATTCAGAGCTTCTCAAAGATCTTTTCTCAGCGAAGCCCGCCTCGGATGATCGAGAACCAGAAGTGCCGCAAGAGTCTCCTTCCAAAGGGTCTTGTTCGGGCGGCTTGGGGAAGACTTTGCATCATTCCCTTTGGTGCTTGGGACAGCATGCGACCAATGCAGAGATTTTCGACTCCGTATGGCGCTTAGTCATGTATCTACGCCATTGGCAAAAGGGCAGTGACCGTACCTGGATTTCTGACCCACGAACATCCAGAAGGAAGTCTTCAGGCCTCAATTGGTACCAGCTTCTTGGCTCTAGCATGCTCTGGCCTACCTCTATAAAATCAACAAATTATCAAACATGTATCAAACAACAACCAAAAAAGAAACACATATCCCATCAATTCCCATCATATCCCAATAATTCCCAACATATCCCAACAATTCCCAACATAATGTTATTAGATGTTATTAGGGAGTTTTGGTTGTGGTTTGTTTTTTTGATATTTTTCGATTTTATAGAGACATAATGAATTAATATCAGGATACAACATGATACAACATGAATCAACATGATATAATCATCAATCTACATCAAATATCTCCATTCTATAGAGGGGAGGGTGGGATTTCACAAGCTGCATCAGGTTCAACTGCCACAAGCTCAAGGAGATGCGTGATGAAGAGGAAACGACAGTGTTCCGTCAGCGCACGGGTCGCCTTCAGAAATGGAGGGATTTGGCAGAGGAGGCTGCCCGGGAAAAGTCCACGAACACTGTTTTACCGGACGGTTTGCAGAACCTCGTTCTGTTTTATACACTCTTTTTCTGGTCGTTTTATAGTAATTTTCATTAATTTTCTATAATGTTCTGTAAATTCCCATAATTTTTTGTTTCTCCAGGTCCCAGCCTGACCCGTTGGCTCTATCTTTTTCATTCTTTGTCTCAGGTCTGGCGATATTGTCATCGCCTTGCTTCCTGGTGGCATGAAAAGTTCTGCACGCAAGAGTGTGGTGGGAATTGTGATGTCGGTCTGGGTTTCTGTGAGAAAGCCTCGCCTGGCGACAAGTTCGGCACCGATGAATCATTGCGTCGCAGTGCGCATTGTGGTCATGGACGGTGTTGGCAGTGCGTTCAATTGCAATTCTCGCAGCCCTGCCTGGGTGATCCAACCAGAATCCATTGTGAGCGTCCTTGCATGGGATTCAGTTCAGAATGAGACTGAAGAGTGCAAGGTCAAACTTACTCAGGAGTCCGTTGATATGTTGGAGAAGATCAAGCCGCTTGACAAAATTTTCAGATTGCCTGCCTCAGGATGTCTCAGGATAGCTTGAGGAATAATATTGAAATGTTTTTTTTGAAATAGATGGAAATAGAATGAAATAGAATGCAAAAGAAGCATGCTTCTCACTGAGGCAAAATTGTGTCGAAGATTGGTGGCCTTTGCCTTCTGAAGGCACAGACGCCCCAGCACAGAAACCCCGACAAGTGGGACTCTTCCTGCGTGGTCAAATTCGGCGCAGGCGCGCTGTTGGCAAGGCTTCTGCAAAAGCTAAAGCCAAGGCCAAAGCAGTGAAAGCAGCCAGTGCAAATACAGGGAAGAAAAAAGTCAGGGGAAAAAAATTGAAGAAGGCCAAGGCAGAGGTTGAAATCGAAAGTGATCCCAAAAATTTCCGTCGAAATGGTGTTGGAGTGCAGTTGGTGGAGCAGCAGATGCAGAAAGCCAAGCACTTGGATGATGTGAAGTTCAAGAACAACACCATTTTCTCAGAGTCCTCAGAAGAGTGCCGGCTGAAGATCACAATTTGCCAGGGAAAGAAGTGGGTGGACGTTTGTAAAGCTGCACATCCATACTTCAAAGCTTTGTGCCTTGGCTAAGAATTGCTCAAATATGCCAAGAATATCAAAGAGTTGCCAAGATATTCCAAGAATTTCCAAGATATTCCAAGAAATTCCAAGAAATTCCAAGATATTACAAGAATTATTTCGATTTTATAGAGGTCACATGGATGATTAGGCACTTTCACAATCTTTTACAATCTTTTACAGATGTTCATCTATAAAATCAAAAAATTTGATAATGCTGGATGGCTGTGATATAGTGTTTTATCATTTTAAATGAGAGATCCATGAACCAAAAAGAAATCGATTCTATAGAGTAGAGCTGGGGATAGCTGGGGCATATTTTTTGCCTCACCATGCCCCCTCTTTCAGGTACGCGACAGCAACTCCTAAGAGGTGGTCTGAGTTGGTCTCGAAGCAATTCTCTGCTGTGATCGAGGGTTTGGAAAGTGAAACACCAGACCGAAAGAAATGGATGCAACTGATCCGCGATATTTGTCAGTTCCTCCATGATTTGTCTTCCAAGTAGGAGGCAACACAGCAGCAATCACAGTGTGATGATATGTGATGTAGGGATGATTTTTTATCGATATTTTTCAATCATAAAAAAAAATAAAAATAATACAAGTTGTTTTTACACATGGACTGCGAATGACTGTGATGATGCTGTCATTTGTTTTGGGGGTAACAGCCAAAGATCCCTGCGGCATGGATCTTAGCTGGCTGCGCACTGCACAAGCAGTGGCTTGAAGCAAGAGACAAACAGTTGAGTTATGGTGAAGCAAGAAAAAATCGAAGGGGGGCGCAGGGGGGCAATGGCTGTCTAATGCTGTCATATGCTGTCTATAAAATCAATGAAAAAGGGGTCCTGGTAGTTTGTCTTGAGATTAATAGGTCCCTATCATTCCACTATAAAATCATTAAATTCCAAAACCAGGTCAAATTTGGGATCCCCAAAAAGACTTCCAAAAAAGCACCTTTTGCAAGCCCAAAATCTGGTCCATGATTTTATAGAGCCAAAAGTTGGCAACTTAACAGAATTAACCCTATGGAAATTGGTAACTCATGTCCCCTATTTTATAGTAAATCTTCTTATTTTGGGGTTCTAGACCACAGAGTCTTTGATTTTATAGAGCATAAACCTACCACTTTTCATATAGAAAGTCGATTCTATAGAGACCACCTAGGTACCCTCTATAAAATGGAGGCTCATGAGTCCCCCATGGAAACTGCAGGGGGATTCTTAAAGCATATCGAACCACATTGAATCATACAGTATTAAGTACTGAGTAGTATCAAACCATATTGAATCATATTAATATTAAAACATATCGAAACATGTTAAAACATATTCATCTCTATGAAAACCCTTCGCCACCCCATTCGAAGGTACCCCCATTCGAAGTCGCCAGCGGCCCAGGTCCCCCCCGACATTCCCGAGCTGCCGGGGCCGCTGGGCTGCGCGCCCAGCCTGGCACCGGGCGACGGCCACACGACGTCGCAGACGCGGACGGAGACGTCGTTCCAACTGAAGAGCCAAAGCAGCAACCTGTCCAATGCCAGTGACTGGGCTTATGATGGCAGTCATGTGAATGTTATGTGAATGTTCTGTGTGACCTATATTTGTGATCTTAATTTTTGTTGGGGGTGGATAGGAGTGTGTATATATATAATTATATAATATTTGGATTTGCGCATAAGGTGTTGTATAATTAGACTGAAGTTCTTTCCTCCTAGAATGTAAAACCAACAAATCTTGAGGTTTGTCTGAAAATGGAAGGATTATAAAGTGATTAGGAGAACTAGCCTCCAATTTATGGTCACCAAATAAGGAACTTGATTTTCTAAACCGTTAGATTTGGGGCTACAATCTCAGACAAAGCCAGGTCATCTCAGATCGCCTAGATTTTGCCACTGGATTTTGATCACATTTTTATTTGGGCATGCGTAAGGGGAAAGCAATGGTGACATGGGGGACGGCCATTTTAAACCACCTATGGAGTTCCTGGAGGATCCTGGAGGACTTGGGAAAACACGATGTCCCGACATGAAATGTGCAAACCTCAAATGTGAGTCTTTAAAGGATCAAATCGGTGCGCAACCAGATGGATCGTTTCGGAAAGTCCTGGAGAGGTAAGAAGGACGGCAATTTTGGTGTGTCAGGTACCATTGACCTTTTGCTTTTGGATGTAACCCCCTCTTTGATCCACCAGTGACCAGTTAGGACATCAAACTTGGTTG
Organism: Cladocopium goreaui; assembly: GCA_947184155.2. Taxonomy (NCBI): domain Eukaryota; class Dinophyceae; order Suessiales; family Symbiodiniaceae; genus Cladocopium; species Cladocopium goreaui. The sequence goes on along the minus strand of CAMXCT020006555.1, from coordinate 279,398 downwards.
GATCCAGAGGGCCCCCAGTTGTGGGATGACTACAGCAGCAACCTACTAGAACTCCTGAAGTGGTAGTCGCGCTTACTTGAGCAATTAGCAGCTTGATGTAAGGGAAGGCCTATATGGCCTATATGGCCTATATCCTCCAAGTTTGCAAAGCCCGGGAGAAAACAGGTGACAGACCTAAACCCATCCCCTTTCCGAATCCTACGGGTCCTATGGCACTGCCGTGGTTTGAGGTGCACCGGCAGATGATGCCGGGGCTCCCTTCGAACCTTTTGAAGTCATCCCGGAACAGTTTCCAGAGGAGGAAGGGCCACAGATGGACAAAATGAGAAAACCTCAGAGCATCACTGTGAACAGCTCCTCGGAACATCTGAATTCATTCGAGGCACTTTAAGGTGGTTGAAAAAGTGGTTGTCAGTGGTTGTCCTGTTAGAAACGGTGGTTTTGGACTCTATCTCTTCAGTGGTTTTCGGTGGTTGTCCTGTTAGAAACCAAGGTTTAGCCAGCTCTAGGGCAAAAGACTTCAGTCTGGAAACCAGTGAAAGTGTCTTGGCGCAGTAACGGCGCATCGATGATCCCAGTGATGATCCCAAAGGACTGTCGGATGTCTTGGATGCCTTCTCCACAAATATCAGTGGGGCGATGGAGAGAGAGAGAGAGATGTATATATATATATATATTGATATACCCCTACAAGCGTTAACATATTTGAGTCATATCTTGGGCCAAAAACCTCTCCGCGTGGGTCCGCGTCAGTGTCCGCGTCAGTGCGTAGAGGGCGGCGTAATATTATATGTAGTTCGTGTTGTGCAGATACTGGCGCTTGGGGGGTGGCGTGAATACATGTTTTGCATACATATATGTAGGTTTTGAATGACGAAAGGGCTTGGTTCGCAACCAAGCCGACTTGCATTGCAGTGTGACATGCTGCAGGCTCTTTTGCTCCAAGGAAAAAGCATCCCCGCTTGCTCCGCTTGCAGGTTATGAGCCCGACGTACCTTTCTGTGCGGTGCATGACCAGTGCGGTGAGTTTTCGATCAGCTTACCCAAAGCGAGCTGCCAAAACACCGCGACGGACATTCAAAAACGCAATGCTGTGCACACATCCTTTCACCGGGCCCATGACTTGTCCAGAGGCAAGTGTCCCGCAACCCACCTGGAAAAAGAACAAAGCCTTGCCACCCACACCGGCCCTGACACGGACCCATGCCGACCCCCATCCCGCATTGGCTTGCACTGACTGGCATTGACACGACTACCGACGTGGACCCACGCGGACTTACGCAAACCCAAATCCCACAACCACCGCGCACTAACACACACCCACGCGGACCCACGCGGGGACCGCTTCCTGCACCGACGCGGACACTGACGCGGACCCACGCGAACCCACGCGGGGACCCCTCCCCGCACTGACGCGGACACCCACGCGGACCCACGCGGACCCACGCGGGGACTTCTCCCCGCACTGACGCGGACCGACCCGGACCCACGCGGTGCCACCTCAACGCCGCCCTCAGAACGCTTACGGGGCGACGCGTCAAGTGATTTTGCTGCAAGGGTGCCCGGCCCCGCGTGGGTCCGCGTCGGTGTCCGCGTCGGTGTCTGCGTCAGTGCGGGGAAGGGTCCCCGCGTCGGACCGCGTGGGTCCGCGTGGGTCCGCGTCGGTGTCCGCGTCAGTGCCCGCGTCGGTGCTGGCTTTGGGTCCGGGCCCGTGTGGGTTTGCGTGGGTCCGCGGGTCCGCTTCAGACAGTGTCCGTGTCAGTGCGGGGACAGGGGCCTCGCGTGGGTCCGCGTGGGTCCGCCTCAGTGCCCGCGTCGGTGCGGGCGCTGGGGGCCCGCGTGGGTCCGCGTGGGTCCGCGATGGTCCGCGTCAGTGTCGCGGGGACGGGGGCTCAGCGTGGGTCCGCATGGGTCCGCGTCAGTGCCCGCGTGGGTGCGGGTCCTATATAGGAACCCCGCGTGCGTTTGCGTAGATCCGCGTCAGTGTCGGCTCAGCGTCCGCGTCCGTGCCAGGCGCCGTCCGCGTTGGTCGTGGGTCCGCGTCAGTGTCCATATCAGTGTGTGGACCAGGGCGGCGCGTGGGTCTGCGTGGGTCTGCGTGGGTCCGCGTCAGTGCCCGCGTGGGTGCAGGCCGTGGGGGCCCGCGTGGGTCCGCATCAGTGTCCGCGTCAGTGTGGGGAGGCATTTTCCCAATCATTTATCAGAAAAACAGAGGTGCTGATTTAAGACACACACACGCATTTTGCCGCAACATTTTGTGGCAAGAACGTAGGACCAGAATTTGACACAGGCACCCGCCAGGCACTTTGCACAGCAACCGTGCCACCGAAAAGGCTATAGTGTTAACGCTTTCACGGTCATAACAATATATATATATATACATGTGCATATACATATGTGTATACATATATATATATATGTACATATATATATATATCTGTGTGTATAAGATCAGATCTTTGAAATCCCGTGACTGAAGGTGATCTGGAAATACACAGAAACACACAGAAACACACAGAAACACACACACGAATAGACTAGAATACAATAATGGCAGGGAATGTAATGGCATACAATACAATACAATCAATCTTCAACAATTATTGTATATGAGTAGATTTTTATCCCAACTTATGGCCCTTATATTGGCGATGGCAATTTTTTAATCTGTATTTCATGATGAGCCCTGGCCGATGGTTCCCAGGTCTGGGATTTCAACATCAACTGGCTTGGCTATACATCTCATCCGCTGGGGATTCTACCAGCAAGAATCATGCTGTCTCGGTGCCAGGGGGGGCCCAATTTTTTTTTTTGGGGGGTTTTGTCAAAACCCGTTTTAAGGAGCATAACTTTAAGGAGGAACATGGATAAACAAATTGGACATCCACATCTTAAGAATCACTCAGAACTTAAATCTGCAAGTGGGAAATTCCATTGTTGTGTTTAAGAAGGCTAGTCGATTCAATGCTGTGTATTTTCTGGGGGCTTCAGTGATTCAGTGGTGTTTAATGGAATTGACCCATACCCCAACATGGGTTTTACACAACCGTTGAGGCATTTGTTGACTTGACGGCCAGTCGGCGTGTGTGAAGGTTTCAGACTATGCGGGGATGGTGCTAACCTTTGATTCAGTACCTTTCCGGGGGTTGAAGCCAACAACCAGATTGAGATACAAGATCAAAACATCATCACAACCTATCTGCAAGCTATTTTCCTCATATATGCCAGGGTCAAAAGTGAGATCATCTACATACTGTATAGCGATATGGATCGAGATGGGAGATTACATCCCATTATATCCCTAGTGTATTTGTCTATCAATCTATATTGATCTTTATCACATCAATCTCAAATGTGCTGCCCCACCACAGTCTTATAATCCCATTACGTTCCGCATAGGGCTGATGGGACATTATATCTCGTTGTATCCACATTAGCGGGCCATTATATATATCCCATGAATATCCCCATTATAACTTTATCCCACTATCTATATGTCTATCTGTCTACCTATCTACCTATCTATCTACCTATCTACCTATCTACCTGTTATCTACCTATCTACCTGTTATCTACCTACCTACAGATCTACCCATCCACCCATCCATCCATCCATCCATCCATCCATCCATCCATCCATCCATCCATCCATACGCCATACACATAATGAATAACCATATCTAATATTGTATATATATATGTGTGTGTGTGTATGTATATTTATCTGTTTATCTATCTATAGACACTGTAGACATAACAATATCTTATGTATCCCTACCATATTCCCCAGTTCCACCTGCCCTTCGAAGGTGAACAGCTTGGCCTCCTCTGAAGCCTTGACATTGGGCGACCCTGGCCGTTTTCGGAGGACCGGGGCAGTTTGTCATTGGATTGAATAGGATTGTTTTTTTGTTTTTTTTAAAAATAATCATGGTTTTTTCCTTGGATTATATAGCATGAACTGATTTGAATGGGAGTTTGATGACATTTTGAAGGGATTTATAGTTTGTAATGGGATTTTGCGAGTTTAATGGCTATATCATGGTATAACCATGCGGTGATCATTCACATTGCTGGCTGGGAAATCCCCCAAACAGTCTAGCCATCTGATTACTGGAGGGATCAGCTGGCAATTTGCGCGCACACATCTGTTACTTATAGTAGCGCACACACACACACACGTACATATAAAGATATATATATATATAGAGATATACGTATCAATACGAATACATAAATGATATAAATGGATACTGTAGTCTTTCGGGATGCATAGCAACCAACCAAGCACTTGGGATGATCTACAATGATTCGGTGGCTTGACCTTTCTTCAGTTGGAATTTGGACGATGAGGTGAACCCCCAACCATTCCACCAAAGGTTTCTGTGCTTCTGAGTGGGAAGGGATTCACATGGATTCACTAAGATGGAATTAAATCAGATGAAATCCATGTTTATCCATGGGCGGAGCCCTTCGCGTAATTTCCCAGCTGCATGTTTTCTAAACTATTTTTCTGGGTACGCAGAGGCTTACATGCAAAGTTCCATGACATTTTGCAGGACTGAGACTTTGCTGCTCTCCAATGAAAGGAGGCAGCGGGAGGCGGATGCTGCATTTCTGGCAGAATTGCGGATGCCTGGTGTTAGAAAAAGGCAGAAAAAGGGGGGTGTCCAGTAATTTTGGTATTTTGAAACCAGAAAACCTGGAGGCTTTGAGTCGCACAAATGGAGAATGCTGAGGATTTTTCATGATTTTTCTGGAAATTCGGGACCCGATCTCTCCAACAAGAAAGGACAATCGAGGCATGTCGAAACACTATAATCAAAAAAACATGGAAATATTGGAAATCGTTTAGGACGGAACTTGCTCGAATGTCACCCATCGGAGGGAAATCTGAATGGGATTGAATGGGTATCACCTGGAAATGGGGAGTATGGGGATAGCCGGCATCGCCTTCTCCAAATCCCTCAATGCCTTCGGGTAATCAACAGAAGCCTCCCATTGGTAGATTTTTTTTTTGGTATTGGGGGATGGGTCAGTTTCATGTTCACAGTGTTCACCCCTATAGTAGGACGATTGATGAATGACTTGGGTTTTTCGGATGTTTTTGGATCTTTGGATCGCTTGCCCCAGGAGAGACCAGCACGGAAAGCACAGCAACACCATCGAAAGCTTATTGAGCTCTTGGCCCGAGCACCTTGGCTGCGACCTGGATTTCCCCCGATTTTGGTAACGCCATCCCTGCTCCAACACCAGCCTCTGGCGGTCCAGGAGCCTCTCGACACTGCCTTTTCCAGACAGTGCGCCTGGCAGTTCGGCGCCCTCGCGCCAGCTATCTCCACAGGTGGGAGAGTGCGAGAATGCGAGTGAATACATGATTCCTGGGCATGGCAATGCATGGCATTGTCAAAATTGCTTGTCTTTTTCGATCCCTAGATCGATCATCCCGAAATTGTATTCTTTGGTATTTTTTCCATTTTATGCTTCATGAAAGATGCAGCGCCTAGGTCGCATTGCCACTTGGATGGCATTAAGAGAAGAACCGGGTACAACATTTGCTTTGTGCCCGGCTGTCGCGCATCGCTCTTCCATATTTTGTGGGTTTGAAACATCAACATTTCCACTTCCTGTTGACTTGGAATGCTTATCCCTCCTGAATAACCATGATTATTTCAACATATTTCAACATGATCAACCCAATTCCCGCCTTTTAACAAATGGTAGCACCCCACACTAAATCCAAGATATTCCACCAGAGTAAACCTGCAGGGTGGTGGCTGAAAACCATCTTCAACCCATTTCATCCATTTCATTTTGGGCGCTGGGGGTAATGTGAAATTACATCAATATCATTATATATCATTCAACATGTTCAATATGATTTATCATATTTTATCATTATTTAACATGAAATTCAATATCATTCAATTTTCTTCCATTGATTTCCATATTTTTGGGGAGGCGATCCGATCGGATTCTCGGCCGGGGAATTCTCGCCCAAAATCTTCCACTAAGGAGCCCTGAGCCCCTGGATTCACGGCCCAGTTCCAGGGGATCCAGTCACCACCAGGTGGGGCAAAGGAATGGTTTCTTTACCCAGGAGATGGTGGATTTCTATGGATTTCCTATGGATTTATCATAAATTATATCATGATTTATCATCGAACACTGGGATTTCACTAGGGACAAATGGGAGATGATACCATCGGGATATTTGATGGAGTATATATATATATATATAATATTATATATATATATATATATATATTATAAATATATTATATATTATATATTATACACTTTATATATATATTATATACATTACATACATTATATCCATTATATACATTATATACATTACATACATTACATACATTACATACATTACATACATTACATACATTACATACATTACATACATTACATACATTGCATACATGCATGCATGCAAGCATGCGTGCATGCAGCCATACAGCCATACACCCATGCATCCGCACACCCATACATTCATACATTCATCCATCCATACAGACAGACATCCATCCATCCATCCATCCATTTAGATGTTGCTAAGTATATGCATGCATGGATGCATGGATGCATGGATGGATGTTTGTCTATTGACATGCGCACGATTATTTATATCAATCTTGGATCACTTGGGAGCCACCTTGATGCGTCCGTGCCAGGGCCGCGAGGGGCGTGGCCCGGTGCCCTCCTTGCGCCCGGTGAAAAAGACACCGGCGCTAAGCATGGTGAGCTTGGCTCTTCGGCTGCAGGGTTGGCATCTTCTGTGCGTTTTTATGTGGTTTCCAGGACCCCAAAATTATCAAAAAACTGTCAAGCCTAAGGGAAAGCAATGGTTTTGGGGGGTTGCCCCAACCTTGCAAAACTTCCGACTGGGTAAAGAGATTTACTTTTCAAAACGTTTTCATGATGTGGATGTCATCGCCTTGAAGTCTCACAACCTATTAATTCCCGACATTGTGAAAGTACAGTGGAATTTGGTGGGACAAAGATCTGGTCTGACACCTGACATGAAATTGTCACAAACTCGACATGAAATCGAACTAACACATCCGCACAGTGGTTCTTGGGTTAGCCAATTCCCAACCCGCTTGACTGTATGCAATTATATTTCAGGACGATATAGATGGGTCTTGATTGGCATGTGCCATCTATGCGTCCACGGGCCCCTACTAGCTTTGAAATGCGGAATAGCAAGTGATGAATTCGATTTTGTTTCCCGCATGAAACCTAGTCCGAGATAATTCTCTATAAAATCAAACCCTTCGAGGAATCATCCTGAATGGAGCTTTCTAAAATCAGACCCCCGAATGAATCATTTGTTGGCATTTGGGGCGACGTAGGCCCTGGAAAACTTACCACCATATGATACACCTGGGGAAAATACCTTGGGGGCTCGCATGTTAGGACTCTAAAATCAGACCCCCCGACGTACCTTGGTGGAATTCCAAGGGGTGTATTAAGTAAATATATGCACATACCATGTATACATATATTGTTGGCAAGGTTGTAACATGTTAGAACACAGGACATCACGGAACTGAGGGGGGTACTTCATGAGGGAACCCCTTACTTAACACCTTGATGAATTTAAGGAGTCAAAGAATAACATTCCGATTGGCAAACACGCATTGTTTGATGAACAAACCGGGTGACAGGAAAACCTGCCATTTGTACATTTTTCGGAATTAATTTGGTGATATTTCTGCCAAATTTAGTTGGATTTCAATACTGGTAATGGGGATTTGTACATAAGCAAGTGGTAAATAGCCTTGGCCACTAACTAGGATGATATCATTTATGATTCGAATCACTAGCGTCGCCTTGAAATGTTCTGAGCCGCCTACCGTTTGGGATGAACATCCGGCCACTCTTCCCACCACAATATGGTGACGGGTAGCTGGTTCTGCTAGCAACAGATGGAGATGGATCACGACAGGAATGAATTCGGATGGGGCCCAATTTTTGATCATTATTGACGCAAGATTTTAGGTCTTGAACATATTGTAAGCGTGGATGGACATGCAAGATCCCCTTGGTTGCTGGACTTTTTTAAAACAGAACAGTCACGTCATCAATTGACGCTCTGTTTGCTCCTCTTCGTGTGTGGTACCACGTACGATGGCACCCTGCAGTCAAAGACAAGCACTACAGTACACACATGGACACATAGGGATGATTGGAATTGGTCATTCCCGACATTTCCCGAACCGTTTGTGGAAGATTCGGCTATCATCCTGATGGGCCAATCGACTGAGGGCAACATTGAGGAAGAGCTGGACATTGATGGATCCATATCTTTTCCGCATGAAAAAGGTGACTGGACGTGGTGGTTTACGTGTGTAATTACCGCCGTTTCAGTGAAATGTTTCTTTTGAAATTCAAAAATTTCTGTACCCCAATCCATTCAGAATAAAATGATGAGGTTGAACCAGCTTTATTTGTTTTTCGAATTTGCCTTGCTTATGACCCAACCCGTTCGAAAGCACTCAGATCCTTTCTCCCAAGGAATGCCTCAGACTTGGAGGATACAGTAACTCATAGTAAATCTAATGGATTGTTTGTCAGCTGGGAATGGCCAGGTGAGAAGAGTGCTAAGGGTGAGAAGAACGGCATCTTGGTTCGCATGGTTCGCATGCTTCGCCATGTGATGGGACCAGAGGACCAGAGGTTCCCAAGTGACACCAATGGCACAGCATGAACACGGTCACAATCCGCTCTCACAATGTCGACCAGTTCGTTCTTTCAAGATCTTTCAAGCAGTTACTGTAGTTATATATAATTATAGTTATGAGATGTTTTGAGTTAATGTTGTTTTTCTTTTCCAGCATTTTCTGCCTCACAATCAACATGGGGATGAATTACGAATCCTCCCCCACCCTTCTGCCTTCCAGTAGCTAGTGCCTTCGGTCCCAGGCGAGAGGCGTTTCCGGAACATGAACTCCCTTTCGCCCAAGGCGTATGAAGCGGAGCCCAATCACATCTCGAGCTTTGGGTAATGCCCAGGAAGAGGGGCCCCATGGGGCCATGGGGGCCAAAATTAAAAGCGGACCACGCATGGGGAAAAAAAAATGGAAACAACAACTTGCTCGGGCATGTCACCTTCTTTCCAATATATACTGTAATTTCTACACAAGATCCATCAAAGATGGATGAATTTTGTTGGCAAAACATGGCAAAACATCCTTGGATTGGCAGGTCTCAACGATTTCGTTTCATCTTTAATTAGTACATTTCACATAGATTTACATACGTTCACTTACCCTTTTTGCTACCTGGAACATCTGGGAAAAGTCGCACCCACGCCCAAAACAGCACGCAACACCCTGATATCAACATTATCCACCTGGCTTTGCTCATTTCGCTCGGGATAAAGGCCGGCGGGGCACGCCGCGCCATGCCATGAATGTTTTAAGATTATCTGGGATCTTGGGATGGACGAAGTGTACAGTGACATCATAGCAGGTGAAATTCGCTTGAGCCCTCTTGGGAATAGGATGTCGATGCGACAGAAAGTTGCTGAGTATGGTCACCGGTCAGCCTTTGAATTCGATCCCAATATATCGACCGCAGATTCCCAGGGAGTTGGGATCCAAAGCCATCTTCAGCAACGATCGCGGGACATCCTCGGAGCAGTTGGCTCTATCCGAGCTGCCCACAAGGCAGTGGTCCAGTGGCAGCACGGGCGACACCCTGTCATTGTTGGGTTTTTCCCTCAATAGAAAAGATCAGAAGAGTAATTTCCATCATTTTCCATCCGAATCAGATATTTGCTGCATCCGCGACATTTCACGTGAAGCAGTGAAGTAAAGCCAGCAAGGAGGCCAACCACTTGCAGCGACCATGGCATTCAGACAGGGACTGCAGCATCTCAGATGTTGCAATCATAGGTGACGACTGGGAAATGTTGAGCCCCTTGGTTGGTGTTTGAATGAGATGTGTATAGATGTGTTTGATCATGTTTGATCACCAGGACCTGCAATTGAAAGCTGCAGCCCCTCAAAGTAACTGAATTTTGCCAGGTGCCCAGTCCAGTGCCGGCTCCGGTGTTGAAGACACAAACGGAATCCGGTCAAGTGCTCGTGTTGCGTGGTGCAGCTCTCTTGACCGATTGCAGCAAAAAAGGTCCTGGGCTCTTGAGCACTTTTGGGATGATATAAGTATATAACCTGCGAACAAGGGATACTATGCTAAACCAATAAACATTGAGATATTTGAGATGTAAGCAACAAACACATTGTTTCAAAGGCTTTGCGCTTTCACAAATCACCGGTAGATCATCAGATACTTGGAGCCAGGCGCCAAAGAATCCGATTTACCCTGCTGAAGAATCTAAAGATAGCAAGGGTGCATGGCTAGAGGATGCTAGAAGGAAATATCGCATTTTCAGAGGGAAAACGTAGCATCCTTGTGTGACGAAACACTGTTCGCTTGGTCAAGATGGGAACGAGAAATGCTGCTATTTCCATGATGGGTGGTCGGCACCATGAGATAGCTTCAAATGGTACAAGAGTCCACTTAGTAATTCATCATATCTCTTCAGCTGTCGTTTTTGGGGCAATGTCACCATTGATCCAATACAAGCAGCATCTGGAGGGCTCTTGCAGCAATGCAGCTGCTGGGTGGCAGGTCAACATGGTCAGCCACGTTCACATTCCACTGCAGGATGCTAATTTCAACATTTTCCATTTTTTTTTAACCATCTGGTTATTTAACATAGCCATGGAAAATCACATTTTTTTTTAATAGGTAAACCATCTATAAATGGGCCATTTCCCGTGGCTATGTTAAATAACCAGAGGGTAAAGTATATCTTACCCTATCTTAGCTATCATAGCTGGCTAGTGGTTTCAATGGTTTCTTCCAACTTCCCTGGTAGGGATGATGACACCTCATTGGCTCATTGGTTTTCCACGGTATTTTTTGCCGGTGACGAACATTCACGTGGTGCGATGCCGGTCCCGTCGATGGTGTTGAGCGATGTTACAAATCGAGAGGATGGAACCTTGTTTCAAGCAGGAAGTGACACAGTAAACCTTGCTGAAGTGTAGGTTGAGGTTTGGCATATAACTAGGGGAAGAGAGAGGGAGACAAGATAACGGTACTGAGATACTTGCAAAATAAATGCAAAGTAAATACACAAAACATGATGAATAAATCGGCGTATAGTTTATAAATGAATATTAATCTGATTAGTGCAGGCGCGATCTAAACAAGATCAGCTAAGTCTCAACAGCATGGACCCCAGGTGTTTGCAAAAATATGCAAAAATCATGTCACAGCTCGTATGTGAAGAACCAAGTGTGCTGTATCAGGGTGAGTGCTGGCTCGGAGATTCACGAAAGGGACTTACTTGAATACCTTGAATTAGGGCGCACACATATTATCATATTATACGGTGCATACATACATTAGGTACGTACGTACGTACATACATACATACAGACATAAAGACATACAGACATACAGACATACATACTTACATACTTACATACATACTTAGATACTTACATGCTTACATACTTACATACTTACATACTTGAATACTTACTTACTTACTTACTTGCTTACTTACTTACTTACTTGCATACTTACATACTTACATACTTACATACTTACATATATAGTTACATACTTACATACATACATACTTACATACTTACATACATACATACTTACATACTTACGTACTTACATACTTGCATACTTGCATACTTACATACTTACATACTTACATACTTACATACATACATACTTACATACTTACATACTTACATACTTACATACTTAACATACATACATACATACATACGTACGTACGTACGTACGTACGTACATACATACATACTTACATACTTACATACATACATACATACATACTTACATATTTACTTACATACATACTTACATACTTACATACATACATACATACATACTTACTTACTTACTTACTTACTTACATAGATACATACTTACATACTTACATACTTTCATAGATACATACTTACATACTTACATACATACTTACTTACATAGATACATACTTACATACGTACATACTTGCATACATACATACATACATACATACTTACATAGCATACATACATACATGCATACATACTTACATACTTACATACTTACCTAAATACATACTTACTTACTTACATAGATACATACTTGCATACTTACATACTTGCATACATACATAATACTTACTTACATACATACATACATACATAAATACATACTTACTTACTTACATACATACATACATACTTACATACTGACATACTTACATAAATACATACTTACTTACTTACATAGATACATACTTACATACTTACATACATACATACTTACTTGCTTACATAGATACATAGATACATACGTACATACTTACATACATACATACATACATAGATACATACTTACATACTTACATACATACATACATAGATACATACTTACATACTTACATACATACATACATACTTACTTGCTTACATAGATACATATTTACATACTTATATAAATACATACTTACTTACATAGATACATACTTACATACTTACATACATACATACATACTTACTTACTTACTTACTTACATAGATACATACTTACATACTTACATACTTTCATAGATACATACTTACATACTTACATACATACTTACTTACATAGATACATACTTACATACGTACATACTTGCATACATACATACATACATACATACATACATACATACATACTTACATACTTACATAAATACATACTTACTTACTTACTTACTTACTTACTTTCATAGATACATACTTACATACTTACATAAATACATACTTACTTACTTACATAGATACATACTTACATACTTACATACTTGCATTTATACATACTTACTTACATACGTACATACTTACATAAATACTTGCATATATACATACTTATCAATGGTCATTTCAGGAACCTAAATTGGAGGTACCTACCATATATAAGGCCTATGTAAGGCCTATGTAAGGGAATATCCCCACAAAATATAGCCTTATATGGTACAGTACCTCCATTTTAGGATCCTGAAATTACCATTGAACTTACTTACATACTTACATACTTACATAAATACATACTTACTTACATACATACATAGATACATACATACATGCATGCATACCCATATTCATTCACCCGGCACTGAGGCGACCTCCGGGCGTACCTCCCCGTGACGCCCCGGAAGGGTCGCACCGAGGGTGGCTACAGCGGCGGCGGCCATGGCTACGCGCCCACCACGCCCACTCCGAAGAATGCCTCGCCGCGAGCAGCGTGGTGGAAACTAGCGTTATATGGTGAAAAGATGTGAAAATTGAATAAAATTGAATAAAATTGAATAAAATTGAATAAAATTGAATAAAATTGAATAAAATTGAATAAAATTGAATAAAATTGATAACGTGGAAAAAAATCCAAACATGCATCATTGATCGTCTAGCAATTCATTAATCAACTTCAGAATATCATGATAAAGATCAGTAGAATGAAACTTCCCCAAATTTTCCCCAATCCATGGGATTTGGAACGCATTCTGACCAGGTGGGCGAGTTGTCACTGCCCCGGCCCAGCCTGGCCTCGTGCAGCGCGCGGCAGCGCGTGCGCTCCGAGGGGTCAGCGTTGCGACCGTCGCTGGCGACAGCGCCGCGGACTCCGAGGGCTTCCATCCTGGAAGCATGGCATGGATTAACCATGGCTTAACCATCAACAAATGGCCATTTTATATGGAGAAAATATGGGAAAATTATGATAATCCTTTGGAATGGACATTTTTAGACACACCCAAACATGGGCATACATATTACCAAAATAAACATTGACCATGGGATACGTACGTGGGGGTTTCATTTTTTTTGAGAAGAACAATGCGGACTTACCAAAAATGGGGGCAAAAAACCAATCAAACCCATCGTGGGGAGATAAGGTGGTATATGATATTGGTTTGTTTCAAACAATGGTGATGCCCCGATTTGTGGTACGTAAGTTTGATTAAATGATGATCAAACTTGAGATCTTGGCGTTCCCGACAGATCATGACAAATCTGAATGCCTGAATGGAGCACCAACGGGCCACAACAAATTTGAAACATTTGGAAACACATTTTGCAGTTTAAACAGTTTCGAACCACCTTGTCACATATCCATATGAAAGCGACACAAGTGGATGCACCCCGAGAGGTCATACCACTGATTCATTTTCCTCAACCGTCAACCCTCGGCGTCGAAGATATTCAAACATCAATTTTCCATCCAAAAAATGGGAGGATCATGATCCAGGCAGACTAAAATCAATACAACGTATTTTTATATATATATATATACAGTTACATACATTTATTATACATTATACAATATATAGTTCAAAGTATGTATGTATATTATATTATATTATATTATATTCTATTATATTATTATTATATCATATTATATTATACTATATTATACTATATTATATTACATATTATATTGTATTATATTATATTATATTGTATTATATTTTATTATATTATATTATGTTATGTTATGTTATGTTATATATTATTATATATTATATTACATTTTATTATATTTTAGATTACTATATTATATTTTATTTTACTCTATTATAGTATATTTTACTATTTTATATTATAACATATATATATAGTTATATATAGTTATACGTATAATATCTTAGATCTTTATCATATTTGGATGGAACATGATGGACCATGATGGACCATGATTTCTCCCAAGGAATTACCACCAGAAGAACGTCTGGAACGGTTGAAAGCCTTGGGCGAACCCTCGCGTCGCCTGGGCCGTCTGCCGGAGGGGCGCACTGGGCGCCCCAGTCTTGGGCCGCCCCAAAGGAGACGCGCGGCAACGGTCAGACCAGGTTGGGCTGCGATCGGTGGAAAAGGTATGGAAAATCCACGAAAGGTTGGAGTTGTTGCGTCGATTGTGTTATTTGAAACCAGACATTGCGGTTTCGTTCGATGTGCGAAAATCGGATATTTTGAACAGATTTATATAGATTCAAAATGATTCAAATCTACCTTCTAGATCCCTCTAGCACTTTTAACGCCCTTTCTGTTGGAACCTTTGGGTTTCGCCAGGACATCTGCCCCGTTTCCAGGTCGTGAGCGCGGCAGTCCATCGGCGCCTGAGAAGCGCCCAGGGCGGCGGAAGGCACCGCCCCCGGGGCTGGTGCGCTGGCGGATCTGAGCGATCTGAGGCCGGAGACCCCAGGGACCTGGAGGGTTTCGTTATATCTAAAGTGGATGAAAGATTACCATCTGGTAATTTAACATAGCTATGGAAAATGGCCATTTATTGTGAGTTTTCCCATTAGAAATGGTGATTTTCCATAGTTATGTGGCAGTTTACCAGAGGGTATGGTTAAAGGATGTTAAAGGTTGATGTTGATGATTAGTTGATGGTTATATGATTTAAGCGAAATTTTCTTCGAAATTATTTCGTTTGACTATTTGAGATGTGTCTGGATTTCGCATGCCCACTATTCAGCTGGGATGACCATATACCGCCATAGCGCCATGGACATTTGAGCCGCATCCATGCCTGGAAATCTGCTTTTTCAGCATCTTAGCTTGGATTCTTGTGGCTGTTTGAGTAATGTATAATATCGTAATAATATCGTACCAGGCAGTGCATTTTCATGTGTGCTTTTGATGGCCCACAGGTTTCGGTTCCGGTGGATTTCCCAGCAACTTTGATCCTTTCAGGGGGTCATAGATGCTGGTGGCGCAGCTATGCTCAGGTCTTGACACTTCTTGACCGTGTGCTGCCACAAATTCACAGCTTTGGTTTCGCAGTTGGCCATCCAAAGTTGTGGGAAGACCTGGGAAGACCTGGGAAGCTGACAGTGTGCTGTCAGTGTTGTATTTCTATGGTTCGTTACTGTGAAGCTTTCTTGCTCCGAGTCGCCCCGGATTCAGATTGACATTTCTTGGCGAAGGCTGCAGCAAACAATGTAACAAAGAACATTAAAAAGAAACAACACATCTTCTCGGTTTCAGCCAAAGATGGTGGGCACATACATAAACATTTATAAACTTCATTGCCCCCGGGCCGTTTCTAAAACGTCAATTCTTCGGGGCGATTTAATTCACCTCAGGGAGCTGCGGTCAACCTGGTCGTGCCCAGCTCCCAAAATTCGTTTCCAACTCCGCTCCTGCGAGTGGTTTCCGAAAACAACCGTCGCAGTGGCTGGGGTCACTTCAGGACATATAATTAGCCAGCATCCTCCATATGGGTTGTCGAATAAGTTTGAAGTTCCCAAGGTTCACATATGACTATGGGATTGTTCATATTGGGCGCCCCAAAAACGGACAATAGGCATCCCTCAAAGGAAGAGCACCTGCGTAACCCATCCTGTAATCCCACTAATCAGACAAAATGCTCAACCTGTTCAACCCACCTTAGGCGCTACTAGTCAGGCAAATTACTCAACCTATCTTACATCCTACTAATCACACAAGTTGCCTCCAGGCATTTTAAGCATTGAGCATTGAACCCCCTCTACTATATAGATCTATATTATATATATAGATCTATATAGATCTATAGTGATCTATATAGTCATAGTCATTCTTGACACATCTTTTTGGAGACCCTGATGGGGTAAGGTCCGATCGGAGCGCAACTGGAGGCTGGATCTGTTTTTTTTTGGGGGGGCCCTGCGATTCACGGACTTTTCTGGAGTCCTTGGCCGTTCACCATCCCATAGGAAGTCAGGAGGTAAGGAAATCCTGTTATGTGCATCTATATATATATATATAGATCTAGCATGATCTAGCTATCTATCTATCCTAGTCTATATTCTAATTGCTTCAAACCTATTTTTTGTTTAATTGTTATGGTTATCTATTTAATCGTATCTTGTCCTATCATATCTTATCTTAACCGATCTCATGATATCCTGTCTTATCTTATCCTATGCTGTCTTATCCAATCCACTCTTATCCCCTCCTATCCTACCTTGTTCTATCCTGGCCTATCTTATCCTATCCAATGTATCTTATCCTATCCTATACATTATCACATTGTCATTTCTTATCGTATCTTTTTTTAGTATCTTATCCTTTCTTATCGTATCCTATCTTATCTCATCCTTCTAATCTAATCTAATCCAATCTAATCCAAGTCCAACTCCAATCCAATCCAATCATCTATATGTATCTATCAATCTACCTATCTACCTGCCTGCCTGCCTGCCCACCTACCTATCTATCTGGCTATCTGCGCATGTACGTATATACGTATCTACCTATCTGCCTATCTACCTATCTACCTACCTACCTACCTACCTACCCATCTGTCTACGTATCTACCTATCGTATGTATGTTTGCAGTGTTTGTGCAACTATATGCGTAGAACATGATTTCAATGGTGAGATATGACCATACATCGACAGCATTCTGGCTCTGATCCTCGTCACCCGCAACGATAAACAAGTGGTGTCGCCATGGCAAATCCCATCGCAACCTTTGAAACGACTCAAGGCGCTGAGAATTGGGCGGCAAAACGGTGGCTCGCCCCTCCAAAACATTCCAAAACTATTGTGTCATATTGTGTCTGTGTTGTGTTTGTGTCATGCTGTGTCCCTAAATGGAAAATCAATGCCTCAGCATGCTGCAACTCTTGGTCTCTGTCCGGAGGTGACCATGCTGAGGTGGTGGTCGTTGTGAGAAGATATCCCCTCCGAGTATATCCGTGTATGTATCTGCCGATATATATGTATATATATACACACATACACAGAGCATCCGCCTTTTTGTTGGGTTGAACTTGAGCTTTTTCGCTTGCATATGATCTCAATATATCTCAATTTTGGAGACACCAGGTGTGATCAAGTGTGAGATCTTCCTCAACGAGTGGCGTAGCTGTGAAGTGCTGTGGGGTTTATGCGGTCAGGGCAACCTAAATCAGGCGATGTTTTGTGGTCGCGCTTGCCGTGGGTTCAATGGCCCTGTTTTGAGACATGCGATTGACAAGTCTTCACAATACTTCTGCAAGGTGAGGGACATGGGGAATCACTTGCAATTCTTGGAGTTGCTTTGAATTATAGCATTATATGTATATATATATATATTTATACATATTTGTAATTTGTATATAGGTATATATATATATTATCCAGTAGATATGGTCCTAAATACCCAAAAACGGGGTGCCAATGGGCGAAGAATTGGAGTCCGAGTCCTTGGCGGGTGCAGTTCCATCAAATAATTCAGAACCATAGTCATAGGGGTTATATGAGCTATGGTCAATACTCATGGTTAATAGCCATTAATAGGGGCTAGTCATCCAATGGTTCATAGGGATTTATAATAACCATTATAAGGATCCTTATTATGGATGGGATGACCATCAACCATATAGTGAGTATTGACCATGGCTCATATCCCAACTTATGAGCGTCATTGTTTTTGACCAAAAAAACCAAACCGCAGCCGGATGGCGGACTAGTCAACTCTTCAACATCCATTTTGGAGGCAATTTTGTGTAGCTCTTTTCAGGGACTAGATGGATCATGATGGATCCAAACAAACAAAACCCATATAATTTATATGAACAAACTATGTAAGTTGGTAACCCCAAAGCCAAACCATCCCCGATAGAGGTTGGGATGTTGTAAAAAGACACCCAAATGGTTGGTTAATGGGATGGCTTATCATTGGCTTTACCACATTATATATATAATCATACAGATATGCACATGTATGCATACGTACACATAGTGTGCATATATGATATATATATATATGATATATATATATGATATATATATATATATATATCATATATATATAATATTATATATATATATACATCTTATATATATATGCATAGTATGTTAAATTTAGATCTATTTAGCTCGAATCTCTTGATGGGTGGTTTTAAGATGCTGTTTTTCTGGGATGATCCCCTCGCGGTCCTGTCCGCTGACCAGGTTTAATCGACGCTCCAATGCATCGCAGAAATGAGAAGTTGTTTGTTCCAGTGTTGCAGATACCATAGGAAAAATGTCATGCAAGTGAGATCAAGTGAGATCAAGTGAGACTATAGACTTTTGTAAAAAAAACGCGCTGCAAATACCATGCGCACCAGCAGTAGCAGCAATGGCAACAGCAAACTTTTGCTCCAACGCCCCCCAACCCCTCTCCACCCTCATAAGATCTGCACCTTGCGTAGCTATTGCGACTGCCGCGGCACCTGAACTTTTTAAGGCCACAAAATGCTTCAGTAAACGCTTCACTGGCTTTGAAAGCGGCTTATATCATGCACAGTTTAGGTATGTTTAGGTATCAAATCCAAAACGCTGTATATTTCATGCGGATACCATGCGCATACCACAGGACTGAGAAGGCCTTTAGCTCAAGCAGAGCTTTCATTATGGGATTCCGACATGCTGACAATACCATCCAAATCATAGAAGTTGTTTGTGCCAATTGCCTGCAAAAACCCTTTGAAGCACTCGTACCATGCAAAGGCACAGCATCTTTTTCGTCCAATATGCTGCTGTCAATATGGCTATGGATCAATACCTATTAATACCATTTTTAGTGGGATGAACATCCATTTACCAGCTATTTTGGGGTTCACTAGGTACCAGGGTTTTGACTCATAGCCATATGGATATACTGTGTAGTTTGAGCTCCAAACTGGTGCTTTTTGCACCGTTTTGCAACATGACAAGCTCCAGCCAGCTCCAACCTGCGACAGTTTGCCACGAATTATACAGTCCTTGTGCCACACAAATGTGCCTTACGGTAAATAGCTTTTCCAGTGCCTTAATTTTCTTCCAGGAAGATTTCGGGTCAGAAAGCTTAAGGTTCTTTTTCCTCTAGTAGTCTTACATTTTGTCCCCGCTGTTTATCCGTTGATGAAATTGAACTAAACAATACTGTAGATTCAAGCAGCACCAATGAACGCCTGAGCTCAGGTGGCAACTGAAGGCGAAGCTTAACAAAAAACATCAAAAAACATCAAAACACTGTGTTGGACTCAGGTGTCAACATCCCAAATTCACCATGGCCAGCTTCTTCTTCTCATGGAGGGCTCAGTTCCTTACGTTACTTCGGGGTACATGCATCTCAATTAGTAGGTGGTTAATGTAACTTATAATTATATGTATATGTATATACATATGTCTTTATGTTTATTTGTCAAATTTATTTGTTCATTTATTTATTCATTTATTTATTTATTATTTATATTATGCAAGAGAGAGGGGGAGAGACAGAGAGAGAGAGAGAGAGAGATAGATAGATAGATAGATAGATAGACAGACAGACAGACAGATAGGCAGATAGGCAGATAGGATAGGACAGGATAGGACAGATGGACAGATGGACAGATGGATGGATAGATGGATAAATGATTGAACTGGTGCAACTGGGGTATATCCCAGCCGTTTTTTGCAGTCCCAAGGATGCCCATCACCGCGTCCAATTTCATCGACCTGGCCAAGACGGGCTTCTACAATGGGCTCCACTTCCATCGTGTCATCCCTGACTTCATGGATCAGTGCCTGGGCAATGTCGGAGACTTACCGCGATGAGTGGAAGAGGTGAATTTAACCATAGCTAGTTTACCCATCTCTTAGAGGATATAGATATCATTGCAGATAAAGTAGTTAACTCGTTATAACTTATAAACATTTATAAACTATAGCCCATTTATGATATTTTTGGACGGGTCACAGTAACCGATCAATTGGGGACTTACTAACCAGGGTCATGTTCACCAGTTACGATTCGGTGATCCTTCAAGCCGGGCGGGTTGGTCCTCACCATTTCATCATAGTTCTCATCATCTTATTGTGACACTTTAAATTACTTTAAAATTATATATTACATGTGTCCTTATTTACACACACATATAGATGCATACATGCATGCATGCATGCATACATGCATGCATACATACATACATCCATGCATTCATCCATGCATACATCCATGTATACATCCATGTATACATCTACGCATGCATGCATGCATCATGCATGCATGCATGCATGCATGCATGCATGCATGCATGCACACACACACATATATATATATATGCGCACACACACACATGTATAGATATACCAACAGAATATACAACTCTCCCGCGCTCTCTCTCTCTCTCACAGTATCTTTTAGTTTTCTTTGGTTATGAACCAATCCGGTGATTCAAAGATTATAGATAGATATAGAAATAGATAATAGATATAGATATGTATATTAATATATGATTATATATACATTATATATATATGTGTGTGTGTCTTGGCAGTTCCTCGCGCTAAGGTTTGGATGCCCTCACTCCAAGGACCCCAAAAGCCGCAGAGCGGGCACTGGAGGCCCACCGGATGGCACCTTCAAAAACCTCAAGACCGGTGCCACGGACAGCGGGGGGATCCGGTTGGATCCGGAGTGGGGATTTTTCTGGATTCTTTGAGATGTTGCCTCTGAAATTTCTCTCATTTTTTGACGTTGACATTTTTTTTTGGGGATGGTTAAGATATGTTAAGTTGTTAATGACATGATCACCAGTTCAGATATAGCCGATAATATATATAGATATATAACTGCAGGGAGATATTCTGATGTGTATTTGAAGATTCCAAGGTTCATTTCCATCACAAGTCTAGTGCTGCAGTCCCCTTCCATCAACCATCATCAAACTTCAATGTTGTGTTGGCAGAGGCTCGAGGTAAGATAAGGTAAGCTTGGAAGGGGGGCCATTTATGGAAAACTATCCAACAGCGATGAACATTTAAGGTACTCGCCCCAGGTTTGCATTGGTTCAGTTTTTTACACCGCAGGAGAC